>JACDJE010000197.1:138717-480755 GCA_016647715.1 Pavo muticus | reverse complement strand
CACCGCCCCCGCGGCCCCGCCCCTCAGCGCGCGGCACCGGCGGGGCGGGCAGCGCCCCCTGCTGGAGGGGCGGAGGCTCGGCTGAGCCGGAACGGGGGCGTGGCCCCGGGGCGGGAGGGGCGGCCCGCAGCACGCGGACTGCCTGCTCGTGCCCGGTAGCCGGCATGTGCGGTGAGGCGGCGAGCAGCCGGCCATCTTCTGATGATCGTTTTTGCATGACACAAATCCCCCTGGACGTGCGCGCAAGGCGGCTTCGACTGACCTGAGCTACAGCATGACCGGAACACCCTGCGTTGTCCAGCTATCATACAATCACAGCGTGCCTAGGCTCGGCAGGGACCTTACAGCCTCCCCAGCTGCACGCCCTGCTTGCCACCCGCACAGGGCCCGGTCCAACGTAGCCCTGAAGGCATCAGTACGGGTCAGGGCCGACCCGCTGGAAATGAGCCCTGCAGGAAAGCCCTGGGCGTGCCGGCAGCCGGCAGGGAGCCCTGGTGGCCAACAACATCGATGGCAGTAGTCAAACCCAGTGGAGGTTTCTGACAAAGAGGAAAGTTTAATTCGGCCTTCCCCTATCAGAGCCTTGGACAGGCGATCCCGGATTTGGTTCCGATGTTAAATTTCAAGCAGCCTTTCCCACAGTATTAGTAAACATAATGCACTTCTTAACGCTACCCTCAGCGCTAAGAAAAGGAGTAGAATCCCCTGGATGAAACGACTTACTTACTTTTATGAGCTCGTGGGATGAAACTGTATATGTAAGACAAAACTCAGGAGCACACGCTGAAGCCAGGCTGGAAAGCAGAGCCAGGAGAGCCAGCGGCGGGTCTGGCACGGGGCAGCTCCCGAAGCGGGGCGAGGCGCTGGGCGCAGCACGGCAGGGCAGCAAGGCAGCACGAGCCCGGCCTCGCCCCGCTGCAGGCGGATGCTTTCAGCAGCACGGAGCTTTGCCCGGCCCGCTGCTAGCCGACCGCCCCGGGGGAGCGGGCAGCGCGTGGGACGCACGCGGGGACTGGGGCTGCCTCGCTGCTGCCCGTTGCACTTCGTGCTCCCACACAACACACCAGCAGCGAGGGAATGGCCACCTGTCACTGCCCTCGGGGTGCTGCGAGAATTTTCCCCTCAATCAAGACTTTATGGGGTTTTTTGGGTTTTTTTTTTGTTTTTTTTTCCCTTTTCTTATCTCCCAAAGGACCGTACTGTGCGTGCTGCTGCCGGCAGCCGCGTGTTCCCTCAGGCGCGCAGTGTCGTCCTCCTGCAGCGCGCTCCGCCCGCCGCGCGTGCAGCACGGAACGGCCGCCTCAGCACAGATCTGCAAAGCCCGCGCTGCCCGCGTGACGCCTCTGGGCTGTGACACACCTGTGTACTGCGCAGCGGGACCGCGGCACCCCGCCGCACGGAGGGGCTGCGCAGGCGCAGATCGCCGCTGATCTCACAGCCCCCGCTGTGCTGCGGCCCGCGGCGGGGCCAGGTGCTGTGGCAGCTGTGCCAGCGCGTTGTAATGGCCTGCCTTCCCACCTGGGCAGAGACCACGCGTTAAGGTGGGGGTGGTATCAAAAGTGTCCTTACAGCCCACAGAAGCAAGCAGGTATCTTCTTTCTACTTCTGATATGAATTTTTGACCGATGGTAAGGCTTCGTTCATCCGTTAGTACTGATTTACAGCATTAGGTGATGTTTCTTGAAATTCTATTTTCATTTATACGATTTCTTCACTTAATGAAGCACAGTATGCGTGCCTATTTGCAACAGCAAAGAGACCTGGGCTGCAGCCAGCATGATTCCAGCAGATTTCTATACTCAATAACATAATTAGGCTAGAACCTGCCCGCAGCTGTCGTCTAAGGATGTAAAACTTGTGTAAATATAGCTTCTCCAATAGCAATGCTGTTGAGCTGCTGTAACAGCACAGGGAGCATTATGGTATGCTATCTGCCACCTTCTGCACTCCTGATGACTGAACTGCCACTTCCACTGTAAATCCTATTTGCTGAGGGTTCATAAATTGGTTATGTTCTCTTGCCTCTCTCCAAAAGCTGGCACACAACTCTCTCGGTGTTTTTACTGCTGCAGTACTGCTTTTTCAGTTCTCAGCTCAAGCCCTACAGCAGAAGCCTGACTTCAGCCCCGGAACAATTCTCAGCAGAGATACTACACGTATCTTAACAAACAACAAAATAAGGAGAAGCCTAATTTATTACATCTGATATGGATTTTGAACAACTGCTGCACAACTTCTGGGAAGAGGATGTGTGGAAACGGAACCATAGGCAGCACGTGACCTCCTGCAGGTCCCCTCACACAGCTCTCCTGCTGGAGGTGCAGGGAGTCTGGGCAGGGCTGTGCCACCAGGAACTCACCGTGGGCATTGAGCTGCGCACTGCACACTGGGCTCAGGGGAGTGACCTCCAGCACAAGTTGTTTGGATCTAGGAGCTCAAATGTGTTGCTGGGGACCTGTGCTTTGGAAACCATTCACAGATCGGGATAAACGGTCTCCGAGTATTAACTACATGACTGGACCAGTTCCAAAAGTTGTTTAAGAGTACCCTGATGATGCACATATTTGCAGAGGAGCTGGGTAGCGAGCCTTGTCCTTCTGAGTGCTTCCCCTGCAAATCTGTCCCCGGGAAGTAATATCACAAGTGGTGCTTTGCTTGTTTCCTTCTACAGAGGATAAAGAGACGTAGCAAAATTAAGTCTGAACAGTTTCAGCTTTAGGACATTGGT
This sequence comes from Pavo muticus, assembly GCA_016647715.1. NCBI lineage: Eukaryota > Metazoa > Chordata > Aves > Galliformes > Phasianidae > Pavo > Pavo muticus. The sequence continues at coordinate 478,027 of JACDJE010000197.1, read as the reverse complement.
AACGGAACAAAGGAAACACAAGGCTGTGCAGCAGGTTCTCATTTCCAGCCTCTCAGCTGCAAGAAATTCTATTTTAAAAAATGACCTAAAAAGCTCACCAGTACAGACCAGAGCGTTCAGAAAACCGTGACAGAGAGAAGTGCTTCCACCTTGTGATTTCATGGCTTACATTTACACCAAAGTAACAAACAAAGTAAGCTCCATGAATACCCACCTAATATTTCACTTCTTTAATTAAAGTTTCACTTCTAGACAAGTCTGATAACAGCGCTTCATATCTATCAGCATAGAATAACACCTGCAGCGATGGACATATAGGACTTTCTCTAAAAATGTACCTGGATTCATCCTTCTGAGAGAACAGGGCCCGGGGTTCTGGCATACGCAGTGCACAGGGGGAGCACACAGGTGCAACACTGCGATCAGAATGGGATGGGTTCTGTTTGCTCAGCAAAACTCAGATGTGCTCTGAGTGTGATAGGTGCTGCATAGCACTGCCACCAAGCTGTTCTGCTTTAAACGTGCCCTGGAGTGAATTAATGCCCGTAATCAATTCAAACGTCTCTGCTGATACCATGAATCATTAAAAACCTTGTCTGCAACCCCAAAAGCAAGACTGCTCTCAACATTAAGTAGAGCTTTCTGACTACATACTTAAATGAGATAAAAGCAGCAGGGCTCTCGCTGATGCATGGTTCCCTTTTAACATCATCAAGAGTGACTGTTAGCTCAGGAGAGGGTCTTTGATCTTACCTCCCATTTTTAAATGTGGTAGAAATAAGCAATCTCACAAAGAAGACAGATTGCATGGGGGCTCCGGGGCTCACAGCAAGTCCTTCCGTCTTCCATTTAATACCACGTTACTGCATTTTCAAACAGTCTGGAAGTTTGGTGCAATTAAACTAATTCCAGGATTGTAAGGTGGCGATCTGAGGGTCACTAGTCATGAGATGCAGAGAGAGAGTTTATAGGAGCATTTACAAACCATTTTGTTGTCATAAACAGGTGATGCTTATGTAGGGCTTTGCGTACCCAGAGGTCAAAGGAACACCTCTCTGCAGAATCCACGGTACAGTGATCATTTCTACATGCCAGATGCTGCACACATGAGATGACAGTGACACACTCAGATTTTTCTCATTTTAAGAGATTTCACAATAGAAGACCAATAATTCACAGGAGTTTTAGAGACTTTATTTATGTATAAACAATTTAAACACTTTGCCATAAATTATCTTTGCCTGTCTCTAGTCTTTGCTTAGCAGCAAATTAAAATTAATATAAAAACTCAATGAACAATTCATACATGTATATTACAAAAAAGTTCTTGTACCAAAGTTCTTATTAGACTTTTTTTTTTTCTTTTGTGGTGACTGTAATGTGATTGTCTCAGTTTCTCGACCAAACAAACACACTAATAATTTTTAAATCTGAAACAGTGATTGTGCCTTCTGGCTGATGTATGTACAGGGTGATCTGACGTGGTGCCCATTTGCAATAGTGTAACACAATGCCCACAGCTCTACTGGAACTGATACCAACAAACTACTGAATCTAAACAGACTACACCCTGTAACTGTGTTATACTGTCCACAATGGAAATCTTCAAAGACAAACAGAGTATGAAATTTATTTGTAGTGATTTATAGCCACCATTTTGAATGTAACTTTACACTCTGCCCTCTTTGAATAAGTTAAGCTTCAGGCCAGACAAACGGAGGGCCAGAGTGCAAGTGCGGTTTTGTTATTTTTAAATATAGTTTCCTTTACTATTTCCAGTGTGCTCTCACTTGCATTCTCCTTTTCCTCCAGTTGCTACACACAAATCACCCCAAAGTCATGTTTTAAATGCACCTGTATTTTGCTTTAAATGAAAACCTCTTGGATATTTATCAAACAAGCAGTCTGAATCATTTGTGTTTCATCAGCTGGTTAGTGAAAGTGGCCCACTTGGATTTCTTAGTTTGCTCACGTGTGAATGAAGTGAGGTAATACAATACGAGGCCTTCTTTTTATTTTTCTTTAGACCCAGAACAAGTGGGTAATATTTCAGGGGTACTTTTAAATTTGTATGGTTAGAGTTTTCAGTCAGGCTTTAGTCCACTTCAGGATGTGGTTTTTAATCACTTGAACAGTAGCATTTAACTCAAAAAATATGAGTTTTTTTGCCACTTGCTATCCCAAAGTAGCTCAGCCTAGTGCCCCCATGTAGGTCTTCATCTCCTTAGGAGAGGAGATAACAGTTACGACTACTGATTCATCCAGCAGAGGATGACAGCAGGTTAATTTGTTACCTCTTTCCCATTTCATTCTGTCTTAAAAACTGGATGTTGCTGCTACTGTCTGCTAGCTCTGGGTACTGCTCCACAGGCAGGACATAATATCCCTCGTAACCTTGAACCCTTCCCGTGTTCAGAAGCTGTTGCTTCTCTCCGTCTGTCCATACGCGGCTGCCCTCGCGGCCATCCCGTGCCTTCTGCTGCTCTTTGGCCCAGGCCGACCCCAGGGCTCGCTGCCGAGCCTGGTCTAGCACTCGTGCCTTCTCCTCATCCAGCGTGTCGGCAGTGAGCCCGTAGCGGATGTTGATCAGCAGGGTGGAATACTGAAACTCGATGTTTGTGAACCGTCGAGTCCTTCCATTGATAAGGAGGGTTGGCTGGGAGATGGTCACGTTTACTCCGCTGTCCAGGACCTTCCTCCCGCTGGTCATCGCGAGGGTGACGAGGTCGCTGTCGGCTGAGCCTATCTTGACAAAGTAGTGAGTATCCTTCCCCTCGATGCTGTAGTGCATTTTTTCCAGGTAATGAGCACTGTTAAGGACAGAGGCAATTTTTCTGCTATCGTCTGTGGCTATGCTGGAAATGCCAGTGGTTACACGGCCTTCCTTCACAGCAAACATGATTCCTTTCCCAATAATAGGAGTGCTTGTTGCAAACCAGTGGCCTGCTTTTTCTCTAATACTGGCATGTAATCTTTTAGATATGACCTGTCCCTCAAGAGCCATGAAAGCTTGATTGTGTCTTTCTGTTGTCTGCTGCACTCCTGTAATTAGCTGAAAAAAAAAACAAAACAACAAAGAAGATACAGACCTGAAAATACTGTTTTCAGAGAACAGTGCTAATGTTTGTTTTCTTTTTATAAAAGCAAGTTGCACAATGAAAAATTCTGTGGAAAGACCACTCCCTTCCCATATAAATACCACGTCCAGAATCGGTGTAAAAACACATTTGGCAAATAATTAATCAGTAATGCCAAATAAAAGATTAAAGTCACATGTGCTGGTTTACACGGTCATGTCGGTTGTATTTCCATAAACGTGAAGCAGGTTTAGCACAGACTGTTTGAAAATGGCCTAGTACTTCTTTTAAATATATTAAACTGGTTGGAATTTATGATGAACACAGAAAGCATATACCCTATCCCAGCCTTAACCCCACAAGTGCACATGAAGACCATAACTGACATTAGCTGTAGTAAAAGAAGTAGGAAACCAAAGCCTCTACCTATGAAAATCTTCAAGAAAAAAAACAGTGACAAAGCTTTTACGGAGTGGGGAGCAAAATCATTTCTTAGCAGTACAATGAGTACCAACCTAAGTTCACTGTGACACCCACATTATTAGGATACTTTTACCAAGGGTACAACAGATGATAAACTACCCTGCAAAGTTTCCTTTTGTCACTGTTAATCAAGTTAATCAAGTTACAACTTGTTAATCAAAGAAGAAGTCAATAAAAGACAAACTAATGACACTGTAATTATGATAATGAAGGCTGGCGAGAAAGACATATGTTCATTAATATAAAATCTAGCTATACTCACTTTCGTTTTACATTGAAATAAATCCTTGGCCTTCCACTGTAACTACTGAAGAGCCAGCAGTTCTATTCACAGAGAGAAGCAAATTTATCAGGAAAAAGGACTTCACGTTTCTGCCTACCTGTCCATTTTCACACGCTTGACTCTCAGTCAACTCATATGGCGGTGACACAAAGTACATTTTTGCTCTAGGGAAACCAGGAATAATGTTGCTAAGCTGAAATCCGAACATCACCAACCAGCTTTTGACATCTAAAAATCAAAAGTAAGGAGGCAAGTAAGAAATAAATGTGCATACGTACAAGAAATCCACAGACTTAGGAAATCCACCTTCGACCTCATTTGTTTCAAGCAGCAGTTTTCAGAATTGCGGTATTCCACAGTGAACAAACATGGAATTTCACCTCAGATACATCCTACATAGTTCATCAGTGATACACAACCTCTTTCATTCATTCTTTTTCCACGACTGCACATGGAACGCTTTACACAGTATCTGTCCCATCTCTGACACCTTCTGATGAAGTTAATGAAATCCATAAGCTATATTGTAAAATTATGCCTTATTAGGTTTGTACTCCTAAGAACAGCTACAAAGTGTTCTGGCAAAATGCATGGCTTCTCTTCTTATCTGCTCCTCCTAGCTGTCCTGAGGTCCCTGGAGGACCCATTAACTGCAGACAGAGGCTTCAGATGTCCGCCTTCCACAGCGCAGCTGTGCCCGCTCAGGCAGGTGCACTGCGGGTGCAGGAGGAAAGGGAGGGGCTGCAGAGCAGGGTCTCACCTCAGCCCGGGGTTGTGCTTTGGGGAGCTCCAGCTCTCTCAGCTCGACATGACAAGCTCTGTCTTCCTTTCTAGTTGAAAGTGCCCACCATGCCCTGCTCGCTGCTGCGGAGCCCTGGGGACTGAGCACTGAGCACCTGCCGTGCACTGCCAGCCCCTAGGGCACGCATGGCCATGAGCCAGCACCTGCCTGCTGCTACAAAGCCTCTTTTCCCTAAAGATTTAGCGGCTGCCTCATAAAAAGTGTAATACCCGATGGTCGTGGACATCCTAATGTGTAGTACTCCTTGTAAAGTGTAATACTTATTGGTTGTGACAGCAAATGTCTCCTTTTCTCAACTGTTCTGACAGTAAAATAAGTACTAAAATACTCTGTATGAAGATATTTATATATATTTCCAATTACACGAGGGAGAAGTTTTTTTCACCATGAAATCCGAGGTGCCGGCATCATCACTTCCCGTGCAATACGATTTGCTTAGTCCGTATAGCAACAAATATTTTAACCATGGATGAATGATTTTTTGCAGAGAAGGTATGTAGTATACCAAAAGGCAATGTATTTTCCAGGATTTAATCCAGTAGATGGATAAATAAAATAAAATTCTGAATATAGCAAAATATCATTAGATGGCACTGAAGGTCTAAATCAAGCAGTGATAAATGAAAATAGAATTTTGTTGCATTTAAGACAATGAAGTTTGATCCCACAGTAATTTTAGTCAGTACTTTTCACATTAAGAAGAATCCCACTATCTTCATATTGCAAAGAAGCTACAGTTGAGGTGACAGTATGTCACACGTGTGACCAGGTCCCAGAGAGAAACCCGCTCAAATATTGTTTGAAGGAAATGCACACTTTTCTTGAATTTCAAAGTACTGCTAAAATTAAGATAGCTCCTTTTTTAAAGTATCACTGCTGTAATTACTGTACACTACAGATTCAACTTTGAAAAAAGCTTTTCTTAAGGACACGTTAATTAACTTTCTTTTTAGAAATTGCTGGCAGCCAGTTCAAGTACTGTGTGATCTTACTAAGTGAAAAATTATTACTAATTAAGAAGAGGTTACAAGTTTTACCCAATTCTAGCATGCACAATCAAAACTACTTTATTGTTTCTCTCTTAACATGTGCCATAAAATTTATTAAGTTTTCCAGGAGAAAATAATAGTTAAAAAAGAAAAAATAGGATTTTTGTTGTAGAGACTAAAAACTGTTTGCATATTAAAAGATAAATGGGAAAAAGAGGTTTAATTAAATCCATTCTTGGTGCTAATATGTAATGTGTCTGTGGGCTCAGTCAGAAGTTAATTTTGAAAGTAGCCCTGAAGGGAAGAGATTCCGAGATGTTCTGGTTCTTGATTCTGCAACTAACCTGCTTACTGGTAACTTCACTTTGCTTTACATCTTTTACAAACACATCTCCGTACAGTACTGAGTTCAAAAGGAAGAGCCCTATGGGTGAGCTGAAATTGAGTATTTAGGCCAAAATTACTTTTCCCCCTTCCCGTTTTTCTTTGTGGTTTCTCATTTCTTGCCCTTCCTTCAGGAAGGAGCAGTATCAATGCATCAAGAGTAACCAGCCCTTTTCTCAGCACAGAAAGGAAAATAGCCCAATCTTGATGCTCTGATACCAGCTATATGGCTAGTAAGGTGAATTCCGATTCCTTTCCCAAATGAACTTCCAAACGACAGTGTTATTTAAACAAAAATGCAACGAAGTCTCACCTGTTACATAATTCTTTAGATCCAGTTCATTGCTGAGAGGGTTGTTACTCTTGAACATGTACAGATTGAAAGGAGCAGGTTCTCTACCAATGTTTTTCCACATTGTGTAATCAGGAGATGTCCAGCGTCCAGCAAGGACATCGTAGTCTCTTTGGGTAAAATGGACGAGTTTGGTTAAAGGATCATACAGCCCTCCATGGAACCCAATAACCAGCTGGAAATCAGGGTTTGAGTCATAATAAATCTCCCCATATGCAGTGTATTGAAGCTGTTTGATCATGAGGCCATTGATGCTGAATACGGCTAACGGAGTGCCTGTGTTATCGGAGGCGACATAATATTCTTCCCCACTGCTACTCTCCATTGCAAAGAGGTGGCCTTGCAGATCATAATACAAAGAGGTAATTTCTGAATTGGAATGATTGTAGACATGTGTTACTCTTGTTGGATTGTGAAGATCAGCATAAAAGTACTGTAGATGATGCCCTAGGTTAGTCTTACAGGAAGCCCTTCGGCCAAGTCCGTCGTAACGGTACTGAACGTTCCACCCATTTGCTTTGTTGTAAGCTCTTGTTAAAAGTCCTTTGGAATTGTACTCAAATACATCTGAGCCTCGTTGACACAGGAATCCGTCATCGTCGATTTTGTACGGTATGTCCCCTAGGCGCGTAATCCTGTCTCTTAGGTCGTAGCGCAGGGGCATCAATCGAACACTGTTTCCAGGATTCAGGAGGTGAAGATTTCCATTCAGGTCATAACTGTAACGCCAGGTAGGCCTATCATTTACTGCTACGCTTTGCAATTGCCCGTCTCCATCATAATCATAGGTATACTTGGTTGTGTTGGCATACGGCCCAAGTTTCAGTTCTCTTTTAGTTACTCTTCCCATGCTGTCATATTGCACAGTCATCCAGTACATCAGGGATCGGAACATCTCATATTGGACTTCTTTAATGCGTCCATGGGTATCGAAGTGCTTACTCAGTGTCATAACTGCTGTAGTAATGATTTGATTTATATCATAATAAATAACTCCAAATTTGCCAAAATGCTCAACTTTGCCAGAAATCTCATCATAACGGTAAAGATCAACTGGAAGAGGCGTCTCACTTATGATGGGTTTGATGCTTGCAATTCGAAAACTGTTGTCATGATATGTATAATCAAACCTTGCATTGACCATACCTTCTTCAGAGAATCTGTAGATTTGTTTGTCAACGAGAGGGCCAATTTTACGATAGCGGATTGTACAAGAAAATCCTCCACTTTGCAAATTCACCATTTTTAGGACACCTGTAGTTTCATCATATCCAAAAGTAACCGCAGTACTGTCATAAACAATTTCAGATAATTTGGATAGCTTTCCATACTTGTAAAAGACTTGTCGACCAGTACCTAAAAACGATGTTTTCAAAATCCTCCCATCATCGCTGTAATCAAAAATCACTGATGCGTTGCTTTCAGGAGGATTATAAATATTCCTAATGTAGCCAACAGACGTGTGAGTTGACATGCTATGCCGAGCAACACTAGGCATAGTAACAGCATGGAGCCGGTCTGAGGAGTCATACTCAAAGATGTACTGCCGCTGGCTCTGAAGCAGTAGTACCATTGACTATGGAAAAAAAACAACACAACAACACGTACACAATTACAGTCTTTTAGCTTGTGACCTCTGAGAGGGCATTTAAAAAAACAGAAGTTTACTAAAGAGGCAATAATGTTAAATTAATAAAAAGAGACATCTATGCATTAGTTAGGGGCACAAAGCTGCTCTGGAGTATTGTCAGATTGCCAGATGAAAGGATCTGCTTCTTGGAAATCAATATGCTGACACTCCAGAGAAAGTGTAGGTTAGTAACCTATTAACTACCCTCTCTTTAGTAGGATTTCTTTTGTTTTTCTATAAAGGATGAAAAGGAATTAGGTAAATGAATTGATTGATCTTTCTGCTAGCAATTGTAATTCACAGCTATTGCATGTGAAGCATGTGACAAACTAAGCAGAAAACGGGTTAAACCAACAGATTCAGAGAAGGGAAGGGGAAAATAATATGCAATTTTCAGGTATTTAAGCCCCTTTCACTATTGAAGAGTCTTAATTAGGATAAATAAAAATGCATTACAGTATTTTCTTTTAATTCATAAAGATTAGAGATGAATTACCTGTTCTACTTGAACCTTTGGTCCCGTTTAGTCATGCATTTTTGTTCTTAATTAAGCACGACGCATTGCGCTACTTTATGCCACCATGTGGTGGCCTATTCACTTTCAGGAAAATATCAAAAGATACAAACCATGAACAAAGGATTTCGTATTAAAAAATTAGTCAAATTCAGTTACTAATTGAAAAATAATACCATCTGAGATCAAGCACAGTGGGATTATTAACAGCTTTTGTCATATGTAACTGCATACGTTATATTTTGGGTAACTTCTGTGTGAATTTATTATAGATAGAGATTAAAATGAAGCAAAGAAGTAAAGTAGTACTGTCTCTTTGTAACAAATGTCAGAATGTAAAACGACAGCACCTACTTTTTCTAGGTACGTGTAACTCCAAACCTTCCCATCTGCAAACATGCGCGATATGATCCTGCCTTGCTTGTCGATGTCTGTCCTTTCGCTCATGGCTCCACGCTGAAGCCCAGCCAGGCGCCCGTTGAAGAAATAGGACACGTTGACAGCAGCCAGGCCACTGCTGGGCAGCCAGAGGAAGGGCCGTCCCAGCTGATCATAAATTATCCTCAGGGTAAACTTCCGGTGGTCATCGTAGATTTTTTCTGTGCGTATATTCCGGTCGTAATCAATGGACAGTAAATTCCTTCCATGAACCTGTTGAAATGAACGAAGGCTGTATTCAGCGACCACTGAATTTTTGAAAGTGTGGGATTCAGACTGACAGGCTTTCGTATCCCACTTCTACCTAATTTCAGATATGCTTTATGTGTCTTACTGGGCTGTCGCCCAAAGCTGTAATCTTATAGACAAAGGATTCCCCCATCACAAAGGACACACGTACTGCATACCTAGGTCTTAAATTGCAGACTGTTAACAATTAGCAGCAAAACGAGTGATTTCTCATGGAAGTAATTGTTTTAATTCTGTCACCAGTAGTTCTGACTTAGCATTTTTCCCTACAGTGACTTCAAGGACAACAGAAAAAAATACAATTTTATATCTTCTTGGAGGCTTAACCACTTAGGCTCCTTGCTGGAACACCCCACTTATTAATTCATTAATGTTTTCTTCATTTACTTTCCAAATATTCAACAGACTCCTCAAGCAGCCCAATTACTTGCGATGTATTTCATTTCTTCTGATCAAAAATCCCAGTCAAGCAGGCTGGGATGGACTTCTAGTTGTGCAAAACAAATGTTCTAAGTTAAATAGAAATAAGGTTAAATATTTTTCTTTTTATCTAGTTTTTAGTTAGTTTTCAAATAAAGGCACAGCATGAAATGTATCAGTCCAAGATTTTTTACTTCTTTTTTGGGGAAAAAAAAAAAACACACACACAAAAACCAACCAAAAGCAAAGCAGAAACAAAAGAGCATAAGAATACAAAATGGTGAGGTTTCTATTGAAAGCACTATAATGAGATACATCAAAATAATCACTGGAGGCTAAGCCACAGAATTCAGGCTAATGCTATAATCTGATAAAGCTTCTTAAGTAATTTAATTGTGGATGTGTCATTAATAAAGTACAAGTCTTTAAATTAGATATCATTTGACAGCAATGACTGCTTAGAAAGTATTCCATCGGTTTCTGGGAATTTGTTCTTTAGCTTATATTTTTCTGTAGCTTTGATTAAGCAACGTTTTCTGTTATCCAAAATTAAACCACACATCAAACAATATGTAAATTAACCCTGAGCCTTTCTCGCAGACATGAAAGTTATTCAGAGATCTTTTCAGTGGCAGGGGTAAACCCAATTCCCATCACAACCGACTCTGTAGGAATTCAGTTGCACTGACAGCAAATTTAAAATTAATACAATTTTGTGTTTGTAAAGAAGTAATTATTTCAAATTATCGCTCATTATCCTCATTTTTTTCCATTAGTAAAATTTAGCTCTTTAACAGTCTGCATTTCCTCAGTGGCAATCATTAGGAAAAGCTTTTCTGTAGGTTTTCCCAAATGCTTTTCCAGCAACAACTTCTCCTGTGAGTCAAAGCAAAGGCATGGCATGTTTTTAAAAACATCTCAGCAAAATAAATCATGCTCTGCTGTCCCATCTTAACGGACACAAGGCTCTGGAAGGCAAAGTTGCCACCAGCCCTTTATCAGGCAGTCACTCTGCTTTTGTAAACGTGAGGTCAGTTCTCATGATGGAGACATGTCAAAGCCCTTTCCTAAATAAAGGACTTTCCACTTCTCAGAAACACGTAGCTATAACATTAAAATAAAAGAGTAGGATATGACAGAAAGAACTTGGTTTTTTAAATTATAGGCAGAGGTTTTTCAAACAGTATTTCAGAAAGATCCTCCCTGTTCCCAAAGACACTATAAAGGGAATTAGATTTCTTTTTTCCCCAAAGATAACCCAAGTATTAGTTTTTTGAAATGACTGCACCACACAAACAGCACTCGGGGAATAAAGAAGCCTCTGTTTGGATAACTCAGTAACTTCATTTTTGTTTGTAAAACAGGTAAAGCCACAGAGTGCAGCTGTGGTGTCATATTAATTATATAGAAACCCTAACAGAATGACTAACTCCCACTCTTCTTGGGAACACTAATAACACTACTGTAAATATCGCGACTGAGGATCATCTCAAAAGCCATTTCTCTTTTGTTCTGTGCACATCTGTTCCTTCCTTTCAATGCTGCTGAACAAGAGGCAACAGGGCAACAGCCCTTCTGTGCGCTGGTAAAAGGCCTTGCAGTAAAAATCACCTAGTTGCAGCGCATCAGAAACTCTTCTGAATGAAATTTGATCCAGACCTTGTCTGAAACTAATAGCGAGATGTTGGATGTATGGCACGTGAACTAGTGGCGGGTGGTTAAGGGGGAGGAGGTTCCCACTTCTCCTCAATTCTGTTTGTGTGTCTGGTACTGCTCATAAGAAGCGGTAACAGAGAATGAAGGAATGACTGCACTGTTGTCTCCACAGCCCAGACAAAGGGGCTGTACTTGCTTTCACATTCAGCCCCACTAACACTTAACGAGCGACCGCAGGACTGGAGATTAAGAGTAGGTTCTCATCAGAGCCAGGTCCATAGAAGAACACCTTCTGCTAAGCGTTCCCCCGGGCGGTCCCTGCGGCCTGGTTGGTGCTGCTGGGCACTGCATCCGGCACAGCTGCTGCAGCTGCCCCGCCCAACACTGCTCCATACCCACTTCCCAACACAGTTGCTATATTTCATTCACTAAACAATTTATAAAGATGAATTAGGATAAATGAGATGCAAATACATTCTATGCTTTCTCCCTCGTTTTCAGATTTCATTTTCAGTCCACTCAACCTGTTATAATCTCACAGTGATTTTCATTTAAAAGAGCTAAATGGATATGTGATTATTGTTACAGGAACTAACACCAGACAATTAAATGTTGAGGTGTTGCTAGATAAAGCAGTGTTTTCATTTGCATAAACATGATGCAAGAGAATCCATCTCAGGCAAGGTTTCAGCTCGAAGACGTGTTTAACTCCAGTTAATTACCACAAGTACCTCTATTAAATTTTTAGTATTGAAAGTTAGGATTACAGCAGTTTTCATTTTAAAGTCCTATTTATTTTTATTTTGAACACCTAGTCAAAATGCAGAGCTGATCTATTTTCTACTTACAGTCAATTTGTGCAGGTCAACACATCAAAAATCAATTACACGGCCATGAAATTTAGTCATTAAGGATTACCTGCTAATCTCATTCCATTTTTTGTCTAATCTTCCCTCTCACACGAATATGTGCATATTCTGAGGATTTGTGAAAATAAGGGAAGACTGCGAATTAGATATTAAGCAAGAGAAAAATACCAAAATTTAACATCCCGGCCTAATTAATTTTTACAAGTAGTTGGCTAAATACATTGCATTTATTATGGTCATCTTGAGCACACAGTATAGTATTGTGTCTCATGGCCAATGATATTGAAAGAATTATTAACAAAAACAAGACCTGGATCAGCGCTGCGTTTTTTCCTGCCTGGTATCTCAAAGCCCTTTCAAAACTGCATAGACTGAGGAAACCAGAGAGCGTTTGGATATTTAACAGGTGAAAAAGAGCTCAGGTGAGAATAGGATTAATCCGGATGTAGCAGATCTTTAATTTTGCAGGAGATGGCTTACATGACTGGAGTGTCTTTCATTTCCTATGCTTATGACTTTCTAATTATGGCAATTATTTTCCAAGCATGCCATTTAGGAAAGGGAATCAACACCGTCTGCCAGACTGGATGAAACTGTAGGGGGATTTTAGGTAAGCAGAATGTAACTGCTCAAACTCTAACCGTGTGTGCTTCAGAGGAGTGACTGTGGTTAAGTGTGACATGGGATTTTTACAAGTGGTCAGATTCTTTTTCTTTCTCTCTTGCAGCAATATTCTGGGTATTTTTACCAACCTCTTGTGGAACGCTTTTAGTAATGAAATTTCTGTAGCTTATTACAGAGATGATTCCATGTACTTAACTGGCCTCTCAAATAAAGAGAAGATTCTCACACCAAAGACAATCTTAGAGTCACACATTTTAAAGAAGTGAAAATAGAAAAGATGTGTTCTTCAAAATGGAAAGCTGTCAGCCCACAGAAGAAAATATCGTTATTGTAATGCTGCCACTAGAATAATTCTACTTACCCTGAGCTTTCTTCCAAACACAGTCACTTTGCCTTTAATCTGTTCTTTCCTCAGACGCCATTCAATTGAGTTCAAACCATTCTCCATTGGTAGAGAAATATTACATCGTCCTATGGTGGGAGTTACTGTCCCAGCCAGGACATGAGGTTCGCTGTGAAAGCTAATACTCATGCCATTGGCATACATCACTCTCAAAGTACCATTATTACAGAGCTGGTAGCTGTTCCTCACTTGATCTACAGCAATAATGAAAAGAAAATAATTTAGCTACTCCAGTCATAAAGAAAACATATAGCTTAATTTGATTGTTTTTTTATTGCACTCCTGTTGATGTTAAATGAAGTCAGCCTGCAATTACCACTTACGTGGTACTATGGTGGAAATTACAGATGTTACTGATTCATGTAAAGAACAGTAGTGTAACAGTGAGCCTGCAGAGAGATACTATGTTTATTTCATTACATTTTCCCTTTAGTCTTAATTATGAGTCAAAATGCACAGTGATATACTGCAACCACGTAATTTATTTCTAATATGAGCAAAAAGTCCTGAAAACTGAACTGCTGGATAAACAATAAAACATTAAGCTCTAGGATAAAAAGAAAAAAAAAACCCACACAACTGTTAGACTCTTTCTGTGTGTGACCAAGTAAGCTCCTCTTCTTTTCCTGTCTGTTTAGAAACTGTCTCCAAGCAGGCGCTTTGAACAAAATTAGTTTAGCTTTAAATCCTCAAGGTATGAGGCTCCAACAATACAAGCTGGCAGCCACAGTCCTTTATTTGTCATTCTTCATTCTGCCACACAAGAATTGCACTAGCCAATCACACCCCCAGCCTTTCTGCTTTCTGAGGAAAGTTATAAAAATAATCCAGTACTTTCACGGCAGTGCTATTCTCCCAGCTTTGACACAGTGAGGTCTGTTCTAAGACAACGAGGAGAGAGGGCTACAGCGGGCAACTGTCACCAAAGCATCAATATTTGTCTGACAAAAGGACAGCATCTACATAATTAATCATCTGGTATAAGAGAAATAAAGACTTTGGAACCAGACATGTCACGGTATAATAGTCTATAAATGTTGACGTTTATGTCAGGAGGAGGCTATTTTTCAGTGACGATATTCTTATGCCAGTGACATTGTATCTTAATTTAAAAGCCCTCATCATTCACCAAATTCCTTTCAGTCTGTCTTTGATAACTGTGACCGCTTTCACTTTGTCAGATATAATGCTTGGGTGGTGCTGGGAAGTTCTGCACAAACATTTAACCATTTTGTTGCTAGCCTTTTTGGACATGCTTGGGGCGTAACACCATTCTCTCATACGCTAACTGGGGCACAAGACCATCCACTGGTGCTGTTTTACGTTTTATTTAATGGTAGCGTATACATTTGAAAGATTCATGTCTAAGCACAGAAGGTACCTGAGCCTCTTTCTCCACAAGGATTTTTACATAGACAGTCAACATTCATCAGCCAGATCGCATTCTGTGGCAGCGAAGTCAGATTTTGCAGTGAAGTACAGAGAACAGTATTAGTGGGTAAAGCGAACCTGACACAAGAGGTAACAGCAGGACTAACTTTCATCAGCAGATAATGACCACACATATTTGACAGAAAGTATGATTGTGAAATGTCTCTTACCTGTCCTGAAGACCTGTCATTTTAGGAATGAGCTCTATGGGGTTTTGTCTTGCAAACCTTATCATTTTTCCCCTGCTCATGACTGTACTTTTGACACAAATCTTTTGAGAATTGCTTTCTCAAGTTGTGTGTGTGGTTAGGAGATGTGCTGAGAAGTGCACTTTGGTACCTTGAACAACTGTATAGGAAGCCTCCACAGAGGAGAGATTTGTGATGACCGTGACATCATCATCCCGATTAGAATTCTCAATGTCGATGGTAATAGACTTTTCCATTTCTCGATGAAGGCTAGTTACCACTCCAGTGGGACGTGTTACATTGGTCAGGCGCCCTTCATGATCATAGCTAATAGAAAAGTTAGTAAGAGCAAAGAAGCATGAGGATATATGTTCATTTCAATACCCAATGTATTAATAATGCACCAAATTTTTGCAAAAATACAGAATAAAACAGACTTTCAAGAACATCCCGGCTATAACTATTTCTCTGTTGTTGAAAGGGTCTATGATGATGAAATATTAATTTTAGAGATACTGATCTCAACTCCATGAGTGTAAATCCAGACTAGTCTCTTTTAAAATCAATTAAATTCTTACAGATATACACAGTGATATGTGGATCATTGTAATTAGTAAATTCATCTGTATTTTAATTGTTGCATTTAACTCTAAGGATGTGGCACCATTATGATACTACAATATACAATTGCATACATTGCACATTTGCAATTGAATATTTAGTGAAATTACTAAGTATGGTTTTAAATGACATATCAAGGAATAAACTCGCCATAAGAGATTAAAAAAGACATCAACTGGAGAACATAATAATTTCATTTAGGTCTTATCTGTGGTACTGCATTGCCTTTTGGGGTGAATCTTTTGCTCATATAGATGAATGATAAGAAGTTAAGGCACGGGATAGGTTGGAGTTGCACAAAAGGGCAGCAGTCAGCACTCAGAATATACCTTAGAAGATGGACTAAGTGCTCCCGAGGCACAAAAATAAAAAATAAAGGTAAAAGGGCTCTCCATTAGTTTATTGACCTTACAGAAGCAGTCAAGTTTATTTAGAGGTATAAAGCCTGGGGAGGGGGCAAAGAAGGAATGCTGCCTGAAATCAAATTATTCTGTTTCTCCCTTTCGTTTTGTATGAGGTATTTCTGTGCATACATATGCTAAAGAAGCAATCCCTTGGATCTTTTAAGGGCAAGAAATGGGGACCTGAAACAAAATCAACATTCCTCTAGTTGCTGCAATTCTCTATTTGTGCAAGTCTCTCACCCAGCCGCTACCAAAGAGCGAAGGAGAAAGACAAGAAAAAATGTCCTGTGTAGATAAAGGGAAAAGTTTAGGTAAAGACAGAAACCAACTGGTCATCCTTTGGATGTAGAAATCCAGGGAGTGGGAAGCCTGGAAGAGAACTGGTAAATCCATTGCATTGCCTGAGAGTAGGAGAAGAGAAGAGCAGAACATTTAGTATCACAAAGCTGGATGATTTCTTTGTAGGTCAATGTTTAGCTGCAAAGAAGAAAAAAAATCAGTGCTTTCAACATGACTTTTACAGTTAAATCATTAAGAAACCTCAAAGTAGGCCACCTGAACTGTACAGAATATCTCCAAAATTAATATACAAAATAGGCTCCTCAGTTAACGCAAATATTAATTATGCCTTTCAATCCATTGCAATTGGTTGCACTCATTTAACTGAATATGGAGGAGGAAGGAAAAAAATCACCTGTGGAGCAACAAGTCTTACCAGAACCAACGGAAGGGTTAGGCAAAGAAGTAAATCAATAAAACAAAGCATCATGCGACCTGGAAGGAACCAATAATATAGTGTGTTCATTCAAGCAGTTCAGGATCAAAGAAAGATTACGTAGCATGATTTTTCTTAATAAAAATCACAAGTTTCTACCCATTAGACTATAGATACATAGATAGATAGATATTTACTCTATCAACAAGACACTGGATAAAACACAATACATTTAGGTAACCTACAAAAGGGGTTTTGGTTAAGTTTTTATAAAAGTATGTATAAGAAATACTGAAATTACTCAGAAAGCATGGATGAGGAGAGAACTTGATCCAGCCAAACATCCACCTAGCAAGGAAAACAAGAAGCACCAAAAATATACCTTCAGAAATCTAAAAGGTTAATAATGGGATACCCCCTAAGAATCTGTATGTGACGACATCTGCGTGCCCAGTGATTAGCAAAGGTATGAAGAGAATACTTAGGTGCCAAATACTGCAGAAGAGACAATGTTACATAGGACAAAACTAGAAAAATTTATGAGTGGCTTCAGACTATGTAGAGCTTGGTGAATATCCAGAAAAATGGCTGGTGAAATTCCCCATCAGCAGATATATTTTAGGTAATGCAAATGAGACAGATTAATTTAAACTTCTCATTCACATTGCTGGGTTTTTAATTAACTCAGGAAAAATTCCTAGGGATTGCTGTGGGCTACTCACTGAAAATCTCTGTTCAAAGTCCAAGGACAGTCTAAAAGTAAATATGGATGAGGATGTACAGAGACTGAAACAGAAAAATGGAAATATTCTAATGCTATTTCTACAAATCAGTGTTTTGCCCCTTCCCTCTCCCAGGGCATTTTCCCCAGTGCTGGTCACAGTGTTTGAAAACAAAAATGGCAGATCTTAAAAGGGTTTATAGCACA
Source organism: Pavo muticus (assembly GCA_016647715.1). Classification (NCBI taxonomy): domain Eukaryota; kingdom Metazoa; phylum Chordata; class Aves; order Galliformes; family Phasianidae; genus Pavo; species Pavo muticus. The sequence goes on along the minus strand of JACDJE010000197.1, from coordinate 460,567 downwards.
ACTGTACTCTCTATGATCTGCAGACCATTTAGTTTATGAGCGAGGCATAAAAGAACCACTTCCTAATAATATATACGGATTGCAATACCAGTGTATAAAGGAGGCATTGCTGTTTTATGCACTGCATCAATAAAATCCTATTAAAAAAACATGAAAGTTAAAAAAAATTAAAGTAAATAAACCAGAAAACTTTTATGTACTCTGTAATTCAGAAGTGACATATTATTGAGATTTCTTTTGAATTTATGTATTCTTGAGAGCAAGTGCTTAGCAGGCTACAAAACCAGGCATCTATCCGAATAATAAGAATAGAGTTATACAGGAATTAAATGGTTATCTAACTTTCTTCCTCATGACACAAACACGATTCTAATTAAGTTAAAAAAAGAAAAGTTGGCAATATAAAAATGTACTGATCAGTCTGGGACTTCTTGTGTCTCTGTTGGAAGCAGCTATTACACATCACAGCACGACACAGCATCAGGCTGGATGGATGAGATCTGATAAGGCCATCTGATAAGGCCATCTGAGTGTCTTCACATGAGTTGGATTCTGGATACGCTGAAGGTATGGAGCTTCTGTTACTCCAGTTAGAGCACGGTTTCACTGCATATTAAAATAGTTGGTGTGTGTGTTTTTCTGCATATATACGTGCATACATTGATATGTGCAACAAACTGAATTCTGTGAGAATTGTTAGGGCACAGTAATACAAATGAGGAATAAAATAACTGGATTATTTTTGTAACTAACGCCTGGTACAGAAATACCCTTGCTAAAACGTAGAGGAGCAAAAACCTTCAAATCTCTACAGAGTCCTTGCTAAAAACAAGAATTCAATTTCCAGGGCCACGTTAGAGGAGGACCACGAGAGGGCACTGCCTTCCTTTGCAAGGAAAAGGCACCGTGGGCAAAGCACTGATGAGGAATGCTAATTCTGATGTATTTCGAGCAGACTGAACACCGTTCCTTATAATCCTGCATTAGTTCTCTCTAAAAAATAAGAAAATGCTGGCCAAGTTGAATACATTAATAAACAAAAAAGGTGTGCATTATCGCTATTCTGTAACCTTAAAAATAAGGCTATCATTTAAAGTCAAACATAAGATGCTGCTTATACTTTCTAGCTGGTAGCTTAAGAAATGGCATTTAGTAATAAATAGTTATCTCTCTGAAAAAAAATACAGGCATCAGACTTACCATACTTAGAAGTCATACATACATTTACAATATTCCATCTAGATTCTATTTAAAAATGTTTTGTCAATAAATGGCAATAAGACTACTAAGAATATGAAAATTATTAAAGAAGAACTATTTTGTTCTAGATTCTTAATATGCTTTTGAACCTCATCTGATGAATTCCATTTAAAGAGAAAATTCTGGCTTTTTAATCTATGCGCTCATGAACACCAATGTGCTCTTGGGTTATCAACAAATTATGTGAGTTACACAGGGGTCTGACAGATAGCTGGGGATGTAATTTCCTCACTTGTCTCAAGAATGAACAATCAGTAAAGTTAATCAACATTTTATCAACCATGAGTAATATATGAGCCTGAATAGAAAGATAATTTGAGCTCTAGAAGAAAGAAACTGTGGTATTAAGGTTTAGAGACACAGGCAACTCAGTAGGAGCCACAGATTGCTGGGGGCTGGCTCGGATTCAAATTATCTGCAGTCTTGCTGGCGACTAGGAACAGGGGCCCAAGCTGGTAAAACAAAAGCACGTTTCTGAATGTCGCACACAGTCCTTCGTGCTGGAGGTGGGTAAACTTCCTTACTGGCCTCAAACTATGGGCAGGAGTTTAGGTGGTTCCGTACCCACCTAAAGGACACGGCAAAACCGATGAAATCAAGCAGCCACTTAATTATGTCCAGCATCATAATAGATTGAGGTGCAAAGGCCTTATTCAGTATCAGTGAAAAACCTACAACAAATTTCAGTAGGATCACTTCAGGGCCCCATCACTACCATTTGAAAAATAAAAGTACGCTTAATATATCCAAAAACATTCTTACTCATAAAATGTTGTCCATCCTGTTTCATCACTCTTCGTTGCTAAGAGACCACTGTTTCCGTTATAAGTCATTAATCCAAGCTCCAGGGTCTGCGTTGAGACTAGTTTGAGTCCACCATTAGTGCCAACAGCCAGCGTGACAATCTGATTATCAGGCATCAGTAAATGGCGGGGCATTCCGCTGGCATCCCGACGGACCTTCAAGGAGTTGCCATTGCTGTCCATCACCTCCGTGACATCGTTATCGCTGCTATAGGTGAAATTGTACAAGTACTCCCCGGTAACAAGGCTGAGAGTGTACTGGTGAATCCCATCAGCATTGAAGACATACAGCTCCTGTTCTCCTGGAGATGCAGCTTCATATTGGTTAAAAGAATTAAGAATGGGCCTGTTTTTACTGACAGCCCTAATGCGGATATTTCCGAGATCAGCTATGTAGATGGTACCATCTGGGGCCACAGCTAAGGAAGATGGTGAATTTAAGATGGCATCAGTGGCATACCCATCATCCCCAGAATAGCAATTACAGTTGACATCATTTTTGCAATCACAGTCTGAAGCTGCCCCTGCAAGAAGGCATATTTCTCCATTGGTAGTTACCTGGCGTAGCCGATTAATTTTTTTTTCATCTGTCTCACTGATGTAAAGAACTCCTGTGTGTGAGATGGCAATGGCACTGGCTGATTCAAGTGCAGAATGAATAGCCAGTTTGCTAAGAGAGTAGTCTATACCAGGAACCTGGCAGTGCATGGGGCGTCCAGCAATAATGCTAACTTGATGGTTTTCTGTGATCCGTAAAATAACATTGTTCTCTAGGACATAAAGTGAGTTGTCCATGGGATTGACAGCGAGATCAGTAGGCCACTCCAGCCGTACCTATGAGTTGCACAAATTATTACTGTAAAACTCATAACTGAAAAGTACACTTCTAGTGTTTAAAATTCCATGTGTAACAACAGCAAATTAGTGAGGGGTTTATCAGCGTAAATCATGAAACTAAGTCATGAACTGCAACTATTTCAAACAATTATTTTCTTTCTTGGAAATATTAAAGCTATGTGCAATGGTAACTTTGGCTAATTGTGTTCTGGTGCAAAGAATGAATGCTACATTGTGGAAACTCTACAATAATTACAGAAAAACAGGCAATTAAGACAATAACTTCCATTATCTCAACCTTATTTCACTACAGTTGCATAAATAACCTGCATTAACCACAGTAAAAGGATAGTTCATTCATCTCAGCAATGAATCAAACATGCTATCATCTTGCAATACATAACGTATTTCTTAAGTGGCCAGGAAGTCATCCAAAACAGTTGCCCATCTCTTCTAAGGCTGAGAAGTAAAAAAACTTAAGAGTTTACCTGGCTGACATCCATGCTGGAATCACAGCTTAGAGGTCGAACAGCAGTTAGGTCATTGGAGCCCAGCAGAGTTGATATAATTCCATTCTGATCCACTTTTCGAATCATAGTGGCATCAACAAAATACATGAGTCCATACTTGTCCACTGCAATTCCTGCAAGTATGAAAAATAGGCATCAGTGAAGCTCCTAGCTTCAAGGTAGGATTAATCACATTAACAAGTTTACAAGATGGCAATGTTTGTTTACTTTTCCTGCCTTCCCAGTTGTAAATCCTTGAAGAGGAAAGGCACAGAAAATGAAAAGTGAATTCTTGGAGGCACAGAATGATGCTGCTGCTTGTCACGAAGGAGGGCAGGCATACTCTCACTTGACTTTCCTGCTCTAATTTGGTGCACTTCCTAGCCCAGTTCTTGGTCTGAAAATGAAATACTCATCTAAAAATGTTGCCTTACATTGGTTGCAGTAGTACTCATTGTACTGTCGAGGGAGAGAAGAGAAAGCTTTATCTTCTCAACTGCTATGCAGAGTTGTTCTGTCCCATTAACATACTTTGTACATATAAACAGAAACTATTACCTAAACCAAGAACAGGACCTCCTGTTTTTATTCATTTTTCTTCACTTTCACTATCAACTAGTTACTTTCAACCATTAAAAAGAAACAAAGGTGTCTGAAACACCTGGCAGTACACCTGATTAATTCAGATCTTAAACAGCAACACATCTCCCAAATCTCTACATCACTTTTAAAAATTGTTTTTTAAAAACCAGAAACTTCTAAGGTGAAATATAAAAGCTGAGAAAAATGCCACAGCGGGCAGTTTTTCTCCCCAAAATACTGTATCTCAAGTAGTGATCTGTCTTCCAGTTTTCATGTTTGCTTCATGGAGTAAGTGGTACCCTGCTAATTTGTGCTCTGTTCTCCTTTAGTGGCTTTCAGTGCTGGGGTAATAAAGTTTGCTTAACTAAACAAAGCACGAACACTTGCCAATCCACTGTAATTAAAGCACGGAATAAAAATTACCAAGCAAGTAGTGATTTAATTGCCAGATAATTATTTCCACATCCAGTATAGCCTCACATAGTCATTTTCTCTGCCTTTTTTTTACTACGTTACCTCGAGGACTCATTAGGGTTGCGTCCACTGCTTTCCCTCCATCTCCACATCTGGCTTCGTCAAAGGGCAGGCATTGCTCTCCAGTCCCCGCTACCACTTCAGAATTACCAGCTAGGTCTTTTGTGCCAGTGAGAGATTTGACTTTGTATATCCGTCGGCTGTTGGTGTCTGATACATACAGGGAGCCCGAAACAGGGTCCACGGCCAGATAGTATTTGTGAGCAGGATTGTTGCTTTAGAGAAAAAGGAGGCATAAAACAAAAAGAGCTGAGCAGTCTGAAAACTTCACAGGCTTTCAGAGCTTAGATATTCATCAGACACACTGAGATCTGGAAAGAAAGTCTGACACCTTCACACAGAGTTGGGGTCTGAAGAACTTCTGTTTGAAGATTTAACTTGGTTATAGACTGGTCAGTGTTTCAGGATTGTCATTCCAAATCTCATACTCCGTGCTACACCAAACACTGCATAACAGAGCCCAATAAGCCAGAACCATACAGTGAGCGGACTTTCTCCTTCATCTCTTTAGCTCTTCAGATGTGCTTTAGGTCCATTCCCTTTGGCTTATATCTACCCGCTAACACCACCTTTCTCCTGAAAGGAGAAGTCACAGGAGTAAGATTAAAAAAATCAGCTTCTGAGTTACATATATTATGCCACAAGATTTGTGTGGTCTTGCATAAATAGAAGACAGAAGCATAACAAATTTATTCCTAAAGCAAATTCATTCTCATTCATTCTTATCAAGAATCTCATTTACAGTAGATGAAGTTGGTTATGTAACCAAAACCAGAGAGACCCCGAGTGTCTGACTTTAACTCCAAACCTTCTGTTACTGACAAACTGGTCCTCAGTTTGAGATTAGAACAGGTGCTCATATGGGAAGCTACTTCTCATATGAGATATATGTTTCTTGACAGCTTGTCACATTTTGGAACTACTTTAGCAAATCATCTGCAAATTGAGAAATGTCAATCTCAGGCGATATATATACATTCGCACACACAGAGCTGCAGTGCAGAAATATTTTCAAAATCTTGCCTGGCTAGTTTAACTCAATTTAGATGGATTTTAAGCATGATCTGAATTTTCCAGCCTTTGGTGCCTATGGGTGAGCATAAATAAGGTCAATGGTGGTTTCAAAACATAGAAGACAAATGAAGACAGGAAGAAAAATAATGAAGGTTACTTACCAGTAACCAGAGAGATCTGCCTCCAAATATCCACACTCCTAGTTTCAAGTGGCAAAAATGCCCATCTCCAAGAGTGAGGATACTCAGAGATAAGTTATGATGGACATAAGCCATTTCTTGATCAGATTCGCTGAAGGTATAGTAAGGGCACTTCTGGCAGATGGATTATCAGTAACAAAGACAACTGCGTTTCTGTGGTCATGAGCAGATTTGGAGGAATGAGGAGGCCCCAAAATATCACTTTTTACAGTTATCTTCCTCTATGCCAGTCTGTGACATGTCACGACTTTACGTCAATAGCAATTAGTTCTAAAACCGTAGAAAGCAGGAAGGAGATTTGTTTGATCAAACTTAAATAGGCAGAGGAAATGCCATTTGCTGAAGTCTAGGAGTGTAGAAATTAGAGATGAATAAATACAATAAACAAAAAATACTTGGCAGTTTTATTTCATGCATGAATTGCAAAGTGCTTTATAAAGATGGGTATTATACCCATTTTACAGAGGAGGAAACTGAGGCACAGAGAGGTTAAGTGGTGCAGACAAGGTTATACAGGGAGACCAGTGACATGCTTGAAATTAGAGCACGATCTCTTTGTTTTCCAAGTTCCTCTCCTTATCTTCAGCAGCAAACTGCACCTCTTCACTACACTTTTACCACATTCCTTCTCATCCCTCCAAAACAAAGCTTAATCTTTGCCACATAGCAAAATATTTCTTTCCACTTACTTCTTCACTCTCCCAAGTATCTGAGCCATGCAAACACCTGCATATTACTCACTGTTTTGAAATTCTGCTCTACTTTCATCACACTTTTCCCTTGACACTTAGGAAGAAATTTCACTGTGGCACTAGTGCTGTGTCATACTTCACTTTGCAAAGACACTCAAATTTAAGTCAAAGCTTTGCAACAGCAGCAGAACAGACAGTGCTTACACATTGCTGCTGTGGGCTTGTTGTGTTGTCATCCTCAGTGCTTTCTGCCTGTCTCTTCCAGAGCATGTTGCTGAGATGAGAAGAGGCAGGTACGGGCTGGAGATGCCCTTACCTATCCGCTGCCTGCTTAAGGCAGGGCACTCCCCTGGCCTGGAGTGCTCTCAGCGGAGACTGTGGGAGCTGCTCTACCCTTGCTGCGGCCCTGTGAGCTGCGGGAAAGGTCTCTGTACTGTTCAGATATGATTTTGCCAGCCTGTGCCTGCCCTCCCATGAGCATGCCCCTGCCTCCATTCTGCCCACAGCTAGTCTTAGGTGTGTCCTGCTGCTACCAGCACAGCGCAAGGTATGAATCAGTCAAGAACAGTGGCAGAACATGGGCTCATCTCCCTCTTCTCTCTTGCAGGCACTGATGTGACCATGGCGCTCATCCTGTATTTCTCTACTGGCATCTCCCTCAGAGCAGTTTTGTCAGGATGTGGGCTGTTCGCTTTTGTTCCAGAGCAGGCACAACTCATTGCAGCTGCTAACCCTGCCTACTCACTTTTGCTCCTGAGCCTGGTAAGGGAACAGGCAGTGGAAGATGCTCCACAAAAAATATTTGAGCAACTCTGGCACAAGACAATTGGTGGACATGCGTCTGCTGCCTCAGAAAAACTGAAGAAAGTATTACCTCAAACAGGGATGTATTTTATAAATGAATAGTACATAGCTTTCAAACTGGCATCTAAGCAACTAAACACCTTTTGCATCTCTTTTCTCAGCGCCATTTCAATCTTTTATTTGAATTATAGGAAATGAAGGAATATACCTTGCTTTAAAATACTTTCCATAACATCTGCTGTTGCCCAGAAGCCTCTCTTCCTCTAGTCCTCCCTAGTGTGCACAGTAGTTACAATCTGCAGCCTTACTCCATCTTCCAGGAAGCCTGGAGCCTGATAGCAAGTACAGGCAGCACCAGCTCCTGGTTGCTGCTTTTCTCATACATGCATAAACAGTGTTACAACAGCTTTTCTTGAAATATAACCAAAAAACAGAAGCTGCTCAGAGCAAATCTTTACGCACCTGAAGAATTAACTAAGCTTACAGTTGCAAATGAGAAGCCTCCAGCATCACCAATAACCATTAGCAAATTGTGAATGAATTCATCTAGATAAAAAAATTCAGTGGAGTTAGACTCCATATACCAAAACACATTTTGAACAGGAAATTACATTATTTAGTCAGACTACCTTCTGTATCTAACTTACGTAGCAGAAATGGAAGGACACCAAAGTATAGCTTTAAAGAAGTCATGGACAGAATGGAAGAGCTTTTAACAGCTTCTCCTGTTCTTGCCCTTGATATTATGCAGGGTGAAGGTGTGTGGCACTGAAGAAGGCACAAGCATTTCCTATGCTGTTCCCATCCACAAAGCCTAGTGCTCTGGTGAGGCACGAGGAAAAATCCTCACTCCTCACATCCAGAAAGGCTACTCCTCCCTTGTAAATCATACAGTGATTCCTTCCAGTGACTTCGCACTACCAGCTGTTGAATGTATTCAATGAAAGAAAATAGAAACTAACTTGCAAACAAGGACATCATTCAGGGAGTCACTGATGACCAGAAAGTGCATTTTTGACCGATTTCCAGTCACTGGTGCTTTTGTGAAGCTTTCTGGCATTTGTAAAACGGCTTTCATAGTTTGTCTCAACCATTTAGACCACTTATAGACAGCGGGGAGAAATGATTATGTAGAAGTTAGCTTGGGGTTCATTATACTTGCATTCTACTATAAGTTTCTAATTACTGTCATAACTTGTTTTGTTGCTTTTTGACTACATTTTGTAATTGCTAATGCTTATCATATTCATAACACACAATTAGCACATAAAATGTTTCTATATATGGTACATGAAGAACATAACATTACACAAGAAGCACAACACAAAAAGCAAACACAATGAAGCAAACAAACCATATCAAATTATATGGGAAAGAGCTCATGTCTTACCTATGTTTAAACTCTTTATTTCTTTATAGAAGGGGAACAGAAGGAAAAAGAACAAACAGTTAGCTGAAGAATAGATGGTAAAGCAAACATAGTATTTGTTTTATTTTACAAAAGGACATAGGAGAAGGTACCTCTTTTCAGCACTAGCCTTATCTTGGTTTACAGATGAAGAATGCTTGGGAGTGATTCACTTGCCAACTAGTTCCCTAGTATGATACCCCTTCCCTCATCCCCCACCCCCATATATGCTGCAGAAAGCTTTCTGGAGCACTGGAAGAGTTTTCAAATGGAAATATAGGCAGCTTGTGGGCTGGGAGGGAGAGGAACTGGCAGTTTTCTTTATATAAACGTGGGAATGGGGAAGCACAGGGATTAGGATATTGTCTGCCAACTGCGGGCAACTTCTTTCATCAAAACACTTTTCCAACAAGCTATTTCTAAACAAATTTCTATTACACAGTTTATTTTCTATTCCCCCAGACTCTAAAAAAGTGCTTAAGACAAGCTTGGATGCGACTTTGTAGCATTTTATCTAGATTCTATTTTAGTCAATCAAAGCAAATATTAGGTTAAAAAACCAAATCTTTTAAGTGAGCAGTGAAATACTGTACAACGGGAGATATGTAGCATTCATTGATGCCTTGTCTACTTTCTGGACACAAGCCAAAAGAATCCTTTGCTTCCCTCAAGTCAATACATTCTCCACACCACAGTGCTTCATTGTGTTTATCATTTCTTTTTAGGAATATACACTGAAAAAAGCAGTGAGGTGCATGACTCCTGCAGAACTCAATGCACAGCCCCCAGCTTGCAGTACCAACGTTCACTGTTGACATGCAGCACACAAGTGAAAATTCCTATTAGCCGCCCAGATCAGGTACCTTCAAAAAGCACAGTGCAAAGGAAATAAACACAGTGGCCTGTTCTGACTTGTACAGCTACTCAGGATTTATGTTGGCTCATGTAAAACCAAAATTATAACCAGTCTGAAATCGAAACAAAGCAATATACTTTGTTGAAAGAGTTATGGAAGCACTATTCGCATGCTATATTGGATACCTGCTGCAGACTCACTCCAGTTTATACTTAAACGCCTGAGAGTTGGGGGATTAAAGCCATTTGAGTCAGATAGATTTTAAAATGGCCACTGAATCACAACGATTTCTGTACATGACGTTTGCTGGAATGGACCCTACCGAATTCTCTTCAGAGAACAAGGGGTAAAAAGACCACCGCAAATCCTAAAAGCCTGGGTGTCAAGTCATTTGCAGCAGCCCAACAGTACTCAAAACGTAATAGGTTCATTGTTCATTGCTAATAGTTGTAGAAGAAGCTAAAGAAACTACACTGTGGAAAACAGACTTTCATAAAAGAAAGGAAAACGGACAAAAGCAGAAATGGAAGATAGGCATCTTCATCTTTACTGATGTCTTTCCTGTTATCCCTCACACATTCTGAGAAGTCTGAGCTGCCTCCTGCCTAGGTGGAAACCAAAGTTCTCAGACTAGTAATGTTGTAGACCTACAGAAACTGCTCGAAAACTGTGTCAGTGACTGACATTTGGAGGTGAGATGGACATAAATGCCTTATATTAACTATGCTAGTTTGAAAATGTTTCTCTTCACCTATAATGTAGTCCTACTCACCAGACAGCTAGGCAGAACTGAACTAGTTGAAAAAAATCAAACATCAGCATATTCTACGCAATGCAGAATTATAGTGTAAGCTGATAGAAATGTTTATAGCAGGTCATACAGCCACACCAGCTACCTCTTGTAGTCTGTCCCCAGCTGCCAGTCAGAAAGCACTGGATGATCTATTACTTGTGTTTTTTTAAAACCTCTGGAGAGTAAGGCAGCCTAATGGTGTGTAGGCAGGTGTCAGCGATCTCTGAGTTGATTTGGCCCAAGTCTGATCTCTTTTCTCTTATATAAATCAGAATTCACAACAGGGACATCAACAGAATGACATGAATGGGAGAGAGGTGTGAAATAGAGCTAGGCCTCCTGTTCCTTAACAGTTCTTTAACTTAGCATTTTTCCCCACTAATTAAAAAATAAAAGCAGAGTAGAAGAAGAGGTATTGGTTATTGCTCATATTATTAAAAAAAAAAAAAAGGCTAATGACTTAAATCCAATGAATGTGCTTTGCAGTTATATTAAATTTACAAGAGCACTGATCCTATTGCCTGAGCGGGTTGCAGAAGTATCAGAGGACAGCCAATGCAAGCCACTTCTCATTTGCTTTCTGCCAAATACTCAGTAGTGTATCAACAAAAAAGAACAGTTACGTGAGTTATGGTTGGAAGCAATAGCTCTTCCTTCTACTAGAGGAACGAAAAAAGGAGATGAAACAGAAATGGGTGAAGTGGTACACTCTACACTCATGCCCTCCCTGGTAAGTGACAAAATCTCAGTGTTTTGAGAGGAACAGAGAGATGATTTTAGAAAGAATTCTGATGGTGCAAAGTGACTTTGTACATCAATTTTTACTGCACTAGACAACCTACAGAACTAAACCTACAAGAAAGGGGAAGAAGTGTAAAAGTGGATCTCAAAATCATTGATGTGAAAGCCTCCTTTCTAATCTCCTAAGACTGTTAATTCTTTATTTATCACTGTGGCTCAATACCGAAGGGCAGTCAATTCTGCATTTTTCAAATAAAACTAAATTACCTATACAAATGAAAGAAGACTGTGTCAAATGACCACCACCAGGAGAGAATAAGATGGTGTGCACTACTGTTTTTTTTAGTTTGTTTATACACTTCATCCTTCTCTATAAGCATTGCTCTGATTAGCTACAGACTTTGAACTCTGCATTTCTGTGCCCCATTTCTCCACTGGAATTTGAATAGGTTGACAGTGACAATGTTTTACAAAATTATAAAAATAATGGTAAAGGCTGATTTAAGCACAGGCTACAGAATTGGAGTCCCAAGACTAACACTTACCTCAGCTCCAATATGCTAGTAACATTCCTGGATGGGAAGATACGCCGAATGTAATTAAAATCTCCAACAAAGAGACTTCCATCAATTCCCACTGCCAGTGCTACAGGGGCCAAAAGCTTATTTCCTTCTGCAAGACCATTGCAGCTAGGACAGGATATGCTTCTTCGGCGCCCATTCCCCATAATGCTCGTTATCACAGCTGGCTGCTGAGTTAGAAACTGATTTTCTCCATTGCCTTTGTGCAATATACCTAATAACAGACAGGAGGAGAAGTGGTTATTACAGTCATTTGTTACAGGTGACTTCAGGTAGTTCTCCTTTCAGCAGCTGCTGTTAAGGTCTAAACAGTGATATGATTTCAATGCTTGGCTCTCCAGCAGTGCAAAAATGGTGAAATAGGTCTGCAGGAGTAAACAATAAAGGTGTAATGAGGATTCTCTGTTAAAAACACACACATACGCAGCTACAAACACAAATCCAAGCTTAAACCCACAGTACTTTGGTCTTCATTATGAAAGAAAATGTCATCATACATCCCTCCAGGCTGGCACAGTGGTCAGGCTGTCTTAATAACTGTGAAGTGAGGAAGCAAACAGCACAGAGGACATGTGCACTTGTTAGTGCACCCTGATCCTCTGAATCCAGTTTCTTGCGTTGCATTTTGTTTGGAATTTTTGCTAGCTTTACTCTTCTCTTTCCACCTCTCAGTTTTTCCTTGCACAAATGGAGATGACAGAAAAGAGGACAGTGCAGAAAATGAAAGATGCAACTCCTAAAAGAACTCCTATGGATCACTAATGAAAGACAACAGGGGAGCTAGTGGTAAGGTCCTTATTAGGTTTCCAGAAAGGCCATTAAGATGGGTTTTCTCTTTTAAACATACTTGTTCTAAAAGTACATATCTGTTCCAAGAAGGGAGTGCATTCTGACAAAATGGACATTTTCAATGCCATCAGAGATTGTAGAAATCTGTCTGGAAACATTTATCCTCATGTTCTTTTGGAAATACTGTTGTGTGACTCTTACATAAAATAACTGGCTCCCCAGGGACAAGTACAGCTGCCATCACTGTTGTCACCAGTGAATATCATGCTCTATCTAAATGGCCATCTCAGAAGCATTTGATCTGCCGCACAGCACTTACAAATGTGTTCAAATAGCCTGATCTTGCCTGTTCTGAATGCTCCTTCAGATTTCTGGGACAATAATACACTGTGCAAATTGCTGATGCAGAGTATTCCTGCAAGAAAGAGCAGGAAAGCTGCAGAAAACACTTCACAGGAATGAAATGAAATGTATTACCAAGCATCCAACTCCTTAGCAGTCTTTGAGAAAACGTGAAGCCTAAGAATATTCATTTTAGGATACTTAAAGAGAAGTGAGGAAAAAAACACAACACGTGTCAAAAGGAAAAGACAAACAAGAATCAGTATCTTATCAGAGTCTCATACTCCTTTGAAGCCCTACCTCAGAGTATAATGAAAAGGACAAACAAAGGGAACTGGGAATGGATGTGGTTAAGATAAAAAGAACATGGAAGGAAGACAGAAACTAATTACAGGGGAATAAATCAACAACTGAACAGAGGATGAAGATCTGGACTTCTAGAAAGCAATGCTTGGCAGGAGGGTAAAAAATCTGTTGAAGTTATACAGAAATTTTCTGACAATTGAAACATGTCCCATTCCTTACTAAGCTAAAGATGAAACAAAAAGAGTGAAGAAATTGCATTTTTCATAGGGTAAAGATAATGTAAATAAGAAGTGTTCACAGTCAAAACTCCATATAGCCCAGAAAATGCGTGGAACTAACTCACTTACCACTCTTGACATTAAGCACATGATGTTTATCCAAAGACCATCCTCCTAGATTTGAAGGATCTAGTTCAAATCCTTGCAGCAGCGCGGTCCTTTTCTCCCACAGAATCAAACTGGGACAAGTCTCATATTCAAAACCCACAGAAACTAAAATAAAAATAAAAATAAAAATCTCATATACCTGCTGATCAGACACTGAATTAAATGTCCACGGCACATTCAAATGGATCATCGTTCCAGTCCCCAGTAACCTCAAAAAGACGAAGTGATTACATTTCCCGCTTTTCATCTGCAATATTGAACTCAGATCTTTGACTAAACACAAAGTTTAAGCTTCATTCACACGTACTCTGCAGGGATCAGATCCCTCTTATTGAACAGCTGGCTTTGGGAAGTGACCGCTTTGGTCAAAAGAGAGGGGGAATGTAATTAAAAAATGATAATAATATTCTCCTGTCAGATAACAGGACAAGATCAAATCCTTAATTTGCTGGATGTCCACAGTGTGTATTGTGTTCATTTTACGTGCCATGTACCAAGGAGCAGTGACAACTGTGTGTGTTTCAAGCACTCACACATACTGTAAGCAATACTCAGGAAAGCAATATCTCATGCAAGAATATAAGAAAGAAACTGTAGCAAAGAAGATTTTAGAAAAATATGGAGAACAATGATTTAAGTAAATGTTTCATCCCACGTTGGCACAACTCCAATACACATTTTTAGCAATGTTACAACAAAATCTTTCTTGATACTCAAATGAAAATGAAAACTTAAAAACATTGTGATGATCACCCACTTTCCCACCCACTAGAACCAAGATCTATAAATAAAGGAACTAAAAGTAGCTGTAGTACTGCTAGACTGAACGGCATTAGGAAAACTATTTCATTTCAAACATACTACAAGGGGCTGTAATAACAGCATGCAGGAGATGCCAAATGCATTGGAGAATGCCAGTCACTTCAAACACAAGAATTATTTGTTAACTGAAAGAGAATAAAGGCGCAGTGATGGACTACTTTTCACCTGCGACCAGCTTATTCCATTGGCTGATCTAAAACTTCTAAGTGAGCTGCTGCTTAGGAAACACAGACACAGTGGTAGCCTAGACCCTCCAAATGTGCTCCTCAGTGCATAGAAGGAACATGATACAAAAGTAAAATGTGTAAGGAAGACAAGAACTGCTTAGTTTATATCTGCTTCTCACAGAAAATCTCTGCAGCTTTCTTACAAAAAATTGCAAGTGTTTGGAAAGCTACTGAGCTTGTATATACTGACTTACCTACAGCATCTGACAACCCGTAAACCTTCTGACCATATGCATCTGTTTTGTCCCAGATAAATGTATAAGCCAAGTTGGGAGATGCCTGAAATGATTTTTGAAATAGATGCCCTTCTACTGCTACCATTAAATGAACTTTGATTAGATTCAGTGGCACAAGTGACTGAGTCATGATGATCTTAAGTAAGGATTTATATCCAGCAGTACGGGAACTCAGGTAGATCAGCTTTATACTTGAGCTGGGGATCTCAATTTCTTCATGAAGAACCTGAATAGGAAGAAGATCAAACATTTTACATTACTGCTTTGGTGGCTTTTTTATTTTTTTTATTTTTTTGTTTTCTTAGAATAGATGATACTATTCAAAGCTAATAATATTCCTATGACCTTATGACTTTCTACTACTGGTAATGGGTATCTTCAAATCAGTGCAGTGACAGAGTTCAGCTGATGTTTCTGGTTAAAGTATTATTTGGTGTCTGCATACACCTTTATTTGTAAGAATCCACTGCAACAGCAAAATAAGAACAAACAGATTTACTGTAAGTTATGTGCAAGGGGAATACAAGAAGATACAGCTAAAGGAACCTGAAATTTCCACCAGCAATTCATACAAAGTAAATACTGAGTAAAGAAGTGAAAACAAGTGAAGTTTTCCTTTGTGCTAAATAGCATACAAGAATTTGGGACTGTGCTTAATAGCATACACCAAAGCTTCTGCAAAATTCTCTTGAAACACCTAAGCTGCCAATTGAAATACAGATATACACTTATATATTGTGTGATAATGAGAAGGTGCAAGGTAGTCAAAGATAAACGAGTCTGGGTGACATAAACCTAGGATATCTACTACAGACTTCATTAGAAAGCTTGTTATCTGTCAGAATGAATGCAACTCTACAAAGCTTTTTGCTGTAGCAATTCCAGGAGACAAATGGTGGTTGTGGCAAGTGCTTATGTCAACAGTAGCGTCTGACCACCGATTTCTGTATCTTTCTCTCCGTTCTTACCTGGGTTTCTGGAACAATGGGATTTTGGCCAGGAGCATCACTGAAGAAAGTTGACAGTGGTGATGAAATTATGACTGGATCAGGTCTGACAAAGCCACTGAGATCACAGCTGGGAATGGAGTTCTCCTCTGTCTTCATTACAAGCGTGTCCATGGCATAGAAGCTGTTCCACGGCAGCCAAACTGTTCTTTCCTGACTCATGAACGGGGCCCGTTCAAAGTGCAAAGTTAGGGATGATCCACCGTTTGCAACCAAGTCAAACCTAAAAAAAGGTGGGCTTTAGAGGCGATGAGACTGAATGATCCAAGTAATAACACTCTTGGCTAACAGAATGTCATAGCAATGTATACGTTTTAAGTGCCCCACTTCCAATTATCTGTCATGGGATGTGAATCTCTGGCAGCAAAATGACTGATTGAAATACAGTCAAGGCAAGCAGCAATTTGTAGCCATCTGGACAAACGTTCCAATACATTATAAAATCTGCATTAAAATAATTTCCAAAAAAAGAACAAACCAGCACATTTATTACTGCAAGTCCCCCATATACATAGAACCAGCAGAGAACCAAGTTAACACTGAGCTGGGCACTGAATTATTCCTTTCCCAACAGGTGCTGTCCATCAAGAAAAGTAATGGGATGGATAGCAGTAAGAATAATAACGAAAAGTTTAGCCGTTTCTGTTCTACAAATGTGGTAAGAATTACTGTATCCAGAATTACTGTTTCTATCATTTTTCATAGAGATATTTACTCCCAAACCTCTACAAAATCACAGCAGCAACGTGGAGCTCTGCAGGCATTTTGAAATCTGTCCTAAAGGCACAAAATAATTCAAGGTTGTTCCGACAGCAGAACTGATTATCAGTTGTTTCGTGTAAACAGTAATGTAACAAATTACTCAATGGTTTAGATAATTTATTTAGATCTAAATACGAGTTCAGCTCACATATTACTGTTGTATTAAACCACTGAAATCAATAATGTTATGCCGTAATTCTAACACTAAAATGTTAGAAATGTGGACGTGAAATACTCTGTAGTTCAACTGATTCATATTAAGTAATTCAATTCAACTCTTTGTAAGAAAGATAAGAAAAAATGGCAAATGTTTACAATGCATGTGTCGTAAATATACCGTGTTAGTTACAACAGCCACTAAACCAGATAAACCACGACACATCAATTTTTATTTTTCTGAAACTGTGTGCATTTCAAATCAAATGATACAAGGGGGAAAAAGCTCATCTTTGCACAGCAGGAGAATGTCTAAATACAGTCAATTAGAATCTTTTGAGTATATTCTACCCTGAAGAAACTCAAAATACAGCAGATCTTCAAAAGGAGAGAGAGAGATAGAAGGGAACTTTTAACAAAATATATTATACTAAAATGATGCAATTTTTTTTCCCAGCAGCATTCTTCTGCCTTGCATTTTAAGCTAAAATATTTCTGCTCTCAGCTGGGTACTACTGTAGTCCACAAATGTTTTCATAGATACAGAGCAATTTATTTGAAGCGAGTGTGACTGCTAACACATTATTATCAGAAGTCAGCCTTTTCATATTTGCTTTCATTTAGCATTCAAAATGCCATGTGAAAAATTACTTTTGTGTTTACTTATTAGCTCTTTGCCCTGGGAGGAATGAAATGCATGGTACCACATGGTTCCAATAGATTGCACCATCTGTTAATCAGCAAAGATACTACACAAAATAATAGGTACTCAATGAAAGAAGCAAACTCACATGCCATCCTGACGAGTGATGGTATAGCCATACTTTGCATACTTGACAAATGACACGTTGACCCCAACTAGAGGCGTTCCATCTGTAGTCACAACTTGGCCTCTTATAAGAGACACAAGACTTAAAAAGAAAATTATGAAAGGTAATAAAGTTAGTTATGAAAACAGTTACAGTGTTTATAAACCGAGCGGTGGAACACATGTGCCTCATTTACTCTAAATTCAATTTGCTTCAAGGTTTATTAGAATACTGAAGATAGTACAGGATCACCCAGCTCTCTCTGTTTACTTACATGAAGAAAATGTGTACCTATGCATTGAGGCCTGTAAAGATAAAATGAAACTTGATGCCTTCCCTTGGGCTGGATCTCAGATGCAACTGTCTAATGAGGGCTTGCAGAGGCTTTGCCACCTCATGTTCAGCCAAGCCAGAGCTGTGAGCCTGACGTCTCATGGAAATGATGACCCATCACTTCTCAGACTATCCAGCCTGGTTACTACACTACATCCATGGATGCCTCATACACTTTAAAAATATGGTGTAATGCTATACCTCCTTTTATACAACTAATTTTCCAAATTATGGTCTGTGAACCTTCATCTTATGCAGTGACTGACCTTTGTACACTGCGCGCTGGTTCCTGATCTGTAATCCTTCCTTTTCACTTCGTCAGCTGGAGAAAGGATTTGACACAAGGCCTGCTTTATGCACAGGCTAAATAAATGGTTTTCTTAGCTACCAGGCTACCCACTTTGCTTAAACTAAAGGGAATGAAGACTGGTTATTCCCGTACAATTGGGCACAGTCAGACTTCTTCTCTTTTGAGAGCGCTTTGCTGCTGGAGAGCGCGCAGCAGGCATATACTGCTGGATTCCAGCCTCCTGGAAGCAGCAGCCCCACTCCTCCCTGCTCTGCTGCTCCCTGGCACAGTTGCCTGTTCCTGCCTCTCTCCCTGCTCTCAGAGCTGGAGAGGATACTCCATCTCCTGGCTCCCTTCCTCCCACTTCCCAATCCTGACAGAGGCAGACTGGTGAGAAAAGGAAGATGCATGAGAAAAAGAGATGAAAAGGAGAAGCGCCTTGCAAGAAGGACCACAGCACTGAGCTTTGCAGGTGTAAAGTATTCTTTACTAGCACTAAGCACTTCTGGCATGGTCCACCACCTCTGATTGGTAGCTATAGAGAGCCAGAAAACAAGAAGGCCCATTTCCGAGCCGTCTTTGCGCTGGCAGGGCTGGAGCTGCCCACAACCCTTCGCAGGCTTTGGGCACACCGACAGACACTGAAACCTGACAGCAAAGATTCCTGGATGGTGGCCAAGCTGTGGGATGAGGGGATTAAAGTGGTCTGTGTTTTGCCAAAAATGGACAAATTTAGTTCAGTTCTGGGACAGCTATAAGGCCTGCATTATCCCCTATTCATGCATTTCTAAAGTGATGTACATATCAGATGTACATATTCATTTCCATTAGTAATATCAGGGTTGTTTTCAGGCCTCTTCTGTTATTTCTGAAATGCTCAGGATGCTCTGATGTGTATTTCAAACTGTACTATCCACACTTGTATGAAGCACCGTGTTCATTTATAGTAATGCATACCTCAGACTTTTTTTCAGTAATCTTTTAAGAGGTCATATGTAAAGACATATTAAAATATATGAGGTACAAATAAAACAGAACCAAGACCCCTGCAACTCAGAACACTATAGAACTTAGTGAATTTAAAATTTCTAACTGGATTTTTTCAAAGGAGTCCCAGGTCTGAAGCAGCCAGCTCCTGCTCAGGCTAGATTTGTAATTTTTAGAACATTCATACATGAATAGCTTGATTATTTCTAAGTTAACTGCTTGAAATTAAGTATAATGGGTGTTTTCAGCTGTTTTTTTTTTTTAATTAAATTTAATTTTGTTAGTAATTACAATTAAGACTATATTATAGCATTATTTACATCTACCCTTCAAACTCCTAACAAGAGTGCATTTTCCATTGTTGTATGGAATATATGCAGTCTTCATAAATGATAAAGCTCAGAAGCTCTTGCTGAGTGGAAGAACCCTGCTTCTAGATGTTGCCAGTGTGTTAAAATGCTAATAAAACTCAAGCGTTATAAAACAAAAGCAATAATATAAATTGCAACAGAGTACCCTCAATGGAATTGATTGCTGAGATGGAAACACAAGAAGAACCTGAAAGCAGCATCTCACATGAAATTTTCCCATACATTGCAACCACATAGATGCAATGTCATATTTACAGCTTGCTACCTGCTGTTGAAGGGATTTTCTCCTGGAATGATATGAGTGCTGTCCTTCCCCACTAAGAGCTTGATTCGATCATAGAATGACTTCACAGCTGGTGAACCAGAATGGCTCTGTTGTATGATGTCAAGAGGATCACGGGAACCCCGGCACAGCAGGCTGTTTTGACAAGTAGACTGGAGGCAGCAATCTGGGTCTAGGCAGTCAACCAAGCCATCTGAAAGCCAAGAATCATCAAGATTCAGTCAGCTGCACAGTGCTGTCAAGCAAAAATATCTAATGGACATCTCAAGGCACTGGGAGAAAACGTTAATGCTCTTCATAGCATCTCTGTGCCAGAAAACTGGAACTGAAGCACAAAGACAACAAAGATGAGACTTTCTTAAAGTACATCAGTTAACCACCATTAATGTTAATTTATACCTGTGTTAGAGGAGAATCAAGCCCAAAGAAATCCATTAAGAGTTGAAATGAGGAAAAATGAACAGTGGGAGGAGCAAAGGATTTTTTTTTAATTTCTCCCATGGATTGCTTTACAAAGTTTTTAGATTTACGTGCTGGCCTATAAGAGTCTTATACGGAATTATGACATTTAAGTTCTTTTGTTCCATTCTGGGAGATGAGGGAAGGAGATGGGCTGAAACAAGTTATTGTTATCACTGCCTAATGAAAATAAAAATTACGCTGCACTCACTTTGGTAATTCATAGGGAAGTGCTGCTGCAACTCACCTCTCATATAAATATCTGAATGAGAACTTGGCCACGTGCTTGGGGTAAGAAAGAACCAGCCACAAAACCGGTGGGCTCAGCCATCGTACTACACATTACTTTGTCCATGAAGAATATTCGTTAAGAAGTATTTTTAAAAATAATTATAATCTAATCACTGGGAATTGAAATGCAATCCTCAACAGGGAGACCAATCTGCATAGGCAGATGAATCACAATTATTTTTATCACATATGGTAACAACTTCTCGCATCATCCTTTCCCTTCGTGCCATTATTTAAATTAAATGTTTTCTCTTAATGGAGTTCTACTTAATAGCTTAGTAAATTAATAACTGTTTACTTTGAAGTATTATTATCTGTAAGAATTCAGAAACATTCATTGATCTACTTTTGAGAAATCACAAAAATCAAGCATCCAATCTGCAAGTCTGTAAACTTTCAGAGACAATGCAAGGCACATCAGTCTCATTTGCTGAGTACAGATACGGCCCAGGCACGGACTGCATCTCGGGCACAAGAAAAACCATTTCTGCAGGTTAGCTGACAGATGCAGATTAGAGAAAGATCATGACTCATTTATTTTTCAGATTTTCCACACAGACCAGCACTACGTTAGAGTGATAACTGGAGGGGGGAAAAAACAACAATCAACTATAAGAAGCTTTCTTACTTTACAATTAACCCGAATTTCCAGCAGATTGTTTCTGCCTGAAACAACTGATCCTGATTTGAAAACAAAATTGCCAAGGTATACTGACAAGTTTTTCACTCAGCCCGCTAAGGAAATTTAAGTTAGACAAACTGTCTTGTTGTAAGAGCTATAGATTTCTTTAAGGTCAGTTGCCTATTCACATTAGGAGCTCTATTCATCTTGAAATCCTTTCCAACATGGTGGAACATATTTTTATTTTTATTTTGCTGCAGTCTGTTTTCCACCCATTTTATGCAATCATTGTGAAGACCCCATCAGCGTCAGATTATAACGCAAGGCGATTTCTCTGTTAAGCTCTGAGAATTTTTTCCTTGCCATTCTTCCCTTTTCTTGGTTTGTGGCACTTCTAAAACCATGAACTTAAAGCTGTCCACTATTTAGTCCACTCAGTTCTTTTACTCAGACAACTGTCAGCAAGGAGAATCCTATCAGCAGTAACAGCAGAAACAAAATAGAGGATATAAATTACTCTTTCTGACAAATTTACATTTAGCTGTTACAGCTGCATCGTATTTTTGCTACACCTGTTATTATAGGTGAGTGTGTTATGTCTGTAATGACCTCATCACACAGCAGATTATGGGCTGCTGTGACCGAACACTTCTGACGACACCATGAACTTTCAATTGGCATATCAATCTCAGTGTCCTGTCAGTCATGAGAATCACATCTTTATGCTAGCAAGCCCCCTTGGATATAGCCTGACATTGCAATCTTCAGTAAATTACCCTGTCGCTGCCAATCTTACTGTTATCTCACAAACAATCAAGCAGGCAATCACACTGCTTTGAATTGCCAGTTCAGGACCTGGGAGGCTAAAAACATCTCCATTCCATACCACGGAGAAACCTGTGCATGAGTTGTTTCACGCAGGAAGGTTTTCATGCATTATGGGAATTCATACTTGCACAGTCTCATATACTTAGAGGAATATTTCATATATGATAACATAAATATACACATGATCTACTTGTTTGGATCATTATCACTTTTTAAATGTATTGCTGCAAACTTTCTCAAGGTGAGTCTCAGCCTGAGTAACTCCCCTCGTACTCTGAAAAACCTTCAATAATGCTTTGTTCTATGATCACAGAAAATATGTATGCTCTCGGCCTACTGCAGCCCAGGATACCATTGGCTTTGGTTGCTTCAAGGGCACCTTGCTGGCTCACGTTTGACCTGGTGTCCACCGGCACCTTCAGGTCCTTTACTGAAGAGCTGCTTTGCAATGGGGTGCCCCTGTATGCACTGGTGAACAGGGCTGCTGGTCCCCAGGTGCAGGACCTAGCAGTTTTTGTTGAACAGCATGAGGTTCCACTCAGCCCACTTCTCCAGCCATACAGTAGCACGAAATATGAAATTAATAAACTGTTGTGCAATCACTTAGTTGCATTAGACTTAGTTGATTAAAATCAAGGCTAGAAAAAAATGTACCTTCTATGAGAGAAAACTGCCATAAGCATGAATTTTAATTAGAATTCAGGACTTTGTTTTTAATATATATTTCAGAAGTTGTCATCTTCCAGATTTCCTCAGGCGTGCTGAATTATTTATACAGTTAATTCAATGACAAAAACCTCACCATAGGCCTCATCGAGATATCACTGCTTGTCACAGCGCGTACATCTGAGTTTAAGTTAGCAGCACTCTGACAGGACAGACACTGTACGGGGAGTTAAGATGGTGCTAAACCTCCTCCAACAGTTTGAGACACAAAGAAGTCCTGACTCGGCTTTAACTTAGAAGGAAGAAACAGGAAATGTTGATCTAACTTAAACTGGCAGCACAAGATTAGCTCTCCTTTCCTTAGTTAGTCCCAAATCTTTCCAGAAGCAAATTAAATGACATGGGATTCCTTTTGTAGACTTCACATCTGTTATTGGAGATGCACATTTTTTTTACCTTCTCTGAATGGTTACATAAACATAACCACACATAGACTTAACCCACAGCAAAAAGCAAAACTTTGAAATATTGCATGTAACAAAAATGATGCACTGGTGCACAGCTTTATTTTCAGATGGATTCTGAACACCCTTAGAAGGCCTAAAAAAGCATACCATAGAAACAGTGGTATATATTATTGCTGAAGTATCTAGGACCTCTTAACATCAGTTTTCCTTCACTACTTGAGGGAATTTCTGATCATCTCCAGATGCTTGGATTCCAAAATTGTGCTGTATCCTTCTCTGGAAAACAAGTTGACACTTGAGTTACTGGTTTCCCTTTGTTTTGTTTTAAACTCCTACCAGTTAATTTTCTTCAGTGTTTACTCTTCATCAAATACTGGTTGTACTATAGATTCAATTCACGATGCATGTTAGAACGGGTCACCTTGCCCTGGCACCCAGCTGCCCGAGAGGTGCTTTCTGTACCCAGCAGGGGACAATGCTGTTTCCAAACAAAACTCCTGAGCACGCGCTCAGCAGAGGGCATCCTTACACTTCATTAGCTTTAGGAGCCAGCCACTTTCAGAGCGTAATTCCTGGAAATACTTCTTTTTCCAATAAACATTTCAGACTTATGATTAAAATGGAGTGGGGGGGGGGCGAGCTGCAGCTCCTACGAGCCCTGAGGGTGAAAGGGCCTTTGATCACTCTAAGGGCAAATTAGTTAATTTATCATGATCCGATTTTAATTATGTGTAGTATTAATATACCCAAGGTGAAAGAATTAGAGATGCTCTATCAGATTATCAAAAGAATGGGTCTTCCCTCTGCCAATATAGAAGTATTTTAATTGAGCTCTAAAACTGCATGCAGAACTGCTTCCATGGACAGACTATTCCACAGCCCAGTACATCTTATTACCAGTTTTTATCTAATATTAACTCAAATTTTCACTTTTATAGCTTGATCTAATTGCTGTTATATTGCCATACGTTGTTCAAAACAATTCCTCAGAAGTCCTGGTGCTAACAAGGAAGGAAACACTTCTAATCCTCTTCCAGCCCTGCTCCTCAATTGGCTCAGCCTAGCTGGAAAGGCTCCCTGTGAACTGCCCGATCTCCATTGTAACACTGATTTTAGAGCAAACCATGAGCACGGCAGAAGATTTTCAGAGCCTTAAACATGAAACAAAGCTGTTTTTCTGGAAAAGCTGGATTGTAAATCCCAAACTGTGATAAGATAGAAAAAAACCCAGGCTTCTGCATGCTCTGAATGCCAAAAAACTCCCCAGTGAGGTTTTTAAGAGCCCTGGACTATGGTATTGGTAGAGCAACAGCTCCCCTTCCCTTGCCCACTTAGGATAACACAGCACAGCTCCAGCAATGCACTGAGCACCTGGGGACCTCCAGGCCCAGGGATGCTGGCAGGTTGGGTGCTCCAACTCCAAACCACATCTCCAGCAGAGATGACTGAGAGGGCTCTGTGATTAAACAACCTTTGAAATACGTTCATTCAGTGCTTTTTAACCAGGGAATCTGCAGTCACTAAATTTCTTGCTTTCCCTTCTCTGTGGGTTGTAGGAGCATGCTATTGCAGTAACATATCCCACGGGGGACAGCGTGAGGATAAGCTGACTAATGTGTGTAAAGACGATTAGAGGCTGACACGATGTTTTAACAAAATCACATACAAGCATACTCATTAGCTCTTGTCAAACTTATATAATGTCTAGTTTCAATACAGATTCTGTACTTGAGTCTACATGACTCACTCTGGCCTTCATCCTCAACAGATTTCAACCACTCACTGCATTTAGTGCTCTAAAACTGACTATTGTGAAGGCTCTGGGAAGGTACTTTCTGTGCCAGGAGTATTCTGGGTATTTATATTGAGAACTTCATAAAATCTTTTGTGCTGAATTAGAGACCCCTGCTGAGGCAATGCTTGTTGAGGCAAGCTAAATTACATGATTTGCTTTTGTGCTGTGAAATACTTGTATTATCTTAAATGTCACGAGCCTGATGCAGTATCAAGTCACAGGATTTGTAATTCTCTAAAAGCAATTTTTTTCTAAATGTTTATTGCAGAAAGACACTTCTCTTTCTATTTTCTTTGTCTAATTTTAGAGATGAGTTTTCTAAGACAACTCAAATAAACAGCCTTTCAATCAGTCAAGTGCACTGTCCTGACAGTGAACTTCACTGGGAATGTATTTTTCTCTTGAATTGAAGAAGATTCATACTGTAGCAGATAGCTGGCTTTCTCTCATTCATTATCTTTAATGTTTTGTGCCAAACAGAACTACCGCCAACTGTATTTCTTGGAGTTGTTACAGCTATTTAGTAGCAAACTGAAGGGAAAAATTTGTCTTCTGAGATATGCACAACTCTCTTTACAAAGCCAAATGGAAATAAGTTAAATGTATTTTAAAAAGAAGAATGTCCCACTTTGCATCACAAATAAACAATTTCTCTTTCTATTTACCTTAGCATTTTATAATGTTTTGGCTGCTTCCCTTTCTTCACCACTGAACTGTAGTCCAGATAATTACAAAATTACATTCTGGGGAGAAATGTGAACCGTGAAATGATATAAGCAACGAAAGCATTTAAGCCTTTTACAGATTTTTTCTTTTAACCTTCCCATATCTTTTCTCTCCATCATGGTCAAATCTTAAATAAACCAAATTTAGCAAAATATTGGTAGTTCTCTGTTTTTCTGAGATAACATCATTTACATGAGTTGCCAATAAAAATTATAAATATCAGTGTGATAATTTTGAAAGGATGAAAAAGGTAGGAAAAGAAGAGAAAAAAAAGCCTAGCAAGAGCAACTCAAGTGGGTTATTTACAAGGCTCCTGACAAGGCTGCTCCTGCAGAGCTCTTCCTTAAATACCTCTTGAGGGTTATCTCATTGAGATCAGGATAAAGGGATCTCAAAAGTGAGCTCCTTGTATGAACTGCTTCCAACATCTAGTACAATATTCTTCAGGAAAAGAAATATGTTTGGTTTTTTTCAGCTTGCTTTATGTTGTCCATTTTCCTTGAGGCAGTGGAAGGTTTAAGGTTAAATATACACAATTTAGGAAGGCTCTTCTGAGAGGTTAAAAGCATTATGCGATTCAGGAACCGCCAAATTATTATAAAGTAGTTAGTGTAAAAAGATGGGTATAAATACTCTCCTACAGGGGTTTCCTTACGCAATAAGTTAAAGAAATATGTATTTAATAAGAAGTAATGTACTTTCTCCCATTCCTCGAAATACCATTTTTAATCCTTTAATTTCGTAAAATATGTCTACGGTGAATTAAGTGGGCTATACAAGTCTATTGGGGGATTATACATTGTAATCACAATTATAGGTCATCAAATAAAGCAGTTTCTAATCCCTCCAAAAGATGCTTAATAACTATTAGACTACTGAGGGACCGATTAAGAGAAGGGATTAGATTTAGAAGTGGCCACAGTGAGTAAATTACATAACTCAAAAATGTTTTGAAAACACAGAAACATTTGTCAATATAAAAAGATCTTAAAAGTGAGTGAGTGCCAAAAAAAACAACCCACCATTACCTTTTGGTTAGATTTCTGCCTTAAAAACAAAGGAACAAACAAGACCCTCTGAATCTTTTTAAGCAAAGTATCCTATACTGACTGTAAACATCTCCATAATGAAGACCAGACACAATTAAGTACTTATCTAGATGTGCTGGTAAGAACAAACACAAGTGACGTTTCCAGTGCTGCCTCGGATCATGCACAACTCTACGTGAACAGCTCTGAGAGGAGAAAACAGCTCTGGACACTGTCCTATGGAATCCTGTTTTATCTATATGAGTAATACACACTGGCATCTCGTATACAACAAAGATTTGTAAGACTCAAAAGCTGCCACTTCTAGCAATAAACCAGCTAAGGGGCATAAATCTAAAATTGAAAGAAAATATTAAGTATGATATTTCATTTTTCTTTTTGAACTATGGTATGTAATGCACTTTGTGGCACATAACAAGACAAAACAGGACAAATCTGAGTCCCTTTGGAGTCAGTGGCAATGATCATCTTGACATCCATGAAATGAAGACTTGGCCCAAGGCCTTTGAATCTGATTGTGAGATAGAATCACAATAAGAATGGCTGAACAGAGAAAAAGCACCAAAATACTTTAAATCCGTAGACACATGGGGAAGAATAGTAGACAGAAAATTATTGTTCTATTTCAGTGAGACTCTGAAACAACTACATTTTAGCAATATGAAATGGATGGAGAAAGAAGGATATTCACCTTTCCTCATTTAGACAAAATACTGTGGTTTTAGCTACCCTGCTTTGGAAGACTATTGTGCGTGCTCAGTACAGCTCCAAAACTATTCACTTATGTTAACAGAGCAAAGATGTTAACAAAGCAGCGAACGAGTTCAGCATTTGGCTGCAAGTAAGCTGCGTTGAGTTTCAATGAAAAGAGAGAGTGGTGAGAAGAGATTTCTGTAACATTCAATAAACTTGCATTTTATGTGAAAATTGGGGTTCTGGTAATTAGCTGAATCTTTAAAATTGACTCCCATAGCACTGTTCTCAGCTCCATCTAATGAAAAAACTTCATTCTACTTGTTTCTTATTAGACACAGTCACAATTACATAAAGGTGAATGTTAAAGCACACTGCACACATCTCTTCCTTCCTCTCCATTCCTGCACACTCCTGTGGTCTCCCCTGAGTTAGTACTAATAAACATAGAGGTCACTGGGTGTGCTCCTGGCCAGATGTGCAGTGAACCAGACCCACACAGCATACTGCAGCTTAATGCAAAGGCACAACCTCACTCAAGGTATTAAGGGATACAAGCTATTTTCAGTCTTGAGTTTTATTTCAGCTCTCACTTGTGACTGACCAATTAACACACTGATAGGAGTGACAGTGAGTCTGTCCTTACAGAGAACTCTGGGGAGGGTCCCAGGCCATCTTAAAGAAATCTGAAACCCAGAATATAATCAAACTGCAACAGCAAAAATCACAGAGGCATTGGGAAGACAGATGAGCACTGCAGTGCAGCTCACTGTCTGTACCACCAATGCACACAGTGATTGAATCCAATGCCTTTTATTTATTAACACACACCTTGCTGGTGTTTGAAGAAATAGGTCACTGGACAGGTGTGGAACAGATTATAAACTCTCTTACAGAAAAGCTCTACAGAAACATAATAAGGATGATACTACTAGAGACCAATAATGATTAAAGCACTGATCTCAGGGTCAGGAGATTAGGGTTTCATTTCTGGCTTTACCATAAAATCCCCATGAGAAAATGGCCAAGTAGACTTTTCAGGTTGCTGGGACCTCAAAACGTGAGCAGATGTTCAGAATATGTACACTCCTTCAAGAAGCAATGAGCAGCTGCCTCTCTAGCCCCTTACTTCAACCTGCAAGTTGACCTGAGAACTTCTTAGGAGTTCTCCCCTTAAGTATTCGGCTATTCAGTTAGACTACAGTTTTCCTACAGGTATGACCATGGTGAACCAGAAACCATGCATCTTGCAAGGTAGTGCTGATCAATAGTATAGGTCTGTTGTATGGCATATATATTCTATATAGTCAATGATTTCTCTTTCATAAAAGTTTTAGAATTTTGCTTTTTTAAATTGGGAGGAACAGCTGAATGACCTCAGTAGTCAAACAATTTTTCCCACGTGCCTTTCTGTCTGTTTCCCAAATACAGAATATTGTCCTGGAATAAGTAAACAAGCTGTTCCCCATATGGATATATTCTAGTTCTTTCTTAGACACCTTACTTCAGTATTTCTAATAACGTTTTCTAAACTCCTTTTTTGGGGAAAAATATGATGATGCACCCATTTTCAAATTTTTCTTTATAATCTTAAAAGCTAGGACATCTGCAAACATAAGCAATAAGCAATTAACCTCTTAGTTTCTTACACTGCACACTAATACACCTAGTGTGTTTTGTTGTTTAGTAAAAGAACCAAAGCAGACTCCAAATAATATAACTTGGAGTTTGATTCTGCTTTTTACTAAGGAGTAACAGATTCGGTAATGCCAGTAAAACAAATTCCAGTTCTCAGAAATTCAGTCAGCTCTAGTTCTTTCAAAACATTCCTGTCAGTATTGATCACGTGAAACCAAGGAACTAATAGGGAATTTACAGATTAGACCTAGCAGCTGATATCCAGGTGTGGTTAAAATCATGCCGCTCCAGTTTGGGAGTTATGAACCATTTCTACACAGTGAAATTTTATATAAAATTAAAACACAAATTTACCCTAGAAGTGATCATTCAAATAAGCCAAATGCTTATCTGCAGTTTTAAGAAATATCACAAGTAAAACATTTATTAATTAGCAAACAACAGATGCACTCTTTAATTGTTGGTCAAAGAAAAGTGAAAGAGTCCCAAGGAAAAAAGCTGTGTCTGATGTTTGATTTTTAATGGTGAGCAGAATCAAGTGGAAAAGAATCTATGGTGACTTACTGAAGACACTGCAATGAGACATAAAAAAAGCTGTTTGAGGTGAAGGGGATAGTTTACCAAACAGTCTTATTTAAATGATACAACTTCTCAAAACTGCTTTCAGGTCAGTATAATTGACTACAAAGTGGAAGGCTCTTCAAAAAGAGATAAACTAAAGTGATCTTTGTAGGCAAATACAGAATAGATTCTGTATTTAATAGAGGTACGCCTGACAAAGGAGAGAAATTTGAATGGGATCTCAGAACCTTGCCATATATGACCGCTCAGCACAACTCACTCAGCTCTGGCGTATGAGCTGTGAAATATGACAGCACGCTACAGTGACTTACACGGGCTGTGCACATGAGAGCATGACCCTGGCCGCTAGCACAGAGCTAAAAAAATGTTCCTAACTATCCTGCTAAATCAGCTGCTATGCTTGTGCACACAGACACAGTAAGCTATTCTGCAATGCACGTGTGCCAGGAGCCTGCAGGAAGAAGTTCTGGCCCAGCGGGCTGTACTCAGCACCCATGAAACGCCGTGGGCTGCAGTGGGACTCCGACAGAACTGCGGTCTGCAAGGCCGCAGCGCTCAGCCTCGTTTGTTTCGAAAGGAAGGAAACAACAACACTTGATGATAATGACAGCCAAACTCTTTTTGAAGTAAAATGACTCATGAAGAAAGCATGGATAACCCTCTGCTCTTTAGGGATGGGGAATTGGAAGACTTCTGCTCACCTCCCTCGTTATCCTTGTTATCGGCACAGGAGGTTTCCATGGCAACGTTGCATCCAGGCCCTCTCCAGCCGGTCTGGCAGACACACTGCCAGCTGTTCTGGCCCAGTGTGCACCTCCCGTTGCCATTGCACAAGTCAGGGCAGCCATCTGGGGGAAGAAACGAGGCAGGTAAGTACAAGACAGGCTTATTCACACACACACTCACACTGCTGACAATATTACTGTGCATACAGAAAGTCTTGCTCTTGCTGGTGGGACAAACACTTGCCTAGCTCCAGAGCCATGACCACAGTGTGGAGAAGGAAGGTAAGGAAAGGGGATAGCCTAGAGAAATGGGGACTTAGCTCAAGCCTGATGGGAAGATGAGCCTTACCAACAGCTATGTTCTGAGAGCCCTGTAAATGTTCCCATCTGGAGTTAAAGGCAGTAGATGGAAACAGCAGTCTGCTGGCAAGATCGCGTTTTTTCTCCTTCTGTGTGTTTGTGTACTTATGAGAGGGGGAATGTCTTCTGAAGCAAGCACTTCAGTGCTCAGGTGCCATTTACACTGTGCACTGAATAATTCTCAAGAACTTTCACTACACAAAGTTTCAGTAAATGATATTGAAAATATTTTCCTCATTTAACAATCACTTAAAAAGACCTATTTATTTAACACTGAGTTTACTGAACAGTGTGATGCAACCTGCCGTGCTTTCTGAAAGACAGGCAGAAGAGAGAACTCACAAAAGATACATGTCTTTAACTGGCAATGGGAATGATATGCCTTACTGTCTAGCAAAAATTGAATGGAGAACAAAAACATTCACTTGCTGAGGTGCTTATATG
The DNA here is from genome assembly GCA_016647715.1 of Pavo muticus. Taxonomy (NCBI): domain Eukaryota; kingdom Metazoa; phylum Chordata; class Aves; order Galliformes; family Phasianidae; genus Pavo; species Pavo muticus. The sequence continues at coordinate 429,503 of JACDJE010000197.1, read as the reverse complement.
CTCCAGCACAATGTCCACAGGCAAGAGAACAACTTGACTGCTTTTTATTTTTCCTGCAACTAAATTATTCTCAGGAGATGCCACTAAGCATTCCTTTGGAATAAAAGGCAAGAAAATCAAATTCCAGCCTGTAAGATAATGAGGCCTTGATAACCTCCCAGATACACCACATCCAATCCACACAAGTCTACAATGTGAAAGAAGATTTGAGAGTCATGCAATGGACCTCTCCTATGCCTTCTAATTAGTCTGAGCAGAGCTGTGTTGCCACTCTGACAATAGATATTGGAACCCAATCATTCAAGCTCTCACATCTAGTTTGGAGATACAGCCTCATCCTGCCAGATATCTATACAGCCACCACGTAACATGTCTCTCATTGCTTTTTGTCTTGGGAAATAAATTTCATCTCAGAACAGCTCACAAAGCTTCACACTCTCTCCGTTTCCCTTCCACTACCAGTGATGGGTCACTGAAGGGACCTGCTACAGACTCTCAGGTCTCACCGTTCAGCTGGATTAGTCCTTTGCATTTGCCACTGTGACACCAAGCTGTGACTATGAAGTGCTCCATTCCCTTCCCCAGGCATTTTAAGGGCAATGAGGAACTAATGGGCAGCCCTCGCTCTTTTCATCAGGCACAGGCAAGGAAAGCAGCACTGGGAAACATCCTGAAAGCAAATAACTATGTTCTCTTTGTCTGAGCAGCACCACTTCAGACGTACAGCACTGGAGAAAGACCAAGGTGACAGCAAGTCACCTTTGCGTCCCAAGGCCTCTGTAAGTGACCAGGAACAAGAACAACTGTCAAACTTACACAGCTAGTGCTGAGAGGCTGAGCAGCCTTCCAGAAATCACTCATTTAGACTGCTATGGCTTACAGAAACTCCCACAAGTGCATTTCTATCAGCCTGTTCAAAAAGTCAGAGCTCTTTTGGGTTTCTTCCTACTCTTAGCAGCTTTGCTGCTATCAGGTGATGCTAGAGAGGAGTTCTTCTGACCCCAAACTGGTTTACACAGTGCTGCAGGAGGTTCCCTTATGGGAAAGCAAGCTGCCTTGCATCCCTGCTGTTCACCACTGGTATCACTGGAGGTAGGCATTCACTCTTACTTTACCTTATTGGGTTCCTGAGAAATTCAGAGTGAGTAATTTAAATTTTTAGGACGGAGACCTCAGCTGTCCCATGGAGAAGACTGTCTATAGATAACAGCAACCAAAGTTTCCACATGTCCTACTTGGTGCCCAAACCTATACCTCTGGTAGCACTGGCACAGCAGCTCCATCTCTACAAGCAAGACACCAGATCTCTGTGAACAGGGTCAAGATCATTCAGTTCATTCTACAGAGAAAGTTGTCGACAGAAACAAATCCTAAGAGTTTTCTGTGCTGTTACTGTGTACTAAAAAATACAGTTCTCCCTTCACTTTAATGAAAGGTTATTTTGGCATTACATATCCTAGCTATGAAAATGCACTTATTTTTCAACCCAGATAATATATTTTCAAGGTATTTATTTTATCTCTTTGGCTTGTCAGGTTGTTTGAATGACCAAAATGATAAATGTCTGAGGGGAGGCATCGTACTGGAGAAAAAATTATTCGTTTTAAATGAAAAACAAACAGTAATTGTGAATATACACACAAGGTTGGCTTTGTACTGAAGCACTGAAGAGAATTAAATCACAGGAGCAGTTTACTTTGCATCATATGAGCAAGATGAAAACACGAACAGTAGGGAGCTAGCAAAATCTCTGAAAAGTTTACGTGCAGCTGGGGATTAATGGACATGACTTTGCTTTTAGCTTAAAGAGGGAAGCAGGCATCACTGCTGCAGACATGATGTTGCTAGGAAACACTATGCTACCTCTGTATTTTATTTAACGGGCTTCCAAAGACAGACTTTGTGCTTGAGTAACCTAAATATCAGAAGGATAAAAAAAGAAAAGCAACAGCAGACTGCAATATGATCTAAGTATTTTGACAATAATTAATGGATGTGTTGACTTTCAAAACAGCTTTAAGCAAGGGAGAAGAGTTGAAGTATTTTGCATGCTCATGTGCATTTATGTACACGCACTGTGCTTGTTTGTATATGCATGTCTTTATTCAAGCAAATATTTACACAAGTATCAGATCTGTTAGGCCAAAATTCATTCTAATGACCCATTAACTAAATAGACAAAAGAGTTCCATTATGAGCTACTATATAAATAGAAAGTTTTCTTTTTAAAAAACTTTATATTTAGGCAGTGCACTTTCATTTGAAGTCTGACTATCTGTATTTTGTAATTCGTATGTGCCCACGTGCATAGGGACTGGTGAAGATCCAAGTCCCCTGCACACACAGTGTTTGCAAACGGCTAACGTGCCTTGATGCACTTCAGTGCATTCTGAGAGCAGACGAGGCTCCTCTACCTGAGGAGCCTCAACTGCAGCGCTCGCTGCTGGGCGTGTGACCTTTGCTGGAAACACACTGCAGTAAGCAGCGCTGAGTGCTTTGGTACAACATGCTTTCACTGTGCAGCCCTAGCTCACACCAAGAAGCGTGCTACCTCCTGCTGCCTTATGGCTCTACTCACAGAGAAAGGCAGCCTGAGAGAGCAAGGCAGGCACAGCGGCGAGCGCGATTGGAATCTAACCTTGAGAAGTAATTCAGCACAGCATAAAGCTCTCAGTCACTGCACAGAGAGGGTCTTCCATGCTAAGCAGACAGGTTGCTATTCCTAAGGTGTAGAAAAATTCTACTCATCTTTTCTATTACAGTATGGTTAATGGAAAATGTCAAAAAGCTAGCTTAAAAAAGAAGAAAGTGCTTGTTTAAAGTGCCAGATTGACAAGCTATTTATTCACAGAACAGTCACTGTATGGGCAACAGCAGTTCATGTGTCTCACTCTTCCAGCTGTGCCTGCACAGCCCTGCACGCACTGCTGCGGCAGGAGGCCAAGCACTGAGGCAGGCTCCTTCCCTGTCAGGCTCCCTCTGGTCTCTGAGACTGGTGAGTGTATGTACAGGAACATATGCATTTTGAATTAAAATGGCAAGATAAAATTCAGTGCTATTTTCAGTGTACTGTCAGGAATATGTGACTAGCATTGTGAGGGAGTATCACAGTAAGAGAAGATTTCAAAATCAAAACACTAGAATCCGTTCTTCTCCACTCCACAAAAGAAGCATACAGCATTCATGTCAAGTGAATGCTGGAAGACACTGGGAAAGGAAAGGGAGAAATGAAAGCTGTTGTATCTCTGAATTAAACTTTGAAAACAGTTGATTTTCTTGTCCTAAGAATGAATTTGATTTGTCTCTTGACTGTGCTTATCACTAAGAGGAAGAGAATCCACCATGGATGCTACATACACAATGCAGTAGAAGAACAAGATGCTATTACACAAAGCACTGTAAGAAATAAGAACACATGGAGAAAACACTTTGGTTATGTTTTCTCAACTTTAAACTCCGATCCAATGCATATGAAGAATTATTTCATTTAAGTTATTTCTTAATATTCACTATGGAAAAAGAGTCAGAAAGGTTCAAGACCTCTAGTTATATGTAACAGGAAAAGAAAGCACTGTCTGAAAGCCCTTGCAATCCAGAAGACACAACAGACTTAAATACTAGACTTTGTTATCTGTTTGTAGAGCTCCACATCGCCACAGTCCATGATGGGGCCTAGAAGATGCTATAAAAACAGAAACTAAGTGTTACTGTTTTTCATATTAACAACTGAGGAGTGAGAAAAATATAGTGATCCCAGAAAACAACAAGCATTGCTATTACTGAGTTCATTGTGAGCAAAATTAAGTCCACTGCTTCCAGCAGGCCTATGTCAGCTTTATCTGTTTCTATAGTTTCCTATTTTTGAGACCTACGAGATTTACGAAAAGCTGAACTTAACAAGAAAGTTCATAGAATCATTATGAATAGTAAAGAAAATCAATATGGACAGTCCTTGTTTGGAAGAGTGATAGTGCTTAATGTATCTATGAGACAGTACTCATAGGTTTTATCTACAGTAAAACTATTCTGGGTCTAAACTGTAAGGTGATTAATTCATTGTTGAACTCAGCAAATGAATTTCCAGTATCTAGGCTGTACATGAAAAGTCTGAAAGCCAGTTTTGGATAAATTCCACATAGAGTTCCTTTTCATTCCACTGATACTGACAAACCCCAGGTACACAATTACACACATACACAGCTACTCAGGCACATATGAGTTTTCTTTTGCATAAACTACTTCAAAGCTCCAAAACAAACACTTTAAGCAAATCAAAGTACAATGACATGCCATTCAGGTAATTTGTGTTTTGCACCTCAATCTTAATTCTGGTTATAACCACCAGAATTCACAGAGGGGCCAATCACTTGAAGGAAAAGAAAGGGCAACATGCCAAGGAAAAAGAGAAACAGGAGAGAGAAGAAAAAGGTAAAAATGTTCTCTTGCACCTAATAATCACATACAGAAGTAGACATGATTTCACTCTCTACCCAGTTTGTACACAGAAAATTACATGTAAATCAAGAGGCTACATCTGATTCCTTTTGTTTGAAAGCTATCAGGCAGGGATGCCTCCTCTAATTGCTAACTAATGGAGGGAATGGGTTGCCTGTACCTCTCCCCACTTAGTGCACATACAGTACAGCTATTAGTCTGAAATATAACACCTCTCATTCATCTTCGTCTAACTCCATTTTCTACATCTTTATCCAAAGCCCTCTGGCAGTCAGTGGAGTCTTTCCATTGACTTGCACGGATGCTGGACCAGGCAGTCCTATGGGCATAGGTGCCTTGCAGTAAGGACTGTGGTGCTCAGCCCAGGGTTCTGTCACACAGTATCCATTTCATCAGTTTCTAAGGGAAACACTTAAATTTCATTAAAATCCTCCTCCTCATTACGGTTGTTAAATACGGACCTGCAGTAAATGAAAGTACTCTGAGACAGTATCTACAGAATATAGAGAAATTAAAAAAAAGCAATAATGGTAACAGTTTAATTTGTATTTTAGAGGGCTATCACTGTTTTCATACTTTTCTGTTCATTCCTTCAGTGAGTTGCTGCTGACCTACGGCTACCTAGCAAATAATAAACGAGGTACACATAATGAGGTACCTAGCAACACTGGAAAAAATCCACAGCTTTTATTTTGCTATTGTTATTTTTAATCCTTCAATTCCAAAACCTATGGGGCTCAGTTCAACCAAAGAAAGGACATGAAATAAAAATGACACGTAGCATTATGGTAGGAGCACGCAAGTTATTTTCTACATCATTATATTTCAACAAAAATAAGCTCAAATCCAAAATACGTAACTCAACTCACGCCAACACAATTTGCTATTGGTTGAGTGAGAAGTGAAGCTTCTCTGAGTGAGTCTGGACTGTTCCAGAACAGTCTCCAGAGCCTGCAGGGGACCAGCTCAGGTCTTCAAAGCAGGACAGTCGCACAGATTGGCAAATTGTTAAGAACTAACCCAGCCTTTCAGTGTAACAAAAAGCCTGATTGCACTGCCCAGCTGAGTTACAGGTAAAGAAGAATGGGCCAGCTACAATTTTTTTTTTATTGAAAAGGATGAAAAAAATGGAAGGTCAATAAGTAAGTTTCAATAACTCTGAATCACAATTTCTTCCATGCCAATACTTACAGTGCAGGCAGACAATTACAATGCTAAGTAAGGTTTCTGGGAAATGTATGTTATAACATAATTTCCTTTAAAATTGCATCAACTTACTACATATCTATGTTATTTCCTTCTCTTCTAAACGTAGTAACTTGGAGAACAACTTGGTTTCCAGGCAGAACAGGAAAATGAGAGAAAAAGATGCGTGTCCTTAGAAGAGAAGTAAGCCTCACAAAAAGGGGAACCACTGGTACTTAAAAGCAAGCCTCGAGAGAAGTCACTGGCACCTTTCTGAAGAGAAATAAAAAATAAGGATAGAGGGAATTTCACATTGCCTTACGGATCACAAAAATCTGAGATGTAAGTAGCAGTCCATTCCTTTTGATCCAACTTCACTGTGTCTCAGGCAGAAGGGCTCCCACTACTTTCAGGGGGAAGATCCCCATGAGGTCTCCTCCTGGCATGTATGGAAGGAATTCTCCAACTACCACTGCATTCTGGAGCAACCACCCCCAAACTAACAGCTGGGCAGGGAAAAGAGGGCAACACATTTGTGCTTCACTGCCATGAGGCTTGAGGAAGCCAGACAGATGAATAACAAAAAAAAAACCAGGTCTGCTCTGAATCTTGAGTACACACAGATAGCTTCAGTGAGCTCAAGAATTTGGACTAGGAATACACATGAAACACAGTTTCAGAAAGGAATGTCATCTGCACTGAAGGCAAGCTGAACCGTTCCAAGATGGAGAAGCTCCTGCGATGCGAAGAGGCCAAATGTACTGCTGCAGTCAGGAGCGCAGATTGGGACCATGCAAGCGTGGGGTGCTCAGAGGATCCTGCCTCCACGGTTCCCCCAGCACCCGACTGTGGGCAGGGCAGCAGGGTGGCATGGGTGCTGCTGCATGCCCCAGGAATGCTAACCGCAGCACAGAGGGTGCACCGTGTTCTGCACTGAAACGGCTCTGTGCACGGTGCCTTTATCAATGGCCACATGAAGGCAGTATTGCAAGTGTACCAGCATAAGCCAGGTAGTTACACAGAACACATGGGCGTGTGGAAAGACACTGCTGCAGCCCAAAAGCTACAGAACAGGTGCGTAGTTTTGTCTATAGCCTGAGCAGATTATTTGCTGAGATTCTGGACTAAAATGAGACTCTAGCAGCATATTCAAATCATATAGTGCACACTTTTCAGACAAAATTCATATTCAATTCATCTTCATATATCCAATAAAAAGATACATAAATATGCAGTAAAATTTGTACTTAAGATAGAGAGGTCTTTCAAATTAATCTTACTGTAACAGAATCCATTTAGAATATAACTCAGTATGAAATTGCATTCATAAAACCAGTACCAAAACCATAATCTTTTATTGTATTAATGTTTCTGATACAGGGTAGAAGGGCTGCTATCATCCTTTGTAAAATGTAATATTGTTTCTAGAGAAAGAATCCTTCTCAAGCTGGGCTTATCTCTAAAATAACATCTATATAAATAGTTTATTGGCAGTGTAATGATAAAGTGACAAAACTGACAGGATGTGTAAATACAGTCAATTGAAGAGCAACAAGCAAAACGTTGACCTCATATTTAAGAGAACGGATAACCTAATTAAAATGTAATAACTAAAATCCCTACATTAATCACAGTGCTATGGCAGGGAATTTGAGTTATTCATTTGTAAAAGTCAGGATTCACACAGTAATTGCTACTCAACTTCCCTGCACACAGTGTAATTTGCTTTCTATTTCAAGTATGTGGCAGCCATGGACTTGTACAGTTTTCATATATTTCAACTTTTTTAGTAGATTTTTAAAATTATTTTAAATATGTGGCAACCATGTATTTGTACAGGTCATGGAACTGTTATGAATAAATGTTTTGGCAAAGTGTTGGCATACTTTTATGTATAAATATACAAGACTTCGAAAACCTCATCTACAGTGGTGCACAAAGTTGTTATTTTTCAGTTGTCTTCACCCATCCTACCCTCACTGTGTCCCAGCGATACGCCAAGAGAAAAAACAGGCAACGTGATGCTTAAGTGATAACTGAGCTTAGCAAAAGGACAACTGATACTGACCAGCAGATGCCAGGCATTAGATTTCAAACACTCAGTTTCACTTGGCTAGCTGAGATTTATTAATCCAACACAGTGATCTATTTTTTCTTGCTTCAGGTAGGAAATAACATAAATGTGTAATACTGCTATTTTTAATAGATAAAAAAAAGTATGAACTCTGAATCATACTCAGCTTACGGAAGCATCTGTAATATTTGAGCCCTGAAGAAAAACAAGTCATGAATTTACAGGTTTTTTTCGTTTCTTGCTCCTTTATACAGATTTCACCAAAAGCCTGGACAACAACAAAGGAGCTCTTACTCCATTCTGCACTCCCAACCCAACTAAGCTTGCCAGTGGAGATGGTACGGTGCCATGTTCATCCAAATGGGAATGCAATTGGATGATGCTGGGAACACAGCCTGTAGAACACTAGAGGTAAGTCCTACACTTCAGCTGCTCAGATAGGAACTTCTAAAATCCCAGGATACATTAGGAAGTTACTGAGGTAGGCCTTCATTTCAAACATTTAAAACCTAAGACACTGTTGACATAAAAAGTGCAAGATCAGCCCTGAAAAAGGCAGGACTGCTTGCTACTACCAAGGCTCTGTACTCCCAGCTCTCTCATTTGACTGAAAACCCTCCAGTGATGCAGATCCATTTTTTCTCTCTGAATGCTTTGATGGGTCAGCAGGGGAGATCACATTGTCACTGGCTAGCTTTTCTCGAAACAGAAATGCCATCCAGCATTTCTTCTGCTTGAAATTTTAAATGAGACTCACAATCACTGGCTTTACTGCTCAGAATATACTTGAAGCAATGTTGTCATTTGTTGCAGCAAATTGCAGGGAATTTAAGTGCCAAATGAGGTTAAATCAGACAATTTCTGGTGAGACACATGAAATGTAACTACATTAAAGTAAGTCTTCAGGCTTGATGTAGAATTAAAACTCCAAGATGTTTGTAATTAAGCAGGAAACCTTGTCCTCTGCTGTGCACACACACACCTGAATCTAAGCCTCTTACATCAGTTTTGGTAACAATAAAATTATTTCTAGTATAGTGCAAACAACGATGGCACAGTACAAAGTGATAACAAGGCAAGCAAACAAACTCCAGTGCCTTCTGAAGTAATGCACAGAGAGAAACAGTGAGGACAACAAAACCACCAAATGGTGAGCGGGAGGGACAAGAAAGCTGCTACAACAGACCAGGCCAGTTACAGGAATACTGCAAATCTGGAGGCCTGAGAAAAACTGTCAGACTATAATGTAATTAAACTAGCCATTAAATCTTATGAGGGACTGAATCCTTCACTGACTGGATTGACTCTTCATCCTTCTCAACTGTTCAAGTTGAGGGCTAGGACATAATTGCTCCACAGTGGCAAAATCTGACAAATCCAAAAGAATGACATGGATTTCAATCAGCTAATGTACAGCCTCAGTGTTTACAGCAGCCTGCTGTACCTTGGCCGTTAATATAATACTTAAAAATGACCACACTGGTAGCTCTTCAGACAAGGATGTGCCTTCAGCTATTCCTACGTGTTAACTGACTAGCAAGCACGGTAAAAACAACAGATTGTGGTAAAAGGTGTTTATAAAATGCTGTGGTGGTTTTACAGCTCTTCCTGCATCCTGAAAGGGTCATGGATAACCAGTGCTTCTGTCTGAATGGCAATGGATCACTCAGACGCTGAGATCTTTCATTAGCCTGGCATTAGTCTGACCATTCAACACAGAAGAAAATCTTGGATCTAACCATTCTAGCCATATGCCACTGTTACCAACTTTTCAATTTCCAAACATTTTTACACAGTTCTACTAATCTAAGCTAATATTCCAGACCTAACACAGTTTTGCATTTTCAGGGAAGACACAGTTCTCAGGTCAGTCATTAACTTCAGAATACGCTGATACACTTCAGAAATTCCACACACAGGGCATACAGGAGCTGCGCTACCAATCACTGCTGAGGGACTGTAACACTCCATTTCATACCAAGAATTTGACCTCCGTTATACTTGCCTTGACTACAGCAACACAATATATATGGTCTTACACCAAATTCAGCTAGTTGAATGCTGAAGCATTTCCTCTTAACAAGAACAGGCACATCAAATATTATTTTAATTCTCTCACCAGTGGCTTCTTAAAGAAATTTAAAACCATGTTCAAGGCCTTACTTCTTATCTGGTAGGCTCAGGATATTTAAAATGCCTAAGGTACAGGGATGGAAACTGGGGTTGAGAGCTCTGCTAAGCTGACAAAAGCTCATCTTATCTGTGTAGGAGGTAGAGATCTTAAGCTGCCAACTCAAAATTATGAAATAAATTCCTTTACTCTATATATAAAAACTTACATATAGAAAATCACATATCCACTTTCTGCTCCAAATACAAATTGAATTTCTTTCATCATAACACCCTGAATATACAAATAGCTTTACAACTATACAGAGGAGGATTAGAAATGAACCAAAGTGCACTGGTAAGCCCAGCCAGCATTTAGTGACCAAACAGAACTGCTTCTCTCGTGCTAGTACTACTTAAGAGTAGTTTACAAGAGTATTTCTAATCCCGCTTACATTTGGGCATGGACTGCATGATGTTATGATGTAGAATACTGATGAAAACCCATGAAACCATGACAGAGGGAAAGGTACATGTGCACATGTACATACATACAAAACAAAGGCACTACAGTGAGAGAAAGCAAATATTGTATACTATTTGTGTTGCTCAGTGCGCCTCCATAGATGTTTAGCTGCAGCACCCGTCTAATAGACAGTGAAGGGCGTTGTAGGATATCTGCCTTAAAAACTATGGGCCTGGGTGAGGTCTGACGTGAACTAATCCTATAATGCCATTTGAGGAAGAGGTTGGACCAGGTGACCTCCTGACATCCCTTCCAACCTGAATTATCCATGAATCTTTCCGTTTTAGAGCTTTATTATTCATAATTCTCAGGGCAGTGTATGCCATTTTTTTCTCAGGCATTGTTACAGTATAATTACTTGCTGTTCATCAGATATTGATGTCTGTATAGAATTTATGATTTAGCAATTAACTTTCAGGTATGCAAATGCTGTTCCTGTATAAGTGTGCAGGTTGTCTCTGTCAGAGGAATAAATATGAGCCTTAGTACAAGTACACATTTTCCTTCATTACTGCACATGAATTAGTATGCTTTGCAAGCATCTATCCCTTAGTTTGGTATAGAATTCTGGAATCCCTACAGGATGAAAAGAACTATATTGACAAATGTGTTGTAATTTGAGCTGATCTTCCTGAAGTATTAATTGCATGGATTCCAACAAACAGCACCATACTGCACGGTTCTGGACTATGGACTCCAAACGTTTCAGCTGTCCCAAAGGAAAACCAAAAGGAAGTGCTGAAAAAAAGAATTTTTCAAGAAGCATTCTGGGGTAGTTCAGAATGGAAAAAGCTTTGACAACAAACACTCTGTGCTTCTCACAGTACAATTAAGTGACAAAAAATAATGGATATTTGAATATTAAAGCAAATGTACCTCACATTATTTTTAGAGATGGAATGTATGGGTTCAAATATGCACAAATATAAAGGATTGAAATAAGTGTGCAGCAAACAGATGCAATATTCTCTCATGAGGGTAACATATGTAAAACAAATTAAAATACACGAACAACACGTTTGGAGTTATGTGAGTGTTTGTGCATGCTGAGTTGTTTTGGCAGATCAGGATAGAAGATGAATGTTCCAATACATAGAAAGTATTTTATAAACATATCTAATTCTGAAGTCCTAGGTGTCCATTCTGCATCTTTTATATAAGCCTCATGAATAATATCATTCTGTTTCCCAATTTTTATATGTATCAAATACATGAGTAACTAATAAAAGCTAAAGACATGAGAATGTTTTCAGATAAACATTTTTTCTGTTTCGTTTTTACCTGCCTACATGGTGAAGAACAATCCTCCACACGAAGCCAGATGCCATAATATTTAAATACATCTGAAAAGCTGATTTTGATCTACCTGCTAGGGGAGTCATCTTCACCACTTCACCTCTAAAAAATGCCCAGAGCATTTAATCCTTATTTAGGAGAAATGTTAATGTGGAAGGACTCTTTGAGCAATGCTTGCTTTATATCAAAAATATTTACTATCAGGCAACTGATGGCTCTGCTCCTCCCCTAGCCTCACTGGTGCGTACCTTAACTCTGAATAAATACTTAAGCCTTTCTGCTTACGAACGGAGCATTTCTTTTCCATTACTCTGTAGGTTCTGTTTCTCTGTTTCTCTTCCTCAGAAGCTTTGGGCTTTGAACTTCTTTGCCCCACACCTACATTTGACACTAGTGTTAAAACGCTGAGATAGGCAGGATGTTTTTGATTATATTGGGCCTGTTTGCTAGGACCCTTCTCTAGGGATGAGAAACACAATAACTGAGTGACCTGGAGATGCAGCCAAGAAATCTCAAAATCACTGCACATCAGCTGCAAAAGAAGTGTAAGAATGGTACATTGGACTAACCTGAATCTACTTCAGTCACTGGTCTGTGTTAGGTGAATAGGTGCAAAACTATATATTGTCATGACATTTGCATCAGGCAAAAAAACAAAACAAAAAAAGCAACAGGAAAAAGAGGACTTAACACTCTTAAAAGTAAAAATCAACTAAGAATTCCAATAACACAAGTCTTAGATCCGTGCACTGAACACCTAAAGGACAATTTGCTAGAGTTTTGTGCAATTTGCTCCTTCTTTGCAACATATCGTGTCTCCTGACAGCTCACATGAGCAGTATCTCAGTATGCAATAAATACATATCAAGGAAATTCTACTTTTCCGTCTTCTGTTCATATTATTAATTATCTTAGAAAAGCTGGAGAGAAAATTACCACACGGCGAGTTTGTTCCGAAGGCTATTTACCATCAGAGTACAAATAAAACAGTAACTTATGCTACTGTTCTCAGCCTGTTTCCAGGACTTTCAGTTGGGTATAGAAGCTTTTTTCATGTCTTACTCATAGTTGAAGTATTACCCACTATAAGGGTTGCAGAACATTAGAAACATGTATCAATTAGGCTTTACTTTACACAACAATCATTTGTTCAGAGCTGTGAAACCAAGCAGTTTGCAGCTGCTTTGTCACTCTGCACAGCGACGTTTCAGCAGCTCAGAGCAGAAAGTGAGAAGCGGTGTCCTAACTCAAGCTGCAGAGGACTTGGGTAGTGCTCCTCTATATCATTCATGACTAGCTAACAAAAGAACACCTTACGACACCAAAACATTAGCTGAAGGTCTCTGAGGACCTTCAAATCCATCAAACCCGAGGATGGATGCAGTTTGACTCTATTGACTTTACGAGATCTCCACAGGTCTTAATCAAGCAAAGTGAACTTTGGAACGGCTTTAGGTTTCAAAGTAAATACATACATGGGAATATGTTTAATCAGGCATAGTGCCTATCCACTTTACTATAATAACTCCTGTAAGTGGTTAGGAACCTTTCCCAAAAATCCTTCTTAAGCTGGATTTCACTGACTGGAAAAACTGTCGTGCACCTTAATGACACAGGACTGCCTTTCTCATCAACGCTTAACGCAGAAAGCTGAAGACATTTTAGTGCATTTTCCAGTGCCTACCTGCTTTTTGTTCTGAATAAAACAACTTACTGAATTTTCTTATTTCCTAACAGGGAATGGAATCACTTAGGTCAAGTTAGGACCCAGTGGCAGAAGCCCTGTGAAACATATCTATAACAGACCTGTAAGTCTGTTTTGTAGTCACAGGGCTACAAAAACAGGTGCAACACTGAGAAGAGCCAACTTCATTCTTTTTGATTCACTGTTACTTGTTCACATTTGAATGACATCTTTCCTCACATTTTATAACATCTCTATCTAAAGCACTAAAATATAGAAAAAAATAATTAAAGCCTAGGGGCATATTTTATGCAAACAACTTTTAAGGAGGCTTCCATTGAATCTCAATAGGAACAGTCGGTCTGAGAAATCAGATACTCTGTGTACATCTTGCTAGAATATCTCAAAAATTCAGTGCTTTATCTCTGAAGCGCTGAAAAAAATCCTTTTGATTGTAGGGGAGACTGTGATTGAATAAAGCTGAATAAACAGATGCAGTCTCAAACAGAGACAAATATTTTAAATTACCCCAATTCTTCGGAATAAATATTTGCCTTCACAAAGCATCTTAAACTTAAAACTTCCCATGCACTAATAAGAATTTCAAGGTAACTAGAAATATAAATACTGGTGATGAAAGACAGACTTAAATAACAAATGCTCTGTGCACAGCAGATTGTAAGATTAAAAGAAAAAGGGAAAGCATCAGGTTTAATAAGGACTGCCTCCATTTCATTTTAGTACATTTTTTTGAAGGAGAAGTCAGGAGTCAATTTGGTATTTCATATGAAATCAAGTCTTCAGACACAAGATATGAACTATTATTTTAAATTAAGGGTGAGCTTAATCAATTTTAATTCACCTTTTTCTTCAGTGTGTAAACAAACAAAGCAATTATAAAATTATTTAACAAAGGATTCCAATGAGAAATCATAGAACTGATGATCTCTATAGGCCACTATGGATTTGAATTAAGGAGAACTGCAACTCCAAACTGATTACTCATCAGCATAGATTTTGCTAGGGTTCTTATTTCCCCTTCAGCCTTCTAGCTACACATACAATAGTATAACAGCATATATCTTCTCTTGGCTTCTGGCTCATAACCATCTCTCTAGAGGAGTAATTCAGAAGTAATGCAGAGCTACTGAAACAAGATTAATATTTTCTCTAGTATAGCAATCACCTAATACTCCCTTTAAGCAAACATTGCCCTCTCAACCTTGACAAAGTGACCTTGACTCTGACAAACCATTCTCTAAACATGGAAGGCTTTCTTCGTTCTAAATCCATATTTCTGACTTACTTTGGGAAAAAAAAAGGCTCAAACATGCACAGGACACAATGATCGGCTTCATGATAAACAATCAACTAAGAACGATCCGAGAGAGATGGTAACAAAATGTAATTTTATCCCTAGGATCCAAATAAGCCAACAAAAAGATGCATTGGATCTAACAGCTTCTGCCACTATTCTTTCCTGCCACCAGACTCAGCTATCTATTAACTATGCTGCAACCTCCGTTTCATATTCCTAACAAATTCCTATGCAGTGACTTTCTGCCTTGAGTCTAAGGCACTTTTTCAATTTTTTTGAAAGAAGAGAAAGCATATTATCCTATTTTTCCTGCACTGTTAACGGTGTACTCAAATATAGATATGTGCGTCAGAAATACAATTATCAGAATCTGTTAAAATGTGAACATATTTTGCTTTCTCCTTTCAGTTGCAAATAAAGACCCATGGCTTCTTGCTTTCAGTAATACTTTTCTTGTTCAAAAACAAGTACTTCTGTAATTTAAAAATAAAGAAAATAGAGACACGCAATTGCTTTTTCTGTAACTGCCTAATTTTAGGCAGACTGTCTTCTGTCATTAAACTATATGCTATAATGCCAATTCTTTTATTAATTTCAGCGAGCAGGAATCTGTAACCCAACATAGGCATATTTTGCTTTGCTTTATTAAATGGAAAATAAAGAAGTCAGATTAGTTAATATTTAAAACGTGCTGAAAAGTTGATGGCAACACGCTACATTAGGGATGGAGTTCTACTTCCTGATATTCCCAGCGGTTAAAACAAGAAGTCAGTTCTCTCATCTGTACTAATGTCTCTTTGGCTACAGGAGGATCAGCATCTTCTGTGACATTTAGTTTTCTGTGTTTGTGCATGCTGAACTTACAAAAATAACTCCAGTGCTATCCTTGAGGGACTCACTCCACAAACAGCTCAGCAATCAGTTTTGATTCCTAACAGTTGGAAAATCACAGTATTTGAAGTGGTACTGCTTTTATGACCAATAAATCACTGCACAGTAGGGAAACGTGCTATCCATAAATTGATCTTTTTTACTGTTTTGGTCTTTTGGATAATTGTCCTCTTAGCACTGCTTCCAGCCTAAAATCAGAACCTAGTACTATTTTTCAGTACAAAATGGTTTACTTCTTAATAAACAAGACTGGTTTTTAATCATGATTACAACATTATATTGATTTCTTAGATAACACAACAATTACCAGTACTAGTTCTCTCCATAACAGGGACTGCACCTTGAAGCACTCTGGTTCTTCAGCTCAGATGTTCAATTCTCTGAAAAACTGTTTGGAGGCAAATTAAAACATCCATTGTCTGGATGCACTGTGAATCTTACTCACTCGTCACATTCATGAATAACTTAATTCTTTCAACATCTACCTAAAAAAATCTCGTCTGCATAACCAATCGGAATGAAGGCTTTAATCTTTACTTCACATGGGTTTAGTTAAAATATACTGAAATGTTAAAAGCGTCTATAATTTTCAATTAGATGAAAGATCAACTATCAGGTTATGTGCCTCTCAGCCTACACCAGTCACCCAGAAACACAGAGGAAGAAATACTTAAACCTTTCCCTGCAGCTATTTTGCATGGTATCTTTAAAACATTTTGAAAGCTTGTCACAGTCTATTGATGCTGAGTTGATCCACCTACTCTGCACCGGACTGTTAAAAACTGAATAGCAACTAAAAATACAATGGGACTAAGAAAAGCAGTTTGACATTGATTGGCTGCTTTTCCAAATTATGGCTCCCTATTTAAAAAACGCAGTCCTTTAAAGGCATCCTCTATCAGATAAAATATTAATTAGTTGGGT
The DNA here is from genome assembly GCA_016647715.1 of Pavo muticus. Classification (NCBI taxonomy): domain Eukaryota; kingdom Metazoa; phylum Chordata; class Aves; order Galliformes; family Phasianidae; genus Pavo; species Pavo muticus. The sequence continues at coordinate 413,041 of JACDJE010000197.1, read as the reverse complement.
AGCACTTAGATGCCATTATGCAATGAGAGAGAATGAGAGTCTGAGAGAATGAAGAACCTGCTTTACACTTGAATGTCCGGAATGCACTGCACGGCTCCCAGTAACCACTGAGACAACACAAGAATGAATCCTAGATGTTAGACATTGGTCATGGGTCATAGAGTGGGCGGATTATAGTAAGGCAAAAGCTAAGGCACCTTTAAAGTTTTTTTAAGAATTAGAGGGAGAAAAGCAGACAGATACAAATCCACCTAAATTTTATTAGGGATAATGTTACAACCCATGTCACACTGAAGTATCTGTGAAAGAAAAGGTGCTACCTTTCCATGAGAAGTGCTTAACTGTTTAAGAGAAGGACTTGCTTGGACTGAACTACCGAAATCTACTATGTAGCAGCCATTGCAATGGGGCAGCTCTAGGATCTGAAAATCTTCAAGGAAACAGTTGGACAATGGATCCTTTCTGCTCTAATCCTGTTATTGACTGAAGAGAGAACCAGGATAAATATAGTAACCTTAATTTCTAATGTTCCACTTTTCCTGGGGCTTTAGTAACATGGTGTTGAACTGCTGCTAGAATAAGGACTAATTAGCCACCAGTGTTGCTTTGTCTCTGTCACAGCGTGGATGCGTTTTGAACACAACTGACAGAAGGATATCGACAGTTATATGTCAGTCAATACTGTACCACAGAAAACACTACAGTAATATGTGCTAGAAATTGTAGAAACTCAAACTCATAATTACGATTTGACGGCAGCTAGAACTCAAATAAACATGACCTCAGCACTATCCCAACTATTCCCATTTTCAACATCCAGATGTGAACACTGACCAACAACCTCAGATTCAAGCACTTTCAAGAATGCTTAAGTTTGTATTTCTCTCTTGCAGTTCAGTTACATACATAACTGTGTTTTCTCTGGGAAATGAAATACACTGCATTACATGATGATTTCTTTTTGACATAAAACATTGCTTCTATGTCTCAAAAAAATGTATCTAAAATTCAACAGACTGAGGCTGCTTGCAGGAAATACTTTCAGAAGGTGAGCTTATCCTAGTAAGAATTTTGTAAGCAGGTCAGAATAGCGATAGAGAGAAAGAATGAGAGAAAAGAGCTGAATACCTCTGTAAAAACTTCATTCAGTATGAATGGTTCAGGACACAGACTGCCTCACAACCAGCACCATGAGCAAGTCCCCCTGTGCGGTTCTTAAGATCGTTTAAAAAACTTTCTTAGTAAATGCTTGTACTTAAAGCACTGCAAGAAGGATGCATCAATATTCAACATTAGTTTCTACTTTATCCTCAGTGAGTAGTTATGCTGCACAAAACATAGCTGGTGATAGTTTAAAGAAAAAGCTTTCAATAGCTCATTTTTTCCCCAAAGCCCTGAACAGATCACACAGCAAAATCCTGAACTGACACTTCAGAGATGCTTTTTCCTTCCTGACACCAGTATTGTTAATACAATATTAAACTAAAATTATTAACTGGAGAAATTCAATAGCATCAAATATCTTAGGAAGATAAACCTAACTTCTCCTGGCATCCTCCTGTTAATGCAATGCTAAGGTAGGAATCAGAAACAAAATTCTCAAGAAGCTGAAAATGTAAAAGCTTATGTCTGAATGGTTATTCCATAGAGGTTGCACAAGGCAGATGAAAGACATTTGTCCCTAACTGCATCTTCAAGTATAACAGATTATATGAAACTGATACTAAAAATGCAGTAATTATATCTTGAGGATGTACAAGCAAGAATAAACATCATTATGGAAAAGATATCTTTAACAGGAACACTAACAGCAGTCCTCAAAAGAGTGGACAGATACTGTTCTCTTTTGTATTTGTTTCTTAGTAAATATTATACCCGTGTATCTACATCCATATTTCTCAAGATCTGGCTCTACTATTCTATCTCTATCTCGCTGACCTCTCACAAGCATTCCTGCGTCTTTGTTGTTTTGTATCCAGCAATACCGTGTTATTCACTCACTTGCTGAAGCTGTGCTTGACACCGCAGGGTACAAAATAACACAGAAAACATTATCTCTGGAACAAGAAAAGATTGCCTGATGCTGTGAATACGTCTATGAACAGCAAAATCAGCTTTGCCCTTTGAAAAGTTAGATCAGCAGCTTGATTGATTGCCCTCCCTACCTTTTTGTAGTCTTTTAAGAGTTCAAGAATTGGCCAGAAAATCAGTATAGCTCATGTAGAAGCCTCTCCAAAAGGAGAAAGAAATGTGATTTCAGTTTTGAAAACTATTCACCGAGATCTGCTGGGTGCATCTTTGAAGTAGCAGACAAAATGCAGGAAGCCTTGCTGAAAACACACTCATTACAGTTTTTGGGCTAGAAAGGGGAGAAGTAAGGTCATATTCTACATATATCTTATATAAAGGGAAAGAAAAAAGCTGCTCAAATGTTCTGTCACTGCACTGTGGCATATTTCAATCATTTATAGGAAGCTCTCAGCAAAGAATGCTAACAGGAAACTTCTTCCTGGTGAATAATCTTGTCTCCTGGTCAAAAAAAGATCCCTATTTGCCCCGTGTAAATCCTGCAAATGCAAATGAATTTGGTTTCTAAACTCTTTAAACCGCTCTCACTGTATGCAAATCTCTACATAGCTGATTATACGTATCTGGAAGGAAATAGTCTATTTGCCCCTGGCTGTGAAAAAGTAAGAGGATACACACAGTAGTTCTGGATATTTTAGTGCTACATAAATTGCTCAAAAAGTTCACTCAGGCCTGATAGACAAAAGTAGCGAAGTACAGTTAAGTTAATGGGATAGGACTTTAGAAAGTAACAAATCAGAAAAGAAAATATGGTGAGCTCTCAAATAAGAGCTGTTATTTACAGAGCATGTAAGTTGAGGACTACCATCAAGAGATATCATTCAAAGATTTCGGAGGTGAGATAAAAGACGACATTTACCAAAACAACATTAGCAAGCATAGTTGGAAATTACAGAAAGCACCACCCTTCCCAGGAACAAATTTCTAACTGATTATTTATAGGGCACCTGCACCTTTACTGAAGCACAGTGATGCTGGACTACAATACCACCGGACTCCTTCGTTCACTTTGGGCTATAACGTAACGTGCTATGATGTGACATAGGTGAACATGATTCTCTAAATAGCACGAGTCTGACCTACAAGTCTGTGTAGCACTACATTATACACATTTATGATCATAAATGGATCAGGAGCATCAGCTAGAGCTACAGCTGTGAAATTAGTTTGCAGTAGTGAAATATATCTTTGTCACTGTAAGAATATGAGTCTCTCTGCTGTAAACTCTTTTTGAAGTCGATACTTCCTTTGGAGGAATTAGGTGTGAAAGTCCATACAAAGATTTTAAAGGAATAACAATATTAAATACCTCCATGAAATCTAAGTAGAAAGTGCTGTTTTCACATCGAAGTACAAAACTGTCACTTTATTAGTGGAACAACCCCCCTCTCACGTTGAGTCTCCCTATACTTGCATGACAAATTATGTGCAGAGAACAACAGAAATCATTGAGAATATCTGAGATTAATTCATGCAGTATCTGTGACTGTTCTGTTTTGCTGAAGAGATGCATGGGAGGAACCCATCCTATGATACTCCAAATGAAATCTTGACACCACATTCCTAAAGACTGCATGAAAGATAAGGTTATTAAGAAACCAGGTGTAAAGACAATAGGAGGACTGTACTGCACAGGCGATGAACCTGAATTCATATACCAAGAAAAAGTCATCGCCTCCATCTCTTCTGGTCATGTCATCATACATCTTACCAACACATTTCTGTACCACCCACCATGAAAGGTGGTCATGACACAAATACGCTATTCATTTTTCAAATAAAGTGAAAAAAATGTGCTCCTCACTCTACGGAGCATGCAAACTAAATCTCTCTTGTCTTTGTTAGAGCTTTTTAAACCTTGGTAAGTTATAAAGTGGTATAGATAAATTTTAAGTCAGAACTGCACTGAAGTCTAATATATCTAACTCCTAAATTGCTCTTTGTCAGATCCGATGGCTTTCTACTGTCTCCTCCCACACACTTTCCATCTCTCCTGAAAATTGCTTCATCTTTGAATCATTACCATTATAATTTCCAGAAAATTCAGGAGAAGAAAAAATCTTTGACACAGAGTATTATCATGGGACAAAAATATTCTGCTGTAACCAAAGATAACGCTCCATTATTAATTTCTCTATCGATTACTGACTTCATGATAAGGTAAAAGTCTAAATGCTTTTGTCTTATGTGTGGTATTCCTCTGTGTCTCCAAAAAAATGTAAACATGTCTAAAAGCTAGAAAGTGCATGGCTATCCCAAAACACCTGAGGAAACATTTTTTTGCCTTCGTAAAACAGAGAGAGGATGCTGTCCATCCAGTATTCAGTTGGGTGAGTCTCAGTACTCCAAAGGGAGGGGATTTTAAGTATTTGCCCCCTTGGGGTAAATTTTCTCCTTGTTTGGGAGTTTTTGAATGTCTCACTATATAAATTGTCACCCTACTACTCTGCAAATACAGAACACAAGTATTAGCCACCTTGGCTGGATAAATGATTGAAATCTACTTTTACAAGTTCTTAGGGGGGACGAAAGTACAGATTTTAACTTGGACCATTATAAAATAAGTTATTTAAAAGGAATGCTTCGTTTTAAGCTCCAACAGGCCATTTTATACTATCATTTAAAATGACACTGGCAGGAAACTCATTGTTCAATGTTTTTCTGGTCGGCTTTCTGCCCCATGGCAGGACGAATGATCTCCATGTTATTTTTGATAGACATTTGTCTAAATTGTTGTTAAAAGCTCCACTGATGCAATTCCACAACTTGCTTAGTTTTTCATTTTCTGTAACAATATTTTCCTATTACCTAATCCAAATCTCCCAGTCTGCAACTTAAACTTCTTATCAGCCATCCCAGACAGAGTCCTTTCTTTCTTTTCCCTGCACATTTTCATGAATCTGAAGGTTTTATGTTACTTCTCACCATGTAGTTTACAGGATCCCAGTTCCTTCAAAGCCTTCTTTATTCAAGGCCCTAAAAATATACAAGATAAGGTACAGTACTAATACAGATCTCTGAATTATTTATTGGCTAAGGAACAGTTTCTGCCATTGACACTGTCAGTGTTAAGGCCAAGAATTCAGTGGGAGAAAGAGAGTGGCAGATCTTCACCTCCAGAGTTAGATCCTGAAAAACAGTACGAAGGCCAGGAAGCAGAATCTGCAGAGATGCACACATTACTACTGCTAGCATTTTGTGTAGCCTTGTGTTTTGCCTTCATTTAGGCACTGGAAGTTCAGCTTCTAGGGCTGACAAAGGGGCCACAGCTTGTTTGCACTGAAAATAGAAAAACAGAAAAGATAAGAATTGTCTTGATCTTAACTTGCAGCAGAGTATCTGTACTATCAAGTATCCTTTACTCCAATCTTCCCTCAACTTTCTGTCTGAAAGCAGGAGTGCTTACTTTACACCTACTGCAAGATGTGAGGAGGAGAGAGAGAGGCTTTAGGAATATGGCAGGCTGCCACAATAAAATCTCCTGTATCGACTTCCAATGAGAGAGCTCACCTTGTAAGATAAAACATGTTTGCAGTCTTTTAAATTGTACTTATAAATATTCAGGATGAAATCCTGGTTTCTCTGGTCTCACAGTAAGATTTTTACGAATCACTTAATAGCAGTTGTATTTCACGCTGCAGGATATGAATTACAGATAGAATTACACTTTAAAAGTGATGTTTTTGTCTGTTTCTTAAGATCTCCTTACACATCACGTTGTTCTCAGTCTACAGTTCTGACAGTTTACGTAGAGAACACCCTCACAGTAGATTAAAAACAATAGTTTTACGTATCCAAGTATTATTTTCAGTGAAAGTAACAGAATGGTTTCATAACAGCATGCTTTAGCAACAAGCAGATGCTTCAAGGAAAAGATAAATCTAAAATTCTGGCATGAAATTGGTTCAAGATTTAGCAACTGCTATATCTTTTGCTTTGTTATTGGTTTTCCAATAATCTTTTCCTCATCTAGATTACCTCTATTATTTAGTTATAACTTCCTCCATAATTGCAATCACTGAATAGTAATCACTTAATAAAGATATCCTGACAGGTCTATTTTTGCACTGGGAAAAGATTCATTTTCTTTATCATCACTCCAGTAAGCAATTTTTCTTCCTACCTGAAGTAGCCAAGTGAAATGTAGTGTCTAGAGTACAGTTCTGCTCTGCCACAGCCAGCACCTCAGTAAGACCAGGCACCAATCCTTTCATTTTTTTATTATTTGGATATGGATTCTACAAAATCTGCATGACATGGAATTTGTGCTGACTGATTTTTATATATAACTCCATTGATACACATAGGTGAAGGCTGCCTTGCACAGCTTGTTACCAGTGAGCTGATAGGGGCATTCCTGGTGATTTTGCAGAGTTCTTTTTCCTATAATGCAGCTAATGCAGAGACAAACCACATTCTTGTTTAAAGCTCATGAGAGGGTATATGAGCTTAGATACTCAATGCTGAAAAGCCAAAGCATATGCATTTAGCCCACTGTCTTTAAAGGACTGACTGTAAATTAGATAGAACAAAATAACATGATAAACTTGGATACCTGCAGGTTGCTATACTGATTTCTTTTCCACTGTGATGGGAATATAGAACGAGAAACTGCTAAAGAAACACAAAGAGAATAAAACAAAGTTTGGTTTACATATATATAAACCTCTTTTCCTCACAAAGTAGATTGATTTATCCTAAGCAGAGTTGGCTTAAGCCACTAAAATCAAAGCAAGCTCTTCTCCTGACTTGAAAGGATTTCAGACTGGGTCTAGCATTAAATGGACGTTCAGAGCAAACAAACTCTCCTACAGGAATCCCAGTTTTCCACTTGAAGACTATGTAGGGAGTGTGTATCGTGAAGTTCCTGAAGACCAAACACAGCTATTAAAAAACTGAAACTGTGTAGAGGGAAGAGAAAGAGATTCAGCCTTTGCTCATACGCCTTCTGAGTCTGGCCTGGCCTTGCTTCCTCTTTGGACAGACAGACTTGTGGGGCTTGCAAGGTACCTTCCAGACAGGACTAAGAGAATGGCTCTGAATTAAAAAACCAACAAAAATATACATCCATTTAACATTCCTGAATATAATTGTTTAAAGCAGACGTTCCCTAGCTAGTAATTCTGATCTCAACCTTACAATTGAAAGCTTAACCTGTAAATGGAGTGCACTAAGTTAGAATGAGTTCCTGTAAAATTTAAGTATGTTTTAGCTCTTCATACAAATGTGTAAAGTACACTGAGCAACTCATTCTTGGTTCCAAGGACCAATCTATTCTCTAAGGACCAATTGTCCAGTGGTAACTTCTAGTGTTTTCTGTACTATCACTGACAAGGCTTAGTTTTATCACCCTTACCCTCCACGCTCTCTTCTTTTCAGCCTCATATAACGAGCCTCTGTGTTAAAAGCAAACCACAGAAAACAAACTGATGGGATAAAGCTGTGATGCATCCCTGAGCCGACTTCCATTTCTGGCATCACGCTTTGTTGCTTTTGTCAATGGTCTGACAGTCAGGGAATGTCTCATTAATACAGCCTCGTCACGACAACATCTATCTGTCCACATATAGCACACAGCTTATGACTGCACAAATTTAAATGTATGATAACTGAAAGGGCAAACCTACTTTTTTTTTGCTCTAAGTCTAATCCTTACTGCAGGCAGACCCACACTAAATTTAAAAGAAATTTTTCTCATACATACCAAACAAAAACAGCTTACACTTATTTCCTTTAATCACTTCAACAGTACCGGCCTTTCTCTCAAAAGAAGAATAATAGGGAAAATATTTATTTCACAGCTCTGAAAATTAAACGAAAAATCTCACTTCAGGATTCACTTGTCCTGCTTGTAATTTTCAGAATTCTTTTATGATATCGGTTCAAGGCATCTTTTTGTGTGCACAGTAATGAAGACTCGAAATACACTAATTATCTCTAAACAGGCATGATTCTAAAAGATTAGAAAGAAAAAAAAATCGGGCAAAGAAGCAACTTTTAGAAGAAGCAATTATTACACAACTTAATGCAAAAACATTTATAAAGTCGGCATTTTGTAACGACCTGAGAAGTACTCAACATTAAAACAAAACGCCTGGATTAATCTAGCAGAGAAATGTTGACACGATGGAAGTCAGAAAGCAGCTGTGAATAAACACTCTGCATCTTTGCTGGTGACAAAGTGTTCAATCACGAAAGCTCTGACTTTAATCATATTGGCGTAGCGCGGTGGAAGCATGCAGCACCACAATGTCTGAGGATATGCCCTAAAAATATGACTTTTTTCCCAGTAAGCATATTCTTTTACTTTCCAACTTATGTATGCATCTGAAATGGTTTGTACATTCAAGGAGAAATCAGAGGGGAATGAAAAAGAAAAACAGCTTGAGGGATGCAATAATCTCACCATACTTTTAATCAAAGAAATAGCAATTCACTTGTAATAGGACTGTCCCATTAGGGTCCCTTATTGCCATGAAAATCTCAATTGACCTACTCCTTTTCCCTGGTAAATTCATCACTTCAAGAAGATCTTGGCTCTTGACTCACCAGGTTTTTATTTAAGGCACACCTCATCGTCCTCTATAATTTTTTGAGAGAAAAATACACTTGCCTGAAACTCACGCAGTTCCGGCTTGCATTTGGATACTCTTGCTCCATATAATTTTGCTCACAGTTCTCAAACAAGATTTGACCATTTAGATTTTCCCATTTTCAACTACAATACAGGGAAAATAACATTTTTTTCCTTCCCCCCTCCCTCCCCCAGTAATTCGATAATATAGTCCAAATACCCAGCCTGACTGCTCGTAGGGACAAAATAAAGCACATCATTTAGGAACAATTAATTCCTCTTCAAAATAAGATTTCAAGTGCTCTAATTGAAGGGATAGCACATCATTACTTTGTGTAAGTATAACCTTTTTGAACTTCCCAGGCTGACACATCACAGCTGAGATGCAATCGTGTTAGTCACAGCACTCTGCATGATGCCAACACTGTGCTGAGCAACACACTATTAGGAAAGGGTACAGCAGCATGCTGCACTACTGACAAGGCCCTCCCATGCTGTGATTGTCTATATGCAAACTCCATGCCCACTGTCACAGCACAACACAGGGAAATGCTAGGGAGCTATTTCTGTAGCACCAGGAGCACTTATTCCTCCACCACTTGACCCCTGCTCTGTGTGGAGATGGTGGTGGTGTGTTTCAGATGTGATGTATAATAGCAGGAAAGCATTGATGCATCAGACCAGGAAATTAAAAAAGATGCCATTCACACAAAGGAATGTTTAGTTAAGTTTGAAAAGCCTGGCTCAAAGGACACCGTGACAGACCATTTGTTACATCTTTACTTACTAACGTTCGTTTGCTGCAGATCTTTTTCCCCCAAACCAGCTTGTTATTTATTTTCAATGATTTTAAGAGCTCATCTGCATTTTGCCCAATGCATTCGGAGCCCAAGATAATATTGGAAAGCATCAGGGTCCTTAAAGGAACAGCCTATCACAGTACACCACAGTAACTATGTTTCTACGATTTATGAAAAGAAAGCAATATGTGCCTGTTTCGGTGCCTGTCGTTTGCCTACCAATGGTGCAGTGCTCCCCATTCCAGCCCTCTCTGCATTCACATTTCCCATCTTTACAAGTTCCGTGCTCTGTACAACGGGGATGACACACACGCTGGTCACACGCCACTCCTGTCCACCCTTCTTCACAGCGACATGCTCCGCCAATGCACACCCCATGGGTGCCACAGTCTACAGAGCACACTTCTAGGAGAAAAAAAGAATACAGGTTATAGCTGGCTTGTGTCAGAGGCAACCTAAGTCAGCAGTTGAGCAGAACAGGCGCCCTTTTGCTGAAGGCAGGCCTGTTTATGTGGGGATCAAAACCAGCATTTAACTTTGTAAAGTTCAGAAAATCATTACAAAACTCTGCTACTGTATTCTGGACAGATCACCGTAGAGCTGTGTCCTCCATTCCAATGCAGAGAATTTCCTCAATGCCCTTCAGCACGGCAGAAGGGGGAACATAGATCTGCCTTACTCAAACCTGAACCTGCGCTGATTTTAACGCATTTGTTTGTTAAGAACGAGACTGAAACTCACCTAAGACACATTCAGCAGGGAATGGTGACAATTCAGGGTCACAGAGACTCTCGGAGTGACTGGAAAAGATACTGGCAAGTGACAGATTTGGAATCCTATTGCTAATAATGGTGAGACACACAGTACCTTGCTCCTAAATTCTCTTGCTCTCTGTCAGCAGTTGTAGAAAAGCAGAGGGTCTTTGCCTCATGCAGCATCAAAGACATTGACAGTTTAAATTCTCATTCATGAATTTTGCTGGCTGCTGCTGATGCATGAAGCAGAAAAAACATATCTCGATACTCATTTCACTGGTGGGGTATTCTGAGTCATTAATTTTAAGAAATAACTGAATAAATGTGAAAGCTGTAAATATTATTTTGAGAGACAATTGCACCTCAAGAATCGGCTTGCAATATAAATGCAAAATCCCAAGTATTTTTCCCCACAAATAGAGCATTTGCTGTCATGTCAAAACTGTTCTTTTTTTCCCCTTAGCTCCTTCTGTTAGAATAAACACTTTTACAGTATTCAGTCAACTGCAGCACTGAAGAGAACTTTTCAGCTTACACTTTTGTTCTTGCTTTCTAGAGTGCCTTTGCCCTAAAACTAATTGTTTAAATATCCCATGTACAACTGAAAATTGAAAAATACCCCATATTTAGGGGATCTTGCTGTTTTGTGATATTTTTTGTCAATGGGTAGCATTGTGATGTGCCATTAAGCAAGCACCAAAAATAGAGTATTTTCAAATATCATGGATGTATCTGATAATCTCTGCAATGGAAGTTTTCAGTCAAAGTGAGGAAAGAGATATGAAGCAGTTAAGTAACTTTCTCAGTTCAGAAGAAAGTCAGTATCTGAAGGAAATATGGGCTCCTAACCCACACTCCCACTCCGAGCTGTCAGTCCCAAATTAGGGATGTCACATAAAATAATCTAAAATGTATGCATGCTTCTTTCCAACACAGTCTAGAAGAGGACCAAGCCTGTTCCTAAGACAATTTTGTAAATTATTTGCATTTCAAATTTGCCTCCAATATTAACATTTTGCCAGAATAGGAGCACTGATTCAAAATCACAAGAAATAGTTTTCTTACCAACGGAGCAGTCAGGACCCATCCAGTTGGGATCGCAGCTACAGAGACCGGTGTCAGACAGGTATGTGCCGTGCCCACTGCACTGGTCTGGACACTGGGCTCTGGGAAGCTCACAGTTTATTCCACCCCAGCCTGGGCTGCAGAGACATTCTCCGTTCACACAGACTCCGTGATTGGAGCATGTCGGATCTAAGCAATCAACTAAATAAGAAAACAAAAAGAATGCACACGAAGGTCAGTTCCCACAGTATAATGTATGGAAAAAAAGTAGATGGATACTTTGAAGTTCTTAACAGAGTGGCAAAATAAAACAAACTGATATGATTCTTCGAGTCCTGTAAGTACCTGGTCTGAGAACAGAAAAGTGAAGTAACCCGTGTTTTGCATTAGGTCCATCTGAAATATGGAGTGACTGAAAAATGAACACTAACTGCATGAACTCTGTGCTGAAAAAGCACCAAGGCTCAAAATTAAAAGCTACATACACACAGAGTTCCATACATAAGCCTTAACCTGGGGACATTGCTTCTTAAACACACTCTAGTTCTGATGAGTTAAACAGTATTCTGAACAATAAAATAAATTAAAAGAAAACAAACGAAATGCAATATCTTTATCAGTACTACTATTACTGCCATTCAAATGCTGGACGCCTGTGAGAACGATACTGTGATATCTCATTTAGGTGCCTAGAAGTCAAGTTATCTGTGGCTTTCAGTTTCTTTTAGACTCCTACAGCAGGAACTCCATTCCTACTCCATTAGGGCAGTGAGACTGACAAGACCCAGTTACTTCAACCTACGTTCCAACCAGCAGAGAGTTCGTTAAGAAATAAAGAAACACAGACGTAGATACAGATTCCATCTCTTCTCCATCCAGAAACAACAGAAGAAGAAAGTAAAAACAGTTACGATGGAAAGGCATCCATAAAATGTCTTTTGCCATTTCAGCCCTGATAAACAAAAGGAATGTTACGAGCTTTCTTTCAAATAAACTCTATCAGTAGCATTACGGCTTTCCAAATTTCCATCTCATATCATGAGTCTGTGTAAGTGTACCACGCTCTCCTGCAAACAGCAGCAGTGAGGCTCTACCAGCTGCCTTTTGCTGGGGAATTGAGGGCCAAGGTCAAACTTATGCCCTAAATAAAATGAATTCACCTCATGACTAGTATATATCAGCTCACAGGAGAAGAACCAAGAATGATTGGCATTCTCTCTTGCAGCTCTAGGAAGATCTCAGTTTATAATGAAAGTGATTTATCTCTCATCTTTTCCAAATTGATCCTTCTAAATTAAGGCAGAGACATTTTCACTTCAACTTATGTGAACAATACTTGATCTTTTAAATCTCAACTTTTCTATAAACAGACATGTCAAATTATTTCATGAAGTTACAGAACATTTAAAGTAAGTATATAGATTAGATACAACTCAGGATTGAAGCAGGCACGTTTAGATATACAATAATCTGAGTTATCAGAATAACTCACATTAGATTTTAATTCAGATTACAGCAGCACAGAAATTACTGTAACATTTCTTACAAGATTTTCACAGTAACAATGACCCCAGCGTGCTGGGTTTGTTCTGCTCAGATTTAGGGTTCAGTTAATTGGATATGAAAATATTATTGTGCAATTTAGTAGAAACATCAACAATGACTGTTCAGAAAAAGAATGTCAGAAAAAAATGATAAATTACAAATTGTTCTAAGACTACCCAGAACACTTTCCCTGCACTGTTAGCGTGCCTTGGTGCAGAACAAAGCCAGAAACTCCAAGGAATACGCCTTTCATGACACTTCTGTTGAACCTGACAGTCAAAAGAATCTTGTCCAATACATAAAGGAACAGAAGAAAAAATTAGGTCAATTTACCTTATGGGTGAAGGCCATGTTTTCCCCTAAATATGTTATTATTTTAATGGCGATATTTTAATGTGAAATTTAAATGGATAATGTGTATAGCTTTCTGCCATGCACTGCAGCACAGCTGGGAACCTGAGGAAATACTGACAAGTACCAATGTGCGCCCCCTTTTAGGAATGTACCTCCTTCCTTCTCAATTGCTAATGAAAGCAATGCGGAATAAGAACTTACCCTTCCACATAAATGCACTATCTTTCCTCTTTGCAAAATTACTGTATGCCTTCAGCTGAGCTTTATTAACACAGAATAAGCCTCCCAATTCCCCCAAATCCCAGCCTCCTCGTTTTATAGAGTAACAACTCACGTGCACCCTCTTCGTCCATTGTTCTGGACAAATATGTTTTATAGCTGTTTTTTGTTCTATCATACAATTAAGTCATAGCTTTCAAAGATGTAAATTGAGGAGAGCTTTTACTTCAAACTCAAATCTTGCTCTGTTTTAACACACGCTCTCAGGCCATCTCGGGCCAGATCCTCAGCTGCCAAAATAAGCATAACTTGATTACCTGCAATAGAACTGCACTGGCTAATTCTGCACAGGTTCTGTCCCCAGCTCTTTATAACAGTTTACAATGGATTTAATAAGGAATTATAAATGGAGATTCTTTGGTGTTTAAACAAAGGACAACACGCTTTAGCAAGCCAGTCTGTTAGACTTAGAACTCGTAGTCTCTTGGCAGCTCAGATCATTAGAGCTCATTTAGTATTGGGCCCTCTGTAGATTTGATAAAAAGGGTACTGAAAGCAATTTATATCCCTAAGGACAAAAAAGGAGGTCAAGGAGTTTTATGAACAATATGTACCATAAACCCCCAAAGAGCCATGAATTACACTTATGAAGTTAAATGTCATTGAAAAATGACTCGACCATGAAAGTGACAAGAAAAACACCGTTAACCTAATTTGTCAGTCTGACTTGTCTCCCCACAAACCAGATTGAATGAAACCTGGCAAATATGCCCCTTCGTTTTGTGTGCAAATTTGTTAATAGAACAACAGTGTTTATGCTGCAAAAATTGTGCATCAAAAATATTGATTTTAGTGCCACTTTCATTTCAGGTAAATTGTTTGAACAGTAAGACCATGATGAATATCAGAAATAAAAAGTGAACTGGAAGAAGAAAAATGCTGACCCATTTGTTCTAATTCAGTATCCTCGCTGGAAAATGGAGAATGAACCAACCTTCACTATTCCTTTCGAAAACTCAAATCAGTAGAGATTTCATATTATAATATAATACAAATATATTTATTTGTATCGTTCTACCATTAATTCAAGCAGTAAGTTTAAATGTGAGCAGATGATTGCTTGCAACTGGAGAGATCTGCAATCAGATCCTTTTCCCAGAGCTCATGAATTAGTAGTAGAAATATGTAAAGAAGTAATGGAATTTTACAGAAGAAATATGTTGGTTGTTCTTTATATATTTGTAAATTAATTTATTGAGTTATTTATTGCTCAATGATGTATGCAAAAGGTTATTCTAACCTTTTCTATCATGTTATCGGCACCTTCCAAGTTTGCAGTTAATACCTCTTTGCCTTTGTAATCCATTTATCTGTTAGAATCCTTATCCTTTCAAGCACCGGTGATTAAATAATCTATATCCTTTCCCCTCACAAATTAATGTATCTCCCCAACACTGCTGACTGAAAATTCTGTAGCGTTTCCAGCTCTGAAAGGTGTTAACATTAACCCCTTTGCAGCAATACATGCACTAGCTTGTTCTATAAACTTATCTGGAACTGCTGATGTATTTGTTTCACCCACTTCAAAGATTCACAGCAGGATAGGCTGAATTAAGCACTACAAAAACCTATTCCTCTTACAGGAGTGCTAGGGGATTCGAGATGTCTAGCCCAAATATAGAACAAGCATTCTACACAACTGAAAGTAAAGAGGGCATCTGGAAATTATAATATAAATGGGTGAGGAACTGCTTACAAGGTAAAATCTACAGAATTAAATGAAAGAAAGATCAGTTTAGGCCATCTACCATAGTCTCTCTAATAATATTAACTCTAATAGAACAATGAAGAACATGATGAAATTCATATAACTTAATTAGATTGAGCAAACAATTGCAGTTTGCGCCAGAGAGGTTCTGCATTCCTGGGGAATAGACTGGATGCTGCAGAGTGTGCTACGTGGTCTTTTCCATGTCAGTGTCCATGAGAACACTGCTTACAGCAGGGCATTTCAGAGAATCTTTTGAATTTTTCCCAGAATCGTACACTCAGGGCGAACTGCAGACTATCAAATCTAGCAGTCAAAAAGGACATTACATGATATTCTGGATGTTGCATAAACTGTAAAAAAAGAAATGGAAAATCTACTGATTTCAGTTGAGTTCTGAATTAGAGCTTTAACGGCTACAGTGTTGTGAAAAATTCCTGGAAAGAGATGACAAGAACGAACTGAAGAAATTAGTGCAGTTTTGGCAGTGCCACTAGTGAGAATCCCAGCCTATTTTTGCTCCTAGCAAAATAACTTCACACAGACTACTGCACAGTCTTGTCCTAAAGCTGGTGACTGCAGTCCACATCTGTATGGGAACTGCTGAATCACGGCCTGAACCTCTGATTGATCAGCTGAGGTGAGCACTGAGTCAGCCGTGGGAGCACAGGTGAAGGCAATTCAGCCGTGTGCCCGGAAGGGGTGGAGCCTGGCTGCACCTCTCCTAGACCCCATTTAAGGGCTGACTGCCACGGAGGAAGGATCTCTTTCTGGAGATTGCTCCTCTTGGAGTTTTTCCTGCGAGCCTACAACACCAGTGAGCATTTCCCATTTATTCCTGATTATCCCTTTCCAATGTGATAATCTTTCTAGCTGTACTATCTGTGGATATCTGTCTAACCACACCACTCTGTATATTTTGCTGATTATACAACATCCAAAGAAGTCCCTTAGCGGTTCAGGTCCCTATAGTTTTCTTCCTTATTCTTTGTTTCTTTATTTTTTTTAAATGGGATAAATAGGTGTTTGCTGCAGGGTAAGATAAACATTGATACATACGTAGTGTACAGGTCTGCATTCCTCTCAGAATACTCCTTAGAGGCCCTTCAGTCCTAAACCCATGCGGCTCCGGTTCTGTCACCTTTGTCTTCAAACTGCTCCTCATTCTGGAGGATTATTAAACTCTGAGAAGTCATCATAAAATTGCTTGAAATATTACTCTCTGAGGATGTGCCAAGGTATGCAGAACTGTCTATCTAGCAGTCCTCTGGAGAGTTAAATTCCCTTCTAAAACTATAGCAATACATTTTAAAAAGGAGTCTGACTTACGCAGTGCGTTCTAACGGCACTCACTGTGAATAAAACCAACACCAAGCTCAATCTATGACCGTATTTTCAATGGGTCATTTTGTTACATTTGCTCACCCTGCATACACAAAGAAGTGGAAACTTCCAACATGAAAAGCTTTTCTGCACTTCAAAGATAGTTGCTGTTTGCGTGTGCCAGCTACCTTTTCTTTAGTCCCATGAGATTGCAGTTAATAGGAGTAATTTGTGCTGGGTGACATCTGTATGCAACACAGACACCCAAGTCTTTCCAATCCGTCACATCAACTTCTGTTTTAAAAGCGATTTATCTGTTTGCTTTGTGTGGAGCTGCAGTTATACAATTTTCCCTACTACTACTCATTTTTCCTCTGCATTTCAAATCTAAATTGTTCAATAAATATAATCCATATGAAAAGATTTATCTTCTGTCTTCAGCAAAGGAATTATTCGGGTTTACTTGTGGCAGACGTTCTTAGTACTGCATAACAGCGTATATAAAATCAGAACTTTAATTTACGCTTTCATAGATCCGTACAACCGTGATGGACTACATTCTTACCTCTCTTTCACAATATCTGCTACTGTAGTTTTACATTTAGAATGTTATTGTCCTTTCTTTTCTAAGCGCTCCAAAACCAGAAACAAATCTCACAACACAGAAAGAAAACGTGCCACAATATTACCTTCTTCACAGTTTTCGCCTTTATAGCCAACTGAACAGACACAGTTCCCTTCGATACAGGAACCATGACCTCCACACGAGGGATCAATACACTGGCTGATGGGTACATCACATTCCGGACCTTTCCAGCCACTGTAGCACAAGCAGGTTCCTTTAGAGTATTGACCATTGCCACTGCACAGCACCGGGCAGGCAGCTGGAAAATTGAACAAAAGAAAAAACAGCACATGAGGTCAGAAAAGTATTCCTGTAAAAGTGCATTAAAAATCCACTACTAAATACTTATACATGTACACAAGTATCTAAATTAGCTGGAAAAATCTAAGCCAGTTTGTAGTACTTCAGCTCTTGGCAAAGAAACTATCTGAGTACTTTTTTACAAAGCATGCATGTGTTGGGCATTCTGAGAGTACAACTACTACTCTTTACCATCTATCGATGATGTCTGGGATAACTAATGAGGCAATGTGAACAGACCTGATTCTGACATTATTCTGCCTGGTTCCATTAGGTAACATCCAGTTTTCAGATGGCAGAGCACCATCCCCAAAACATGTTAGTATATAGCATCTTTCTTCTTTCACAACATTTTTTAATTTAGTGTTCCAAAATTTCTACGACCCTATGACTTGTTTTTCCCATATAAGGATCTTGAACACAGAAATAACACAAGCTCTCATTCTGATCTACAACAAATGCACGCTGCCACCAATATAACTGCCTAACCTTTTCCCATATCCCAGAGCGACTGTTTCTTCCCTGGGTGTATTGGCAATAAACCACCATTAACTCCCATCCCTTCCTGTTGTACTATTAAAGGGATAAGAATTTCTGAGCAAATATTAAGGATTCATTATGCAAATGAACTGAAACCTAGGATAAAGAAAGTTGGTCAGCAGATCTTGGATACCAGATGTTGGACATATGCAGAACAATGGAAAGAAATAAGTAATTTATTAAAACCAGTAATATATAAATGTTACACGAAGGCATTTTTACACACCTATATGCCGATGACTTTCATGCAAACATGGCAGTCTGTGAACTTACATGCCTACCAAACACAACATATGGTCACCAGCCAGAGAAATGGAAAAAATAACAAAGGAGTAAAAGAAAATAGAACTAATGAAGTGTACCTTTGATAAGAGGTAACTTTTACACTCTTCTTTGATAAAGTTTGATAAAGTCTAAAAAGTATTTCCCCATCTTTTCACCTTTCAAAGCAATTAGAAACTAACTGCTGCTTCTACAGTACCAAAAATATACTCCAAAGCTACTATTAATCATTAAAAGGTCTTACTGTCCCTCTTGCTTCTATTACCCGTTAACCTGAATGATCAAGAAGAACCGAGTAATTGATTTACTACAAAGAAACATGTAATTGTCCTGTTGTATGACTTCTCCACTGTTCAGCAGCCCTTATTAATCTCAGCTGTCCACTGATCTGCTGCAAATACACACTTGAGAAGGGATGATTTTCAAGAATTTTCTTATTTGAAACAGAAAAAAAATAATTAGACAAACATTTATTCAGATTTGTAACCTTGGATTTTAGCTAAAATTTGGAGTGCTGAGAATTATTTCATTTAGGACTACAAGTTGACTGGCCATATGTCACTTCTATAGCACTTTTTAATCTAATTTTTTTTCCTACAAGAAAGTAGCAATAAAATCAATATGTTGAGGTTGGATGTTTTGCTCTTCCTTCACTGTCTTGGCGCCATATGATCAATACTTTGGTAGAAATAGCAACACCATTACTCTGAGTCTTTTTAATCTTAATTTTTTTCTCGTTCACTCCAAAATTGAATACAAATAAGAATAAAATATAATTTTCAGTAGCAGTTTTCAGATTTCAAACGTGATATTTGCTTATATGTGCTTTACAGTGTTATATGAAAAAGTTTATGCTACACTTTCTGCTTCTGTTTTTTGCAGTTGGTTTCAGAACTATGCCTACTGAACCATCTGGATTAAATTGCAATGCAGACAAGCATCCATCATGTCCACACTGCACTCTGAGTTGTTCTGTTTTAAAGGTTTCCTGCATGTCACCATGAAACATCCTTCCACAATATACAATACATTTAACCAGTAGCACTTTGGATGCCATTCCACTTACTGTTCCTTCTGTCTTCAAGCATTACATCAGGGATTCTATCTTAGCTCCTCAGCATGCACTGCTCTTCACAGCCTAGAAATGCTAACTGCTGCTATGGTAGGCCATGTAGGTAAGCCATACAGAATGTGATCACACTAGGACCACTTCCACTCCTGTGGATCGGAAGGTGAATGATCAGAAGGCAGCCTGTCCCAAAGACCTGGAGCAACCATACTGAGTGCCAAATCTGAGATGCCACCTTCCATGCCCTGACACACTGTAGGGTTTCCATCCTAACAGAAAACCTCTCTGCAAAACTCACACCTTTGAGCTCCTGTACATGGTGGTTAAGCTTGCAGCCCTACTGTTCAAGTTCATTACAGAACAAAGTACTACTGCTAGATGCATGTTCTCTGTATGCTTCCAAGCCATTGAAGAGACTTGATGTTATTATTATTAACGGCTGCTCAGTGTAGCTTCTCCATCTACACAGGGACATGACAGCACGTCTTGTTTTTGTCTGTCAGCCTCAACAACCGAAAAGATTTCTGTTCTGCAACCTCACCTCTGGAGTAAAAATTCAAATAAAGGCAAGAAGCCTATTTAAGCAAGTTGCCTGCAAGAGGGACTGAGAAGAAATAAATATCCATCATTAGAAATCAAACCAACCAACAGACAACAACAAAAAAACAACCACCAAGCAGTTTAGATGGGACCCATCATTTGTTAGACTTATTTGCTAGGTCATATTGCTGAAGAGTGAAATCCAGAGCACTTGATCTTAATTTTCCATCAAGGTCATCTCAATAAATGTCCAAACAACTCAGGAGTCATCTGGTGTTCTGGTTTTCTAGGAGTGTTTATTTCCCCTATGCGCAGTGGACAGCCCCTATTCCAGCACAGTCCTGGTTTCTCACAGCATGCTGGAAGAGCGTGAAGGAAGGAAAGGTTATAGAACAATCAAGTTCTATCTCATTTCTGCGGGCAGATTACATTGCATAAAGACAACTGTATATTACACACCAGCACCATCAAAAAGTGGACAGAAGTGTTGTTAAGTACTGCAACACTCCAGTAAGATAAGCACAGAGGTACATCTCCTGAGTCAAGCTGAAACATGGACAACAGCTAACAACCCTGAATGTGGTTTTGGTGACGTGATTCTGCCTTTTACCAGTACTTGAAAAAAACAGACTGGGGTCTTAACATTGCTGTCAGCTGATTTAATTACAGATAACGGATCCTATAGGCCTTTGAGTTCTGTGGGATGCACAAATTTAAGAGCATGAATTGGATAGTGAAGACCAGCCAAAAACCTGTCTATAAGTTGTCTCTCTTGAAGTTTTCATTGAAATTTTGGAGTAATGATAATATTCCCTGGTGAACAAGAAAAAATGGTTTGATAACAGTCCACTACACGTGGACTACCAAGGGAGATTGTTAGGGATAATGCCCATCAAAAGCCATCACTTTGTCCAGTGACATTTATTATTTAAGTATCCCAGCTGCAGTCCATGTACACACTCCTTTTACCCACCCCTATGGTATTCACACATACGTACTCACCAGAGTTTTCTTCTAGAGCATAACAGGAAACCAGTAATGGATATTTGAGGAGCCAAACTCATAGAGGTAGTTGCAGAACTTGGTTTAGTTTAAAAGCTGCTCGGTGAGAGGCCTTCCCCTGATACCTGAAGCTCCAAACTGGCTGTGAAGAAAGAGGCCTGGCTCGATTCCTCTTGCTGTAGAGCAAATACTATCCTAGTGCAGAGAGTTCTGTACCATTAGGACCTAGGATATCCGTTCTGTTGCAGCTTTCTTCCAGGTCCTCCTCATAATACTGGCAAATCCATATACTTGTCTTGAAAGTTATATGAGTTTCGGGGCACACAAATATGCAGATCTGAAAGATTTTACAAGTTGTACCTGAACTGCTTCTCTGCCCTGGACTAGGTCATAAGCAATGTCCTTATAATGCTCATATTTTGCAAGCAGAGCAGCTCAGTACATCTGCAAACATAGCATAAGTAAGTCAGCTTCCTTTGTGCTATCTTCCGGCTTATTCAGAGCCCATACAAGTTGTCAGCCACCACTCCATATCAAGTCAAAGCTCTTTAACATCTGTTGCACAGAAATCTGTGGTGAGAAGCTCATGGCAGGTTGGTGAGGGGTGTCACTGGTCTGGGTGGACAAATGATTGTATCAGTCCCAGTGACGTGCTGTTCAACTAAGGATTAGAAAGCTTGCGTCCATAATGCTTGTAATCCCTGATTTGAAATATAAACCAGACTCTTCCTTCTGCAAGTTGATTCACATAAAAGATGAGCCTGACTGTATTTACAGTGTAAGGAGTAAGGAGAATTGGGCCTGAGTGTTGAAGTGTCAGTTTAAGGCTTCACTAACAGAGCACTTAAACACAGTCTGAAGTCCCTTTATATTAAGTAAGTTGTTCTTAGTTTCACTGACCACCAGGAACTGTAGTGAAGTCCAATGTAGAATGAACTTCAAACCAAGGATCTCAGAGTGGACATTTTGGGTGCAATCCCTCTAGGAGATAACTAACTCAGATTTTGTAATAGCTCACACTTGGACTTCCTTTAAGCAGAGATTAAGCTGTTGCAGTATTATGCATGATTTTGCAAATATGTAAGAAAAATAGATTACTGTTTATCAGAGACTAATCTGGAACCAACAAATGCATTTCAAATCAGCTCCTAACTCGAGCAGAAATACAGGAAAGATAAAATCGAATGTCATCCACAACTGACTGTTCCAAATATCTAAAAAATACCTGCAAAGGTGTTTTACGGGCACATTTTATGGGCATGCTTCTTTTTTTGGCCTTCACCTTAGTAACCCATATGGAGCATTTCATCTAAAAATGCTAACTTCTGTTCCAAGGACAAACAAGAAGAATACGTAAGCAGGTGAAGATGTATTTTACTGATGCTAGAGCTGAGTCCTACGACTATAAATTAAAGTCTGAGCTAGTTGTAGATTTGCTCCAAGTACCACAAACAAGTTGTTTCCTTTTGCCTACAGTCAATCTCTTAGATATCAACAAGCTTATTTCTAAATACCTTAAAATCCACAAAACCATGACAACCAAAGGAACAGCAAACACCTGGATTTTAGAAAATCAGCCCAGTTGCTTAAGATGTTAATTTTGGACAACCTGACTGAAAATGTTGGCTCTAGAATTTACGCTGGTATCTTTTTAAACAAAACAGTTCTGAAACATTAAAATCATCACATACATCTCTTGTTACATAAAATGTCAGTCCATGAGAAATTTCTACAAATTAGGAGACATCAGGTGTGTGAGTATTTTCATTTGTAGTTTAAAAATACGTGTTTTGTCTGACAACATCATCTTTCCTATTTTATCTTTAAACCCATTTTAATCAGGTAGATGCACATTTCATTACTTGTCTGCAGGCCTACTGCTTTTTGCCGGAGTTCATTTACAGATAAGAGAATCTGAAACAACTTCTAAGACCACCTTGTGGTTTATGATATTTCACTTTTACTCATTTATGTTATTTCCAAGCCCCTGTCCTGGTATGAAGCTTTATGAAGCTCCCACACCCATCGAGCTTTACTCAAATAAAATGATTTGGGAATGGGAGCTGGAATGAATCCTGCCCATCTGTTCTGTATGCCTCACAAGCACTCAGGAAGAATGGCGCTGACCGGCCTACCTGCTCTTTCGAGATTGCTAACTTTATTCAGGCTGAAAAAGAACAGTGACGATTAGCCAAACACCACGATTGCTGGTAATAATATTTCATCCTACCTACATGTGTGAGTGCCTGTGAAGATGCATATTTTTTGTTATGAAGCAGACATGTAAGATTTCTTACTTAATTAAAACTCGGGCTTGTGTTATTTTGTAAAGTAATTTAAAAAGTCAACATGTTCACTGCAGAAGAAATATCCAGAATATTCTTGCAGTGCTGACAAGTTTTGTAGTTTTCAATGTCCCAGAAAGTTCACTAACTTGTGAACTTTTGATACTGAAAGCTTGTGATATATTTTTAATTAGTTTTGCGATATGCCTTTGATTAATATTTCACAAAAAACAAGGTCAAATATCCCGCTATTTATGTTTGTGTTGTCCTTCTTTCTTCGTGCCTTAATAAAAAAATATAAGAAATAAAAGAAGCTTTGTTACTTATATATATTTACTATATTATGTATTTTACATGAGGCCCAAGACAATTCTTCACTCAAGGCTGTCCAGGCAAGCCAGAAGGGTGCACACCCATGTCTGAGGACTTTCTGCTCTGCCAAGGAGAAGCTGCTTGGAAGTCAGCTTGTAGAAACTCACCCAGGAGCAGAAGAATGAACACACAACTGTTACTGACACTATACAAGCTTCCTAAGTTGCTTCTCAAAACTGTATACTCTGACCACAGAAAACACAAAATTTAGATTATTTAACAGTATTATTCTCCATGCTTGTAGACACCACGGCAGAATCTGGAAGAAATGTACAGCACTTCCCAGCAGTCATGCTCTGCAGTCCCTACCTCAGTTGCCCAGATCTGAGCCTTACAATGCTCCCTTATCTAGCTCTGTCAAACTGCACATTAGTAAGCAAGAATGAGATTCACTGAAGAATTTCCAGAAGGACAAAAAACCCATCAGGTGTGTCAAATCTATGACATTCAGAAACCATTTGGGGAAAGCAGCACACGCTGACTTAAGCACTAAAGTATGGATGCTTTAATTAATCCGGGGTGAATTTAATTGCTTTAGTTAAGTGGAAATCGGGTTAAAAATGATGCAGAGCATGCTGGGGTGTGTTAAAAACATGACATATGAGTTGGATGAATCGATAAATTAAAAGCGCACAGATGTTTTAATTAAACCCAGGAAAGTTAACAAAGATCACTAGAGACTTTTAAGCCTATGATTAATTCAATTCATTTAAAATACCTGTAGAGATATGGGGATGCCTCCATTTTGAGAGTTATAGAAGTTCTCAATCGATAAGTACTTAAAAGCTGTTCCACACACACAAAAAAAGGCAGGATTTTTACAGAAGTGATTCAACAGCAATAATTATACAATGAATATTTACATTCTTCTGAACGCTCAGCAAACTTTTGCCTTCACCAGAATTTATCAAAAATGTCATAGCTTTGCTCATTGCCTGCAGTGGGCAACCTTATATGCGTACGTGGTGTACCTTCCTGTGTCATTCTACAAAGGATCCATTTCCATTACATATTTGCTTTGTTTGCAATTACTACAAAAATCTATGCAAGAAATATGAATGTTTCTTCCTACATTACCTAGGAAAACACGGATAATATGAACTTTTATGTGCTGAGTATCAATTTTCAGAATCACAGCATATTTTGATGTTATCCCTTTGGGATTGCCCACTTGGTCCTTGCTTTAGGAATAGAGTCTGATAATAATGCAGACAAGAATGCAGAGTAGAAGTAAAAATTAAGCAACTGTCAGATATACTTGAACAAATTTCACAGTGGATCAAAAGGTCTGTAGCTCCATTACTACTAAGATGAAGATGGGCTTGAAGATTAACTAGCCATCAACAAAGAGCCTCATCTTAGTTCTCTAAAGACATTGGAGTTCTAAATGGTTGGAGAAGATCGCTGTGTGTTCTCACTGCTAAAGCCACAGCTAAACATTAAAAAAAAAAAATCAGGTGGTACAAAACAAACTACAAATTGGAGAGGGAGAGGAAAGAGGACATTTCCAGTTCACCTGAACACTTGAAAAACTGGCAAGATGTGTCAGGCTTCAAACTGCCTTGTGGACTTTCTCTTGTCATTACATTCTGAATTTGACACTTTGTCAACCTGTCTGTTCTGCCTCCGCTATTACTGAAGCTCTGCAGCTATCACTATCTACACTAAAGAAAAGACTGTAGTTCTCCATGCAGCTCACTAAGATCACTCGCAAAATGGTAGAGATTAATTTTCAGTTATTCCAGTCAGGAATCTCCACGTAAATAGGGAACTGCCCTCTAAATACAGCCCAGTAGATTAACATGGCTCTTCATATACATAAATGCATTCATTGAAATGGGAGTTGCCATGCACTGGTTCTGGTTTACTACAGAGAGAACATTTGATCAGTTTGCCATATGTTCTGTTCCAAAATAAAGACAAACAAAACAAAACAAAACCCAAAGCACTACCCTGCAATCTAAGTTTTTTTTTTTCTCTGGGAACCAGTAACACCCTGCTTCAGATATGAGCAGTGAAGTTGACCCAACTACAAAAACGGACAGAGATAAAAGCTACTTTGTACCAAGAGATGGCATTAGGTGTTGAGCTAGGCTACAGCCATAGACAAGCATGTGGCTCTGCATTTGCAAGTGTGATAACTGTGACCCTGGGAAAACTGAGGAGGAAGGAAAACCAGCTAAGATGTTTCAGTGGCTATCTTAGTGGAAAGAACCAGGGAGGGATCAAAGAGATGAAGCTTCAAGCTCTCAAAAGACAGCAGCAAGGAGAACCAACACATACGAGAATTATGGTTCCAAACATGTGCTGTGATTCATAACAGAGAAGCACAAACAACATGCATAAATCATTTTAGACATATAGAAAAAGAAATGCAAAGTGAAACGCTGAAGTAATTTTTCTTAGATTTTATGAAATTTGAAATGAAAGAACTGGTTTTATCCATACTTCTGTGGTAATAATTTTGCGATGACTAAATAAATGTAGGACTGCACCTAAATAATGAGGTAAATAGTGTATTTAGAATCCAGACTGCTCTGGTGTCATTCTAGTTACTACTATTTGCATTATAAAATTTACCAGAGAAGATTTTAATCATAACATGATTAATTACATAGTTCCACATGGACTGCAGATAACCATCTGAGATTTTGCTACATTTGAATTAGAAATATGTTTGGTTTTTAGAGAGAGTGAGTGGGGATGGCAACTACCTAAACTTCATTTATCCCACTTGGATAGGGTCTAAATATAGGAAGAAAACTACATTACAGGTTCAAATCTAGATACAATATAGATATGAAGGCACCTAAAAGTCAAGTATGCTGAAATCTGAAGCTGTGCCTCTGGGCAATGTCTGTTATTCAGGGACAGAAAGTGCATAAGGTCTCTTAACAGCTGTATTTCCATAATGTGATTTGCAAGTACTTGATCATAGCTGCTTCAATGACATTTACCATCATCGCAAGGACTCCAAGTTGATGCCAACACAAGTGCAAAGACAAACTCTTAAAACTTAATGAAATTAAAAAAAAATAATCAGTACACATCCATAGAGACAAAGTGATCTAAAAACAAAAAGTAGATTGCAACACAGTTAAATAAACTAACCAAATAAACACAAAAACAAATTTACAAAGCATACATCATCATGAGCACAATTCTACTCAGCAGAGCACAGTTAGAGCAGAGAGATCCTTAGTCTCCAATGGAAGTACCGTAAGATTGGAAGAAGGATTTTTGGCTTGCTAGAAACTATAATGCACAATGGTATGCATCCTGCATGTATGCATATGCTTGTCCAACTCCTTGCTGTGCTGGGAATCTTTTGAAAACGTCTATTTACTGGAATTGCGTTGAAACAGAAAACATTTGTGCAAATAGATGTGCTGCTGCTGCACAGATATAAGAAGGGAATAAAAATAAAATGAAGTAACTGACAATAGAGTGTGTGTTGAAAGCTGCAGTGAAAAATGAAAGCTACAAACCTAGTTTTTAATAAACATGAAAACATTACTACAGTGCTACTGCAGGAAAATTCAGAAAGATTTTACTGTGTTTCCATACAATTTTAATTGTGGACACAAGCAGTACAAACTTCCTTATCGTACTAAACCAACATACTTGGTTCCAGATTTCAGACCGTGGTTACAGCACTGCTTGGTGCGGTGTCTTTGGTCTCTGAGCAATCCTATAAAGCAGCATTAGCCCTCACTCAGCCATAGTTTCTTCCATGCATACTTCTTTTTATCTATCATACTCCATGCAGGAGTGGTGTTTGCAACCTCTCTGCTTCTAATCAACAGGAGTATCCTGACTCGGAATTATTTGGGACCAGCTCTTCTGTAGATAAAATCTTAACAGTCCTGAATTCAAGGCCAGATTCAGCAGAAAGGCTTTAAGAACAATGGAGACTTAATATTTTGCATTCTGAAAACTTTTTTTTTTTTTTAATTTTCTCTAATTTTCATCAGCTAAAAATAGCTCCTGAGCTCTATTTCAATATTCTCTCACAAAGAATGCAGAGGGTACAAAAGAGCAATTTCTAGCCCTGTGCAGGGAGCACCTGAGTACTTCCACATCACCAGGCTCTTTCTACTCATCAAACACCTAGCAAACATCTGCTATTCCTTACATTTAATCTGCAGTGTACTGTATGGACACGTGCATGTTCTTAAAGAGTAACGAAATGCTAGGGTGCTTAATGACTTGTGTTGTAACAGAAAGTGAACAGGACACCTGTCTGCAGAATTTTGGTGTTCACAAATTCCAGTCCTTTTTTTTTTTTTTTTTTAAGTATCTAATCTTCAACCGAGTCTATGAGAATTGATGAGGAAAGCTGAAGGCCAGAAACAACTGTTCCTGTATTCCCTTTCTTCTTGCATTACTGACTGCCTACCTCAAACCCCATAGAGTAATGACCACTTACAGTCAGACAGAACTCAGCCTGGAACCCCTTCCATTCTTGGCTGCTGTTCAAATTGCCAATTAGAAAGTATCAGAGCAGTGGATTTTGTGCCACTGTACTATTTCGTGCAGGAGAGCTAGCAGCTGATAGATAGCAATGACTGTCAATCATTGTCAAAATAGGTTATATGTCCAGTGATTTATTCTGTAATTATTTTAGGCACAGTTAACAGCACAGAACTCTTTTCAGAGCACAATGTAAAACTACAAAATCTGAGGGCATACAGGAGAAGCACTGCCCTGTACACAGCACCTGTTGGAAGCCAACCAAGAACATAATCAGTTTGCCAGAAATGAAAAATGTCTGCTAATAAAGAATGAGACTGGGAAAAGGAGATGGAAATTTATAACAAAGGTATTTTAAGGTACTGAATCAAATGAGATGGGAACTCTTGGAGAGGAACACTGCCAAGACAGACTAGTCTGAGCATCAGAACGACACCTCCACCCCTGAGAGAAAGATGGGGGCAGGCAGGGCTGTGCAGCAGTGGCATCAATGGTTCACACACACAAACACACAGCAAAACCAAAACTAATCCCACCCAAAAAGAGATACTAAAACAGACGCTGGACATGCTGGATTTTGTCAGCTGCAAGAAAGGAGGAGAGGCGTGTGTGGGTGACAAGTAACGAAAGCAGTATTCTAAAGAAAGGCACACAATTATTTTTATTCGTACAGTGTTAGTGATGAGACATGCTATGATTGAGAATACACAAAATGTTTGCCAATAATGTTATTGCTCTGATTTCTGTTTTCTCTCCAACCAACTAGTTCCCAGCCCTCCCATGTTCTCTCTCTGTTGCTGTGGACAAAGCCATAGCTCTGCCTGTCATTCAAGTCACTCATCTGGATGATTTTGGTGACTCACCCATTCCCTTGCCTCACACTCAAATTTTGTCCAAGTCTTACAGACTCCTTCTGCATTGCATCTGTTTGTAAGGATTTTTGTGTTAGCTTTTAGCAAACCAAAATCTTACTGTACAGCATGGATAAGTTCAGCCTTCTCTACTCACGTCTGCTGCTGTGTCCTTTCTCCTATGCTTCATCTCCTTTGGAGGCACCATCTTGCCTGCATTACCAACAGGGTATCTGTTTGCCGTTATCCCTCTTTAAAATTGCCTTTTAACCGATGTTCCCAAAAAGTAACAACAGTCATACTGCCAGTATTCTATAACACTGCCTATCATACTTTTTTTCCCCTCATATTGCCGCATATGCCACTTGGTTGCCAATTTATTCCCTTTAAACTCATAATGACACGGTAAGTTCTTGGAGGTAGGCACTGCTTTTCTTCATTCAGCTTGCTTGTATAGCCCTAACCACAACAGATTAGTTTGAACAGGTAGCAGTGTTCGTGACAATCTACGTATAATCTCCTCTTTTAAATTGCATTATGGCATTTTTCCCATATTACTGTTCCTCTTTTCTTTGCCAAACCAAACTGTTTTGGGGTACCATCATGTTTAACCCATTTTCTTGCCTATAATCTTTTATTCCCTAAGTTTGCTGCTGTTCACTTGAATAAAACAAACGCACTCACCCAGTTTGACTGTGCCCTGGAAGACCCACAGTGCTCCCTGACCACGGGTCCCACATTTTCTGTCAGGCTACACAGTCTGTGCAGGACAGGCAAAGGAGAAAGGCTGCTCAGAACCAGCTCTCACCTTTCCCTTCCAAGCCCAGTGGCCTTCGTCTGCTTTTGCTATTTTCAGTTCCTAAAATTTCCAGCCAAACTTCAAAGGCAAATAATGTTTTCATTACTCACACAGAGAGGAGATACTAATTGCTATGCATTAGCAGTGTGTGCTGGACAGCATTCATTCATGTAGAACACGTGGCCAACAGCAATGAATCGAGTACGGAATTATTCATAAATACACACTCTGAAATTCATTTCCCCACGGTGATCACTCCCAGAACCTCTTATGCCACTGGACATTCATTCTGGATACGGCATCAAGAATAGTTTTTTGAATACTGAATACTCGAAACCTTTCCTTTATGCAGTTAAAGATTTCATTGCCCAAACAATATGGCTCTGAATAACCTCGGAGCAAGAAGAGTCCCCAGTAACTAAAATTTGAAAAAGAAACAGTTTTTCAGTACCAGCTGTGAAGAAGCAAACATTGTTTTTTCTAGCAATTATAGCTTACTTACCTAATAATTGAGGACTTTGAGTATTTTTATACATAAGTTAACAGTACACACATAACAAAGAAAGCAGTGGTAGGAATTCTTATCATGGTTTGCGCAATCATCAGAAACAGCAAACTCATTACACTAGATTTTAAAAAAGATAGACTACACTTTACAGCTTAGCAACTATTTCAAACTAAATAGATGTCGCAAAAGAAATAAAAAGAAAATTTAAAAACCTACCCTTCTTTTTATACTTATTAAAGTGGCGCCGTCCTTTGCCAGTAAGCCAAAAACAAACAGAATGAAAATAAAATAATGAAAAACCCACACAAGGAGAACAGGAAAAGAAACTGAGTATAACATAAATCTAAGTCATTAGAGTTCTTAAAAACAGATTAAAGAGTCAACTGATCAAACATGGTTTTAAAAATCCAAAAGCCTTCACTCCATTTAGATTAAAATATTTAACATGTTTCTTATTGCATTGCATAACCAACCAACAGTGTCTACTAAACGGCATCTTCGTGGCAGCTGACAAGCTACTCAACTCAATCTTCTTCCTGTTTACAAATCACACACCATCTCTTACCATACTGTGCTCATTGTATTAATGCAGCAATTCCATGCGATGGCACTTGTTTCACCTTTTCAGTTTAGATAAATATGCTTATGATAGAAATGCTAGAATTTTAAAATACACAATCAGAAGTGTCTCTGAGCACATCTACAGAAGTGTACATGACAGTGTCTTTCAAAGTGTTTTGGTTAAAGGCGTGGAAGAGTTGTATGACCTCCAGAATACCGCGAGATGAAATGAAATTACAGCCACTCCACCTCTGTGACACTGAACTCTACAAGTGGTGAAAAGCAGGACACAATGAAGGATGCCGGCTTGCAGATTTACCACAAGACTGGGTAGTTACAAGACCAAACTATTACCAGACATTAACAGTGGGAACACCAAGTAAGGAGGACATCTTTGATACACATGGGTGGGTATGTCATGGAAATTACAGAAAAACAGAAACAAATATAAAGTGACAACACACCAAACCAACAATAATAGCTGCAAGGCTGATTGTTTCATCAGTCTTTGGCCATAGCAACCCTTTTTATCAATGACTTCTACAATTACTTATGCACAAGAGGTTACCCACAGTGCAGTTCAATTTACAGCAAATCTTCCACTGGCTTTAACCACGCACAATTTCTAGATCAGGATACATCTCTATCCTCTGAATTATCTTTTGATTATGAGAGTTTCCTTTTCTTTAAATGTCATATTTTAACCATATGAGATTAAAATATATCACCTTTCCTGCGTGTTAGATGAAATTCTTAATCAGGCTAAACTCTACATGATTACAAAGGGAATCTTGTCTGAGCAAGGCTGAAGTGAATCTGTTGAGACTGGCTACCTGAGAATAAATTGCTTCCACAGATAAGGTTGAGAATTAAAGCCCCAAGTATTTGGCAGGAGTGTTTGGCAGAGTGAAATTTATTCTACTTCAATCAAGGCATGGAAGGGTATTTCAACCTGCGCATTGGACCAAAAGTTCAGCTCTTTCTAATCATTTCTGTAGGACTTTGCTGGAGCTATTGGATCTGAAGTCAGATCTGTGCTCTCTCTCACATATTCCCTTCAATTTAATCTTTTAGGTCTACATGAATTGGGTAAAGGAACAGGGAGAGTAACAGTGCACCGTCTGCAAAGCATGTAGACGATTCCCCTCAAGATTCACTGCCTTTGATATCCTCAAAATCACCCTAGCAAACAGCGATTACCTAATAGAAATGATCACATTTCACATCTCCCAAGCTTGGGTTTTGCCCCCTGTGAAGCTCTCAGGCTGCTGTGCTGCAGCACAAAGCAAGTTCCATCAGCTATTTAAGGAGCTTGTTCACCTTTTCTCCACATTTCCCTGTTTGTCTCTTGCCTCATCTTACAGTGGAGAACGGAGACATGAAAAGATGTGTTGCCAGGAATATATTAAAAATAATAATAATAATAATAATAAAAATCAGATGGAAAGTAAAATAATTATCTTTCCATACATGCTACTACTTAAATATAAATGTAACATTACAGTAAATACGTGGTAAATGTGTTTAAACATTTAATATGCTGCAGTAGGTTTAATTTCTATGTCCTTTTAATGCGCTTACTATTCAATCCTGATTTTGATTTCTAACTTCTGAAACTGCTCTCACATATAATCAGAATTCAAGCACGCTAAAAAACCCGTGGACACAAGTACAGATCTGACATTGGTGAGGCATGCAGCCCTTACACACTTACTCAGCCTCACATTTCTGGGTGTGTCTTACAGTGTGTGGATGAGCAGCTACGTGCTTGCATACACACACGAGAATTCTGACAATACATCCATTTTGTCACGTTACATCGTATTTTAGACTTCTTTGTTCTTTAGAAATACCACGCTGTCTGATAAGGAAACAGTAAGACAGGTGAAAGAAGCTTCCACAAAATCTGCTTTTGAGGAGAAAGAGACAATGCAATGGACACAGCAGGAACCAGAGAGAAAATTCTGAGGGGTTGTAGAAACCTGACAGAGAGTTTGACAAGTACCCTATAAAAAGATACTCATCTGATGCAGTCTGAATAGACTATTTTCTAGCATAAACACAGAATACAGCGTTACACAGAGGTTTGGTACAGACAGCTGGAACTCTCCACGACTTAAAATGCAAATGAGCTGATTTAAGGGCCATGTATGTGTAGGGAGTGGCAGTGAAGCACACAGTCACTACAGGCATACTTTCACAGGTTAACACCACAGAAATGATACAGCTGTCAGTGTGTACTTAGAGCACACATTTTCACACCATTTATTTTGTAATATACATCTCTCCTCTGTATATTTGCCAAGGGTCTCAATCTCTCAGGTAATCCAACCACATGCACATTTAAAGCACTCTTGAAAATGAGTTTGCTAGCACTAAGGTATCATTAACTTCCCAAGACCCTTTTTTTTTTTTTCCCCTCCTAATTGGACACTTCTAGGAGGCAAATACAGAGACGCAAAATAGAAGTTACTCCCTCCAATATGGCTACAACAGCTATTAAAGGCATAGTTCATAGGCACAGGTATGCCAGCTGCCATCCTACTGCATCAGTGGAAGAGGTGGGGCCACAACGAACTGTCCTCACCACTGCATCATGATCTAAGCAAAACCAAACAATTTTATAATGCTATTCAAAGCATTTCAACAGCTTCTGAATGCCACACTTTCCACCTTTTAACACTACCAAAACTATTCCTGTGGAAAACAATGGTAAACACGTGATACTTACAGTGGACCTAAAGCTACATAAACTAAGGAAGCAAACTGTAACATGTTATGACTGTGCTCAGGAACACTGGGGAATTCAACCAACCCACTGATTTTAGACAACATATGCACCAATAGCTTTATAAACTAGAGGCCTTCCTTTATGAATTTTTCCCCTCACAGCTATTCCTGACACTCAAGACTCAAGAAAAGGCTTATTTTAAGATTTTGCCAAGTTCTTCTAGCCTCCTAAAAAGAAAAGGTGAACTTCGTTTGGTCAAGAGCAATTGCATATGCAAGAAAGCAACTAGGAACTAGAAGCATGGCTCAGCCAAGCCAGAATATACATTACATTCTATTAATGAAGATAATCAGTCGTTTGTGTACATTTGGATTAATGATTATCAGAAAGCATTGATGATAATTTGTCCACTTATACAGACAATAAAAATTTCTCTGCCATTTCTGCATACTGCTTTTGAGAAAAAGAAGCTGCAGTTATGCAAGCACATCAGCAGTGGGGCAGTACTTCCATCTGATCATATTTAACTAAGAGAGCTAAGAAAAAAATGCTTATTGATCGACTAGTATCTGGCTTGGATCCATGCTAACTAGCAGGCACCTTAGATCCATATATCTCAAAGACACACTGTGTTTATTTGTAAACATAGGAAAACGATACCTTTAGCACAATCTGCTCCATGAAATCCGGGAAAACAGTGGCAGACACCAGAAACACACTCGCCATTGCCATGACAATTACGTGGACAGTCTTGCACTGAATCTGAAATACAAACATCACAGGCACATTAACTGTGAAGTGGACAACCCAAGAACACTAACTAATAATATTAACAGCACAAATTTCAGGGGAAGCAGAAAGTTACCAGCATTTACTGCAGCATGAGAAAGCGTAGAGAACTAGTGATAGCCTAAAGGTGGCAAGTCTTTGAGCACCACCAGCACTCAAATTTACTGCTAGCACTCAAGTCCTTTGCTCGAACAGGTAGCCAGAACTGCTTCTTACGATCTTTATAGTTATACCTGAATTCGCATTATATTTCAAACATAATACTTCAGCAGGAAAATTGACAATCTCCCTCTTGCAATTTGACTTTGATCTTGCACAACCACTGTTCCATGTGGAACTGATTATCCCAAGGAGTTTATCTTCTTTTCTTTCTACAGGCACTCAAAGCTTCGTTAAGAAAGCTGACAGAAATGTCTGCTGCACCTGACAAAGAACAGCTCTTTTGCCTCAGCAAACATTATCCTAAAAAAAAGCCCGAAACAGGTGCAAGTAGCAACGCAAGCAGATGACAAAGAGGTCTGTAAAGCCAGAGGGCAAGGTTTAACACCAGGTTTGAGTAACTGAAATGCTGGTGACTTCAATAATCTGTGAAGCATAAGCACACCAGCCTGATGATAAAATTTCAGCTGCACCAAGCTGTATGTTTTCCACAGTTTGTTATTATTTGAATGACATATATATTTGCTTTGCACAATATAAAGTGGAAACTAAATAACAATTTTGAAATTAATGCTTAAAATTATTTTCAATTGAAAGTTGTTGGATTTCAGAGGAATATATTTTCAACACTGAATTACTAGAACAGAAATATAAATGGGAAGCTGTTACTCTTCACTGTAACTCCCTGTTGTTGTGGGTTGTGTGGTCCCAAATTAAATGTCAGTCCCAGACACCAAACAAAGAGCAGCTGCAGGACACAGAAAATACATTTTGGATTCGAACTATTAGTACCATACAGAGTACTTTCTGTCCAGCTAAACTGAAAAAAGGAAAAGGAGTCAAGCGGATCTGTAAATCTAATATCTCAGTTGCAGGACACTAAGTAAATAATAGTAATAATAATAATAAAGTAACAGTAATAAAAAGAAGCAAAATTTCAAAAAGATGTCTTTACTTTGGCCTCTTTAAATAATTCATGTAAACAATGAAAGGGAGAACTGTAATGTGTAATGGTCAAAAACATCAATCTGTCTCACGAAGAAGTTTGTCTATAGATTTATTCATTGTTTTGCCTCATGGCACACATTTCTACGTATTCAAAATCATATCTGTTATTTTTTCTCCTCTCACATCAGAGAAACTTTCATCTCTCTCTGATCTTTTGATTATGAAATGTCTGATACTGGGTGTATGTGGGATGACCTGTGAACTGGATAAAACACTGTATTTTTCTCTATATTCCAGTCCAATCACTATTATTGCAGTATCATATAGCCTACCTGACTATTAGACCTTTGAGACTCTTGAAAGCTGTAGCCCAGACTAGCCAGCCCTTTTAAAGACAGCTTATCATAGCTGAAGAGTTTCTAAGAAGCCACAGCAGCAGCATACCAAGATCTAAGTACAGTTGTTTTTGAAGAAGCAGAAAATGCCTTCTATGGGCAAATACATAAATACGCATAACATTATGCATAGCACCTAGTAGCCCTTTCAAACCACATATGAATTGTGGAAACAAAAACGTTTTCTCATCTTAACTGAAGTTAACAGAAACAATTAGGTTCCTACTTAATACCACAGTATTGGTTATCCTCCCCCACCCTCTGGGACTTCAGCTAAGAAACTGAATTTTATAATAATGTAAAAGGAAGAAAAAGCTTCACATCATCAATCACACAAGGCTGGAAAAGACCTCCAATTATTTTTCATCAGGCTCACTCAGTTCAACTTCTTTCAATTTCTCTTTCTCAAAACTAATAGAAATTACAGATTTGTGCAATATAGTGCCACTTAACACTTCACCAGCCAGGATGGAATAGCATGGAGACTGTCTCAGTTTTTGATGCTACTGTGATAAGACTTTCACAGCTCACAAAATGCTCCACAGATCAACACATCTTCTGGCAAAGCTTGGAGAGCCTACGCTCAGTTTGGATTTCAACTAAATGGAAGCCTATTCTTGTAACAAAACCAAAAGCTTCTCAGATCATAGGCTGGATGCTCTTCTGCTCTTTATTCCATCACGTTGAGATGACCCACCAGTAGGTGAGCAGCTAGCTGTAATACAGCGTATACCTAATTAACAGGCTAAATTAATCTCTGAGGTGACTGCAAACAACCTCATTCTCAGTTGTCAGTATCCTGTGCCATCCTTCTACAAAGATTAAACAGCTCTCTTGTTGAATGCAGTGTCTTGTTGGATACTGTTTTACAAAGAAGGGTCTTTGGAGAAGCAAATAATAGGTATAAAAAAATGACTGTGATAAGGGAGAGGAACATCAACTGGAGAATGAAGTTTTGTTTCTCAGAACCAACCTCAAGAACTATAGGAATGCAGAAATCTTAAAAGAAAAATAATGAAATTAAAATCAATACCCCACTGGACCCATTTGAGATTAGTGTTAAGAAAAAATGCACAACAACATAAGGACAAAAAGGCTGATTACGTAAGACTGCAGGAGAGTATTATGACTCTAAGTATGAGAACGTATCAATAAAGAGAAGAAATGCTTAGCTTTTGGAAATACCTACCCAAAATAACGGTACTGAAGGAGACCACTTCTTTGTCCTTGCCATCATTGTAAAACGCCAGGTGCCACAAACCCACATCCAAGTACTGAACAAACACAGCCTCATTCTGAACAAGAGTCTGAATACTTCGCCGTTCCCGTGGGGATTCCACCACACTCCATTTCTCTTTCCCATCCAAGCGTTCCATG
Organism: Pavo muticus; assembly: GCA_016647715.1. Taxonomy (NCBI): domain Eukaryota; kingdom Metazoa; phylum Chordata; class Aves; order Galliformes; family Phasianidae; genus Pavo; species Pavo muticus. The sequence continues at coordinate 375,944 of JACDJE010000197.1, read as the reverse complement.
AAATCATACTGCAGGGTAGGAAAAAGAAAACAAAAAAAGAAAAAAAAAAAAACAAAACCCCAAACAAACAGACCAGAGTACAGAATGATGTCTCAAAATCTCACGCAGTCTTGTATTAAAAACACCATAAAATGGAATTTCTGGAAGACAGGTTAATGTGAAGCTAATATCTACTGGGTTCCCCCTGAACACACAGATTTCTTGACTGCTTTCTTAAAAACCGACACAGAATTATGCATCTGTTCTCTGCACAGGTGATTAAAAATGTACAAGCAGTATTTCTTGACCGATCGAGTTTTGAGAAAGAAGTTAAAATCAATGCTTTGACCCATCACAAAATTCTAGGTTCCTACAGAGCTTTCAAAGCTGGAGAACTTTAACGTACGAGAGAGGCACCCTTTCCTAAGCAATCACCTGCCATAATTTATTGCTGCAAGATGTACAAATATGTCAGAGGTACCTTCAGACGTACAATTGAATGGACAACCCCAGCACACAAAAACACACAGGAAAGCACAAACAAGAAATGTGTCTGTCTAACACAATGTAAGTTAGCATCCAATTAAAACACACTGTAAAAGTTTGACATCACACAGCAGTTTGCTTACCTGAGTTTGTATGCAGAACAGTCAGGGGTAAGGAGGATACAAGAACCAGCGGGAGCATGGAAAAGGAATAACACAAATCAGGTAGCTGAAGGCACTGAACTTCTATTAAGGAAAACTGAAAATTTCTGTTTGGATGCTTTGGAAAATTACATTAATCTCTGGAAAACAGATGAAGCAGAGCAAGCGATTATTTAAGAGTATAAGAGGGATGGCACCATTAACAGTATGAAACTAAAAAAAGAAAGAAAGAAATTTAAGATGAATGTCAGATAAGCTTCCCATCTATTAAGCTCGGTAATAGCCTCCCAGTGGAGATGCCACTGCATCACACAATTAAACAAAGACTAGAAGAAATATTGGTTAATCTACAATGGGGAATAACTCTGCATAGTAAAGCAGCTGTACCAGAAGTCCTAATGGTCTTTTTTTTTTTTCTTCTGTCTTTAAGGTTTGCCATTCTGGAGCTCTCAAGCTGATGCTACGCTCAACTTACCAGCTCTCATGGCTCCTATCTAAGGGAAGTCCTTAGGAAACAAGAAAAAATATCTCATCTTTTGATAGCTGAATAACAAGTCCCCTATGAAAATATACCTTGTTTTAGACACATTTATCTATGAGTAGATAGAGACAGACGTGTCTAAAGAGATATGTTTGATAAAATACAGTGACAGTACATGCTTGCTGGCCAGTAGTTTCATTGCACTTCCTTCTGTTACCTCCAGCACACACAGCCTGTGCTTGTGGCAGTTCTAAGAAACCATGCACATTCTCTCCATTTCATTCTGAATAGAAAACTGTCATCCTCCATCCAAAAAAGATCCATAAGGTCTGTCTTGTACATTGAATTGCACTCCTTAACATTGAGTTCTAGCAAACAATACACAGTATGCAGTAAAATAACAAAGATGGTCCCTTCCTGTAGAAGAGACAGAAGGCTGGACTGACTTAATGAGTAAGTGACATACTGCACATCTATTTCAAACAGTGATATAAAAGGTGACCTTTCTGTTTGAAATTTTGTAGTGGTTACAATAGGAGTAATAGAGCACTCAACACACTTAGCTTTACAACAAAGGCAAAAGTATGGAGGTACTATTACCTTCTTTTTACATACATGAAACCATGACATCAGTATGCAGCCACAAAGGAAATCCATGACAGCACAGGATTTTGAGCCTGTATCTACCAACGCTGAAGGCTACTGCCACAGTAAGTGCATTAGTCACTCTTCCCAATGCCTTTACTCATGGGAAAGAATAAGTGACGTGAAATAAAAAGTTTCACCAAACTGTTAAAATCTAATTGCCATTTATTGAGCCTTTTTTCACACAGGATTTTCACCAAAGAAGATAAGTCAGGTAAATTAATGCATTTAAGCCAATGCACACCAGAGATTTAGAGAATTCTGGCATGTCAGAAACTCTCAGAGCATCAGAGGTGCCAAACACACATGTATCTATCTCTTAAATCAATGACATTTGGAAATATTACTAAAACCTACTGTCTAGCAGTCAGAGGTTAAGGACAGACTCATCACCTTTTTGGGAAATGTTATTACTTGGGCAACATCTTGGGAAAAAGAAATCTTGTTCTTCAGAACAATCGTTCACAAAGGGTCAGCTAGGGAAGTAGCAATAAAAGCTGACATTTCTCACTGGCAACATGCTGTTCATCTCTGCTTATGCTGGCAGGTTCCTCTGCCTCCCCTCTGTTTGATGCTGATTCTACCTCATACAGCAGAGAAGGCTCAGCAGTTGGCAAGATCGAAGGGGAATAGTACTCAGGCTGAAACTGCCTGAAGTAGTTTTAGCTGCAGAATCTCTTTTCACAATGACAGGTGTGACCTAGAGAGAGCAGGTCTCTTGGCATGGCTCCCCATAAGGCTATAATTTTAACTACACACTATAGAGACTCTTTAATTAAACCGTGAAGAACTATTTCATGCTCAGGCAAAAGTGTAATGACTAAACATCAATAAGTTTATGACTTGTGAAGTACCACCGCAAACTGATGTAGAATATAACAATAAATGTTTATCCCCCTCTGGATTCCTCAGGACTGTGGGAAAAAGAAGGAAGATAATGTATCTGCTGCTGCTTCCCTGGATGTACGGTCTTAATGGAAGTACTGGGTATGTGCACCCCAGAACCTAAAATTCCTGAACAAAAGGTCACTGAGAAGGTCATAACCAGATATGATTTCTTCCTGTGGTTGGCTGGATCATCATTTTGTTTCTCGCTGCCCTGTTGATTTTCTGATTTACTCCACTTGCATGATTAATTACCATTACACAGTGCTGTTCCAAAAACACCACTTTTGCTTTAAAGCTACCTACTGACAAATACGTGCAGATTAGAGGACGCACCTAGGAAACAAAAACAAATACTTTCATGATCATTAAGAAGCCATTGTGTAATTTTTTAATCTAACAAAAACAACTACTGAGGAAAACCTGATTGCATGTACTTGGCAATGGATCTAGTCAGCTATCAAACTCAGCTCTGAAGCAGTTTTTAAGTTTCTCTGACTTTTTTTTTTAATGATCCTTTATATTTTGCGGCTTCATTCAGAAAGTCACACAAAAAACAACTAAAATCTGCCCAGAAACAAACTGCACCAGAAATCACAAATGATGACATCTTCGCAGTTCAGTTTTGCAGGGGAGGGTAGTTACTATGATTAAAGCTCCATATAAAGAAGGCTACTTCTTCCAACAAATTCCAAATTCACGTTTTCCATGATTGTTCATTTATTTTACTACACAGCACACCAAAACCCTACTGCATACTTTTATTTACAAACCTAAATCTCACGCTAAGTTCTTTCTGGGCAATTTGTTTTTATAATTTCTTCCTTCAGTGCTTCTATCTTCCTCTGATGCATTTTATTCACAGGCTAATAAGGTCTTTCTTTTTCCAGTAACCGTGAGGAGTCAGAAAAACAGTTTGGGAACACTGCATATATGATAGTGTCTACACTGCACAGTGTCATCCACAGTGCCATCCACTGCACAGTGCCACACATCCGTTCATACAGATCTGCTGAGAACAGCTGCATGCCAGGAGAGAACCAGTTGTGAAAGCATCGAGAAGCAAACAGCTCTCAGGCACTGGAACACAGTCTGCACGCTGTTTTTTCTGAGATTTGAAACTACTTGCATACTATCACAAAATCATTAACAGTCTTTGAAAATAGGAGCTGAAAAGCAAGAGCTATTAGAGCTCGTCTTAATAATGGATGTGTCTTCAGATGGAAAAAAAAAGAGAGAGAAATGAAAAAGAAGAAAAAAGCATATCTGGCATTGTGGCTAGCATTCATCTTATGCTAAAGCCCTGTAAGAGCTACAAAGCCAGTAATAAAACAAATGTCATGGAAACTTGTTTGCAAAGTGCTTTAAAATTAGTTCTTTATCAAATCCAGTTGGTAATTATTCATTAAAATACACCCATGAAACATCTGACCCACACTGCCAACAGCCAAGGAGCTAATTTCAGCATTACAATGTGCATCTTGACTGTGACACAACACAATGGGTGCAGTGCAGCACAGCATTCACTATCACAGCACAGTCACCATCACAGAGCTCTGAAGTGACAGATCACTTTCCAGCTCCAGTAGTGGCAGGGAATCAAGGTAACCCTGAAGCTCCTCAGCTATTCTCACTGTTCCACATAAAAACAGTTCTAAATCAAAATGGTTTTCATTAAATAGAAAACACTGCTGCAAATGGAGGCAAAACAACTCCATTCACTGCCTTCTCCAGACATGGTAGGGATGTTTCTATATGGTTACTTTATTTCATGCATCATTTTGAATATTTTAACAACGTGTAGTAACATAATTGCTGCAATCTCTGCAGGATCACTTCATGCACTGTTTGACATGTACAGTTCATTTTCCATACATTCCTGGTTTTATTAATACGACTATCTTCTATGATCCTTCACGCCCATGCCGCACATTTTTCTAATTCTATGCAGTACTACGTAGATTGGAAGAATTCTCTTTGAAAGTAATGCGTTTCTTTTTCTAGTCTGCTTTCCACTCAAAACACTTTCTCTCCTCTAGAGCTCCATTCCCATGCACATGGCACACAAGTGCTTCTAGAGGAGTTTACAGCTACATCAGTCTGACTGACTGAACTACGCATCTGGAATATCTGCTAACACTACTGCTGAGAAGGTCACATCTCAGCAGGGCCCACAGACAGGAACTGCATCCTGTTGTCTCACGTTAATCGTGTACCTAATTTGCTGATTATTGACTTATTCCCACAAAGGATTTTGCTAGGCTTGACATATCAGCACTGATCAGTGATGAACTGTCAAGTTGTTCTCTGCTTTGCAGTTCATGTCCCTAACTTGCAGAAACAAGGATTTCAAATTTCAATTTTAGAATATTGTCTGGTGTCAACTTCAGACTATTTTCATTAACACCAAACCATTCTGCTCCTTTTTGTCAGAACAGGTCTTCCTTTCACCAACTCCGATGTGTAACAGCTTGCTTTTCTTTCTCCTGGAAGCAGTTTGGCTGGATTTTGATACAGCAATCTTTTGCTGTATTACCCCTGCTGAAAAGCACCAAGAACTTGTACGAATATGGGATTTCATTTTGCAGTTATGGAAGAAGGTTGGAACTGCTTCCACTAACTAAAGACTGGAAATGAGGTTCTCTGAGGAGGATTCAAGCTAAATTGGAAACACAGTTGGTATTTCTCATTATTTAATTTATCAGAAAGGTTATGAAATATATATCCTGTGCTCAAAAGGTTTAGTGAAGGAAAGAAGGGAACTCTGCTTGACCCTAGCTTCTCAGACAAGAACGTTATAATGAAACCTGGAACAAATACAGCTGAACACAGTGCGACAGAAATTAATGTTTGGCTTGAAGTAAAAACTATATTTATTTTGTACTACCGTTTACTTTTCTTCTAAGAGATAGAGGCATATCTCCATTATGTGATAGTCAGACAATTATAATTAACTTGTAATTACAGAAAATCTTGATGGCCATTTTGGAGCTTTGGTTGCCCTGAGCCATTTTCACTTCATGATTTATACTTTTGTTTGTTTTCATCATCTAAATTGCTGCGTTATTTTCCGTGGTGGGTTGATACGGGAAGAGAGCACCAAAATTCTGAATTAATGAGACATGCTCAATCAATTACGTCACTGCCTCACTGCTGCAGCTCATGATCCATAGACATAATCTTGCCCCTGAGACAACACACTGAAACACAAGTGCCAGAAAATCAAAACATCCTCGAGAAAGGTCCCGGCCTTGGATCATATTCTCGGTGGCTATTTTCTATGATGGATGGATGTCTGAAAATGGCTGAAAATTATTCAGCATTATATAAATTTTTTCCCAGTCTATCTCATCTTTGTACAGAACTTCAGGATGTTATATACTAGCCCTTGGCTGTATGGAAAACAAACCACTTAACCCTTCTCCTTCATTTGTGGTCTGCTGGTCTTCATTTCTACCAGTCAGACATATCTGGCTATCAGATACGTACAAATATTTGGTAACTCAGAGAAGAATTCTTAACAGCATACGAGAAGTCAATGGAGTTTGCATAATTATAAAGCTACTTGTTCACCAGTTCTTAAAAGCAGAAGTCATAAATCCATGTAAACCTTTTCCCTCAATTCTACCCAAATTAGCTTAAAAATTTTGGATTTCAATTTGGACTTCAGGCAAGAATAACGGCCAACCAACAAGAGCCAATGCAGACTAGTTCCATAATAAATAGACCCCAATTTCAGTTAACATAGGTGTAGTTTTCCACAGATACTCCTTCTGCCATGACTTTGTGCATGCACATGGTCACTGTTCTCTCCGGGCTGATATCTCCTTGCAAGCAATACGAAAACACTTTCTTTGTATGACAATGCAATCATGTTGAAGTCTCTCTGCATTTGGCTTAATCATTTATGTAACTGCAGTCTGCTTTGCCAAATGAAAACATACTATCAGTTCTTTGCAAACCTGGGCGAGGTATCTTTGAATGTTGAAAAGGCTTTTCCTCAAAGTTCTAAATTTGATCTTTGGAAATCATAAACTAAATCAAGCATTTAAGTTTAGCTGGTGATTTTTTTAAGAAGAACTGACTTTCAGCAGCAAGGATATGCATCAAGTAAAGACTCCTTTCCAAAAGCTGGTTCCTATTTCTCCTTCCCTTGTTCCCTAAAGAATGGAGGCTCTTTCCCTTCAGTATGTGCAACTGCAAAATATTATTGCTCATTACAGTTCTAATCTAAATAAATGAGAATCTTTCTGTTCACATTAATGACTTTAAACGTATTTTTTCCTCTCTGTAATATAAAGTATGTCTCTTTATTATTACAGCAAAAGAAATCTAAACACCACTGCACAGCCTAGAGGAAAAAGATACATAAATTTGGTCCCACTATAAGGCTATCTTTATCTACATCCTTAATTATGTACTATGAAGTCAGTGCAAAAAAAGCGGTGGTGCAGAGTTTTCATCTTTGTAGTCAGTTAGAAATTAAGACCTGGGATTCCAAGCTGCAAGACCTGCCCATGTCTGAGTGAGATTAAGCCTAAATACCACCTTTGATGGAAAAATAGTAAAATTAAAGCTTTCCAGACATGGCCACTGTATTCTGTCCGCTAATATGGTTGGGTAGCAGTGATGGCTGAGTCTTCTGCATGCTCAGGAATACTTTCAAAATCCTGTGGAGTCTGAAACTTCTACAAAGACCAAAAATGATATATTATCACATCTAGCTGTGCTGCATTCCAACTGCATACAGTGTTTTGATATTGTGAATCTGACCACCTTCACTCATCATTTTTGATGGGCGTGGAACTGGATAGGTTTACTGCAATTGATTCCACAGTTTCCTCAGAGATTTAAAACCTTGCATGCCAAACTGAAAGTAATTTTAAAAACGTGCCTAGCAAGAACATCATCCTTGGTTATTTCATTCACCAAAATACTGCTAAGGTGTGTAATAACCTAGAAATCTTAGTATCAGGGCAAATATAAAAAACTGAGTCATTCCCAAAATACCACATGGAATCCCTAAACTTCAGCTCCAAAAGCTCAAACGTGAACCTAACATAAATTCTTCCAACTTCTGAATTTTCATACTTAAAGCCAAGAAATACACGGATAAAGTACCTGTGCATGTGATGGTGGGAGTCCTCTTCTTATATAAACGCCAAAGAGAGCATCCTTCCCTAGGGATATGTTGAACTTCAGGAACTGTGGCTGGCTGATATGGATCTGAGACCGCCAAAACACTCCAGGGGGCACTTCTTGGGTGACCTTGCGGCCAACTTCTGTTTCTCCACTATCTATGCTGCTATTCCTAGTGACCCACGGTCCTATAAAATAAAAACAAATATAAATCAACTATAAATCAAATGAGATAACTGCTTTCAGTAAAGGCATTTTTAGCAGTGACATTCAAGATTAACATCTGCAGCAATGCTGCTGTTTAAATCAAACTGTGACTTCCCTGATTTCATTCAATCTGTTGCTGTTTCAATAAAAAAAGGAAGAATTTGGTCCAGATATGCTGAGAAAGAAAGGTTTGAATCTGTTTCTGTGGAGCATCTACAATCTTCTAATTCCTCTGAGCCTTCAATTCTGTGACTGCTTAGAGACTCATTTAAGCACACTGAAATCTCCTTTTGCTCTTTTCAGCTGTCTTCTATGCAACCAGCATGTAAAAAAAATTCAGAAAGGTGAACTGAAGGTATAATTTCAATCTTAATGAACTCATTGCAAATTTTATTACTATTGCTTTATATAGCAAAGCAGTCCAATAAATCCCGGCTCACAGACAATACTTGGTAGAAGAAATGAAATGCACAGAAAAGGATTCAGAGAACAGTTTCTATATTATAACATGCATCTTCTTATTCTTTAAAGTAAGTTAGTATAGCTCAATTCACTGCCTTTTAATTCTCCCTGTCTGAAGTAGTGAGACTATCTATCTATAGGTCTCTCTCTTCCCCTTAGATATTTGCAGGGTTAGCTAAAATCCATCTTTTGATGGTTCTTCAGCATACATTATTGAAGCCAAGATACAAGGCCCTTCTGGTTGAGTGCTCTGGCTTCCAGCCCATGAAATAGCCTTTAAAACTTGGTGCGAATCTCTTCTGCTTGGCAGCTGATCGGGATGGTTCTGAGGTTACACATTTTAAACACGGAGTGCGATAGGTGAAGAGTTAGCAGTGCTTTCAAGCTACAGCATACAACATTTCATTTTGTGTCCTATATCCCCAAGCAACCTGGTGATAAGTCCATTTACTATTATAACAAATACCATAAAGACCAGAAAAACAGAAATTTCTGTTGCCATCACAGAAGTCTAAAGGTGTCCTTAATATCACTATTGATACATACTGGATGGTACCAATACCTCAGTATTTGTTAAAAGCTCAGCTGTTTACTTCATGTTTTTGTCACGGTGAAACGTCGTTTTCAATATGTGGCAAGTTACTGCTGAAATGTTTTCTAGCGCTATGCGAATGTAAGAGGATGGCACAGAATGACATTTAATTCCAGCAGGTAAGTACATAACAGCTTTTCTGCCCTGGCTATCTTTAATTGAGAGAGATGCAATAGCACTGCTTCATTTCTGGTTCCAAATTATCTGTTAGCAGCACTTACACTTGCACATAACGAAACAGATATGTTGGCAGTGTCTTCAAGTGGTAAAAGAATGATTTGAACACCAACTGCTACCCAGTTTTTGGTAAATTTTCTTTTTTCATTTTCTATGCTAATGGATCAATCAAGCACTTAAACCAATGAAAAAGATGCAAAGACAGCCTGCAAAGAAAGGAGAATTAGTTGCTGGCTAATTAGTTAGTCCTGACTCTAAGGACATTCGCCATTAAAGAGAACCCTTCAAAGAAAAAGCTATTTATAGGGAGTATGACAGTAAGCATTACTGTTAGGATAAAGGCTGTATAAGGAGTAAAGGTGAGAAGATCAATACACCAGTACCTCTTCCAATATTCTGAATCTGTTCACTCATCAATGCATAATCTGAATTGTATACTTTTCAACTCAGTTGATTTCACAACTGCAACAAAGTCACTTCAGTCTACCAACTCCAGTGCAAATCTTTGACAAATGGAAAACTGAAATCAGTAGATGTAATCTACTGAGCAGATGTAAAACAGGTGTGAGTCCTTAGCTCAACTCTGCCTCACCTTAACAGCCATTCCCCCCACCTCCCCTCCAGCCCCTGCAGTGGAATCTGCTTGTAGTTTTGGTTCTTTTAAAGCAATACTATATTGATCCAACTCTAGCATTCAGTGGAAGAGTGTCCAGTACAGTCAGAGATACGGTTTGTGTCAGCAGCACAAAGCCAATGCTCCAACTAGGTAAAAAAAAATAAGTAGCTTACAGTTGCACGTACCTCATATCATAAACACTGCATATCTAATCAGAGCTCCTAAGTTCTGAACCAGCTACCAACACAGCACGACAGCTTGTGGCATAGAACAAATTTCAGAAAAATGAATCCTTGTTTGAACACTTCAAAATTGACATGGGGTTATAATGACCTTATGCTGCATCTGATTTGCACATTCTGGTCAACACATTGCAGCCTACATAATAAAGTAGGAGGCAATACTTTCAGAGCAGTGTTTGTATATTCACTTGAGTTACTCTGCAAAGTTGTTTACTTCCTACCATTAAAAGACAGACCTTCAATAGAGGCTCGAGTTCTGGTACTGCTGGCTGAATTTAGCCTAAGCCTCCTTTGTGTTTACCAATTCTGTTTTGTATTCCTAACAGAGAAAGGCGATTTTCCACGAGGCTCTAATCATGTAATATATCAATCAAGCTTAGAAGAGAATATTCTAGTCATCAGAAGAACCAAAGTTACATTCACACTATTTTGGTGCACACCTCACAGGTGTGAATACTGAATGCCAAAATTGCAAAAAAAAAAAAAAAATTTAAATGAAAATTTATTTTTCTAATGAAAATAATGAAGTTTTAGTGTAAAAACTGCTTAAAATGGCAGTTAAGACCAGCAAACTAATAATGAATAATCAGCCTAAAGACATGACTCAGGTTCCTAAAACTACTGCAATTATTCAGTGTGGTCAGGCATTATTTTCAGAAGCATCTCCCCATAGATGTTATTTCCTCGCTCTACTACGTAGGTGACCTACTTTCTACTTGTGCAAACCACTCCTTCCAGAATATTTCAGTGTTTCTAGAAACTCCACTTAGGAATTCCTAAGGACTGTGACAGCTGGAGGAGTTCAGCTCAGTAGAGAATTTTAAAAGTGAGCTACATGAGCATTTTTCAAGTGATGGACACGTGATGAAGATGCATTTAACCCCCCCAAAGAAAAGAACAAAGGATGGAACAGATGGATGATTCGTGAGTTTCAAGTCTCTATTTTTGGAGTAATGCACCTCTCTGCTCTGCATCCAGCCCATGTCATGAGCATGTGAAATTTAGCTGCTGCCTTCTGCCTGGCATGCTGAAAGAGACCCTTGCTTTTAATTTTAAGAACTTAATGCAAGAATTCCTGTTTTTATGGCTCTAGGTTATAATGCCGAAGTTGTAAGACTTACAAATGTTTGGAGTCATGTCAAAATATTTTCAACTACCTTCTTGTGAAGGTTTAAGTCCAGCAAGCAAGCAGAGCTCTAGTGACTATGCATTACTGAATATATTTTCATCAATTCCTGCTGAATTATTCTCCCATTGTTACAAAACACAAAACGGACAAAAGCACCTTGGCAGGACTTCTTGCTTTGTCACAGCCAGTGCACCGAGCTGGTCATCATCGCGATACTCTGAGATGAATACTTGTAAAACAAATATTAATCATCTATCAAGAATTCTCACTTTTAAGGGTAATGCAGTCACATAAAAAACAGCGTAGGAAGGGTCTCGACGTTGGCTGCATCGTGTTCCTTACACCACAAATTAGAAATAAAGGAGTGAAATGCAAAGTACACATGGAACCGAACCACCTCTGAGCCAACTGACTTCAGTTTACTTTTTTAAAACTTAAGAAGCAGAACACCATCATCCCAGCTTTACATTTACAAGAGCTTTGTTGCACTAACAGCTCCACTTAAAAACCCGGTCTCTAGAGACTCTTAAAGTAAAACTCTTTTATAGCTTCCTTCAGTCTTCACCTCCTAATGCAGAGCATGCATCTTTCCACCCGATTCACTCTCTCCAGCTATTTTTAGAAGCTTTTCCATTTTGATGGACCACTGCAGATCACATTCAAAGAACATAAACTGCAGTTAAGTGAAGTCACAGATGTGACAGACTGACAAATATGAGAAGAAGGACCAAACCAAAGAACTCCTATTACCGTGAGCAAATAAACCCCCAAATCATTCTCTCTGCTGCGGGTGGCTGTCTTAGAGTTTTGTTTTTTTCCATAACTCTATGGATACTTGATTTTTTCCCCTGTGATTTCCTCTCTATAAACATCTGCAAAAAGAGAGTTTTAAAAGCATACTTCTTCTCCTTACCCAGGGGAGTCATTTCAATCTCTCAGTCAAACATATATTTATCAACTAAATAACACTTATTCATTTAAACTGCCGTGTTATTTACCCAGTCGAATTACTATTTTGGCATATACATCTTAAAAACTGTTTTAGTGCTCAAGTACGTTTCCCTGTGAAGCTATCAGACAGGCGATACGTGACAACAGCAAGGCAAACTCCCCCGCTTGTCAGCTGGCTCATCTTGGAGCTGGAGGTCAGTCTCAAGGTGGCAGCTGATATGACATGCCCATTCAGCCTTTAATTTAAATGACATCACGCAGTGTCAGCTATGCAGCAGAACTGCACCTACACTGAGACGAGAGAAACTTTGGGCTTATAGGCTGCTCTGCCACACCGAGTCAACATTAAAAAAAAATAGAAATTAAATCTGGCGACTGCCAGCATCCTGCTACAGACATCACACTGAAATAGCAGTTACTTCAGTCTTTTGATTACAGCCTTTCTAACAGAGACGGCTGCAAAATGTGTCTTGATAATATGTTTGAAAAATATCTGGCAAAATAACCATTCCAATACATCCGTAACGAGCTACCAAAACAATATGGATAATCTCAAATTAATTACAAGGAATAAATATCACCACGTTGGTTAAAGAGCTTTCTCCTTTGCTTCTCTTCCGGTACCTCTCCACTTCTTTGCTGCAGATACAGCTTTCCTTATCTTTACATCTACCTTCTTTTTCTGTTTTCATATCACTAGGGATTTTTACAGCTGACTCAGAATTCCAGAGAGCTGAATGGTATCGCTCTGTAATCACTCAACATAGAAAGAAAATATATGTAAGCATTCAAAAATGCATTCCACTGATTTTCTGCCAAAAAACAAATGATGATAATTAATAAAGTTTTTAATGGTGGACATTTTTCTTCATGTAAGTTTGTTACTCATATGACCAGGCATTTCTTATTATTTCAGAATTGAAAGAAATCAATCAATCAGTATTATGCATTACTTTCTCACTTATTAATCCCTCTGTGAACTCATGCTTCAGAATACCTACTACTAATACCTAGGACCCAAGTGAAAAACAGGTAGAGTAGGTTGACCGCTGGTGCAAAACAAATTCCCAGAGCTATAATAACGTAAGAAGCCAGGAAATGAAGGTCTGTCTGCAGAAGCTGCTGTGACACTTGAACTTCAGTTACGCTGAAGATGCTGAGGTAATAACAAGCTCTATTTAGTGAAGAGGAAGGAAGCTCCTGAATTTGTATGAGCTTCAGCTTCCAGGAGCCCAGCAAAACAGCATCCGAAACAAAATCAGCATCAGGATTGTTGGCCAGGATAGCATATTTCTATTGTGCTGAAAGAAATTCTGCGAAGGAGCCATCTGCTTAAGACCACTGCTCTTCCTCAGCTGCAGCCAAGCAATCTGGCCCTGCGGGTGGAATTAAGAAACGTCTCCCTGCTACTCTGATACACCCAGAAATGTAGGCACATTTTCACATTCCCATGGGCACAGCTTCACACGATTTGTTGTTTTCAGAATCAAAAGCAAATTATAACTGAAATGAAATGAAGAGCTGTTAGTTCCTAGCGTCAAGCAAAGAACGCACTAGCATGGGTTTCTGCATCACTGCAATAGTCATCTCTGACGGTGTATAATACAGCTCACCAAGTAACTCAGAACACAGCCACTCATCAACCACCATCATCAACACAATCACAGCAAGTAGAAAAAATTCCTCTTCTGCTCTGCTGAACTTAGTCACACTCTTTGCTTATGCTAAGGCAGCCCTGGAGACTGGTGTATTTTCAGAAGACCACATCTGTCACCCTCCATAGGGTCCACATTACTATTTCTGCTCTCTAACAAGTAAATTAAGATCTAAGTTACATTAGCCACATAAGTACTTAGTAAGATTAATCCACCTGGAAGATGATGGCATGTCTTGATTAAACTGAATGAAGATAACGGAAGTGACATTTAAAATACACTGATTGTTATTACGTTTTGATCATCTGCTCGAAGCACCTCAAAGGAAGCAGTCAAAACCAAAAGATGCGTGCTGTTTACATGGTTAATGAGCTTTCAGGTCTGGTTTGGTTTTTTTTTTTAAATCTTTTAATTTTCTGCAACATGACACTGAAGTCCCTCCATGCGGCCCCCTGTCCTGATGCTCTCTGATGACTGTGGCATTTTCAGAGTCGTTCCCAGCACTCAGGTCAGGGACCAACTTATTTCACCTGAACCCCAACTCAGCAATATGTAAAGATTCTTCCAATCTAGAGTATTTATAATTCCTTTAACACTGTCTGCTGCTCTGATAATAAAATATTTTACCTGTTGAAAAAGCATTGCTGTATGCAAACCTTCAACCCTTTCTCAACATAATTTAGAGAGATGAAGACAAGCTATACAGCTTCACAATGACTGCAGACTTCAGTTTTCCATATCAGTGCAAAGCAAATTTCTGCTAAATGAGCAGAATTCCATTTTTTGTCTCCCTAGATCTGATAGGTTTTAGGCATCCATCTCAAGCAAGTAAGTTCAGACCAGAAAACAGTGTAAAATTTAACAGAAGACTTAAAATTCTTCATTTTGTTGTTGCCATTGTAGGTACTGAACATGGTAACTGGAAATACGTATTCTTCATTGGTGGTAATTGTATTTTTGAAACCCACACGCCTCGGTGGACTTACTAAAGTGTCTCACTAACTGAGATGCACCTGGATGAAGCTGGTTGGTTCAAAGAAACCCAAACCCAGGATTATTTGACTGCCTTTGGTATCTTTTAAAATGCTCATTTCTAGGGTCAATCTTGTACTTTGTCTTTCAGCTTTATGGAGCCTTAATTTAGCAAATCCTAAAGTCAAAAAATATTAAAGAAATTTTTGTTTTTAAGTAGCAGAAAATCTGATGAATTTGTGAGTACACCAAAGACAGTATATCAAACAACAGAAGAAATTCTCTAAAGTATACTGCAGTTGGGATTGCAGCTGGAGCTACTTCGGATAGTTCCACATGAATTACACTTATCATAGGTGCACTCTGAAATGATTAAAGTTGACTTTTATAGTACATTCTGTCAATTAGAAAGGAAACTGCACATACTGTCAGGAAATGTGTCCAGCCTGCTATATAATTTTAAATTTAGAAGATACTCCTAGCACAGACTAACAGAATCCAGGCAAACGAAAGCTCTGTAAGGTCACATAGTTCACCTGCTGTTGAAGAATCGATTGTTCTCAAACACTCTCTTTTTTCCTTTTTCCTCTTCTACACTGATTACACCAAAATTTTAACATATCCTTGTGTAACAGTAACAGATCAACAGGCTTCACTCAGATTTTTTTTAATAATGTCCATCCCATCCCTGTAGCAATTCCACAATTCCAAGGCAGCGCCAACTGTTGTTTTTTAATGTACTATGAAGGACTACACCTTACCACTTCTAGTAAGAAAGGAGAATTTCTTTAATTTGTCCATAAATCTGGAGTTCAGCACAACTATGAGAGCCTAAAGGCAAAGGAAATCATCCTTCGTGTTCTTACAGTCAGAGCATGGTGGATTTCACCTGTGGTTTTACAGCAGCGCTGAGGACTTCTCTGCCCATTGCATTTGCCTGTTCCTTTCAGACAACTCCAGCATCAGCGAGATGTAGTGTGCAATTACAAAAAATGTGCAATTGTGTTTTCTTAATAGTGAATTTTGTTTTCATTCCGATAAGAAAATGTGGTAATAATGTAATTCACATTTCCCTTAAATTGCATTTTTATTATTTCTTACCCAAATTCGGTCTCTTAATAAGGAACAAGCAGATCAAATTGAAATATCTGCCTCTTTTTCCCTGTCTGAATTGCTCTTCTTTAAAATGTCTTACTTGCTGAGTAGGCACAGCTTGTGTTTAAGTGGCTGTTTTCAGACTAGGGGTTAAAGGTTTCTTTGGGAGAGCCATGTTTTGAAAAGAATGGCTTCATCCTGAGCTGTGTCAATTATAAAAAGGTCACTCTCCACAGCCAGAGTCCTGAAAATGGTTGTTGTGTTAAAAGCTGTCAGAGGCTTTCCTAAAAACTGCTGGGGTAGCAATATTAACTTGAACATAATAGAATGAATAGTGAGGGAGAAAAACTTTTCGCTCTTCCCTGCTACAAGAATGTCTGTTTTAGATATTCCTTGTGCTCACCCAAGCCTGTCATTCCCATTACTCCTCTGTGGAAGATTACTTACCTAAATATT
Source organism: Pavo muticus (assembly GCA_016647715.1). Lineage (NCBI taxonomy): Eukaryota > Metazoa > Chordata > Aves > Galliformes > Phasianidae > Pavo > Pavo muticus. Next base: position 359,614 of record JACDJE010000197.1, on the reverse strand, counting down.
TCCTCCTTCCTCCTACAAAATTATCAACATTTCAGGAACCTTCCACAAATGTCAGAAGAAAACTTTTCCAACGCTTTCTGAAGAAGCCCAACTGCAGCAATTTAAGACATAACTAGCAGCGCTGCCTCCTGTCTCCTCCACAGGAGGCTACCAATCCCCAACAGCCGGCATCTCTGTCTCTTGAAATGTGCAATGCTAATTAGAGTAGGGTTGGGATGCACTGCCAGAATTTGCACTGAAGTGCCCCAGGCAGATGAGAACATTCAAATTCAACAATTCTGCTGCCCTACATTTGCACAGAGATGGCAACAAAAAGCTGCAGGGGAGGGAATCTGGAAATGTGTTAAACACTGCAGTTGTCTGCTAAGTGACCATAATTGAGGTCCTAGGCTCTTCAGGTTCCTGCCTCAAACCATAGGGCCTCTCACCTGTGTGCAATCTGGAAAGAGTTCAGCAGTAATACAAACATTCTGCCAGGTACTTAGGGATGTGCTGTTCATCCACTGCGTGACCTACAGTAGGAGACAGAAGCCAAGCCAACAAGCTGCTGTCTGAAAACCTACAGTTGTCTTGCCACAACAAGGACACTGCATTCCAACAAAAGGAGGAAGCCAAAGCTGGTGCCTCCACAGAAAACATAAAGAAGCAGAGGTGCAGCAAATCTGCCAATCTGTAAAAGGACCAGGCATGCCAAAGAACTGAACTCAGCTTTGCTCCCAACGCCACTTTGGTTGAGATTCATCCATACATCCCATGCACGCGTCCTGCATTAGCACTTGTTAGCTTAAGGCCTGTTTCAGGGGTCAGCAAGCATGGCGTGTGCTGTGAGTTCCGAACAAGCGACGCTCAGCTCGAAACAAAGCTGTGCTGCAGACCAGCACGGAGCGCTCTCACCCTGCTGCACAGCACTCCGTAGGCACTTGCAGCTGGAAGGCTACGGTCTGCCTTACTGCTGCTCTTTTAGTAGGAGCCAGGGAAAGCTGCAGTGCTATGTAGCAGAGAAAACACCGGAACCTCATCATCATTAGAAAGCATTCAATTTAAATGTTTAAAAGCCTCTTTGCGATAATGTAGTTTTTCTCACTTTTTTCTAATATATGCTTTCATAGTCTAAGAAGGCGTTTCTGTTCCCAGACATTTCCTCCTCATTGCCCTCACTCTTCATCTTCTACGGCACGCGGTTTTCCCTCAAGGATAGGAATAACGGCGACGCGCGGCGCTCCAGAGCAGCACAGGCCGGGGCCCGCCATGCGCTGCACGGCCCGGGGCGCGCGCCGAGGGCCGCCCGCAGGACGAGGCCCCGCAGCTCACCTCTGCCTGCAGGTGGCGCCGCCGCTCCGTCCTCCGCTCCCGCCGCGCCCGGCCGCAGCCCGTTGCTGAAGGTGTGTCCGTCCGCGGGCTGCAGCTGCCAGTTCAGCCCCAGGAGGTGCATCGCTGCCGGAGACACAAAGCGGAGCAGTGAGGCCGCTGCACGCGGACGGGGAGGGGGGGAGGGGTAGACACAGCTGATTTCAATTAAACGGCTTTTTGGAAAATGCTACGGCGGCTCGTCCCGGAGGAACGGCAGTGTGCTAAAAAAAAAAGGCAACAACAACAAAAATCAACACACAAAAGAAAAGCCCGATGACTCCCATAAATCTGTTCCGTTCATTTCTTTATCGGCTAGCGGATCGGTTCAAACCCTGGCAGGCGCAGGCCGCAAGGCCGCCTCGTCCCCGCTGGGCCTGCTCGGTGCCGCAGGCGGAGACGCTCTCGGAGACAACGCAGCGCCGCCGGTGCTGCCCCACGATTATCCTGTGCGTGATAATGTATTCACTGATTGTAAAATTAGCTTTAGCTGTGCGTATACTAATGACGTGCAATTATTTCACGTTTATTACAACGTATTTAAATCAACACATTTAATAGCTTCTGTCTTAATTTTGCGGGTTACGCTTCCCCGACAAACCCGGCTCCGCCAATCCTCCAACCGAGCGCAAGGAGCTCCGCTGCCTGAGCCGCGCCCAGCAGTGCGGGCATCCCGGCCCCACACCGGCCCCGCAGGTACAGCGGAGGCCGCGCGGCCACGGCCGGCGCTGAGGATTCTGGAATGGGAGAGAAGGGCTGCTGCAGCGCCTTCACAACAGCGTGAGCTATAGGCACAGCAGCAGGGGCTAATTGAATAACTCCTGTGCATAATGCATGAGACTTGACAGGTCTGAATCACTCAGCTGTGGATTTATGTGCATCTTCACTTTGTATAAACAGAAGCTACCTGAATACATCTCCATACTTCCATCATATTATCCCCGTGGCATCCTCCTGATGCAGAGTAGAGGTGGAGGACTGAAAAGGCCACGGTGCTGTTTCTGTTCACTTTCTGTGCGCTCCATCCTGCTCACTCACTTCCCCCACCCAGAACTCAGAATTTTCAGTTTTATGCTGCAGTGGTGTTTGAAGGGACGCGCTGTCAGCTGGCAGAGAACACCAGCATTACAGTGATGGGTACCATCAGTGTTCCCTCCTGCAGTGTCAGACCCACTTGAGGCAACATGCCACTCGCCCGCACTGTGGTGTGGACAGGGATGGCAGTGGCAACTACCAACTGCTCTGAGCTTCAATGTCAGGGCAAAGCAGTTCCCGCAGAGCTGCAGTTTGTAGCGCTCGAGACACCATCGGACACATCGCCTCGGAACACACGGATCCACGGGGATGTGACTGATGCATGCATATATTCTTTCAGATGAAGAAAAATAACCAAGTATGGACCTGAAATAATGCTTAGCTGAGCAACAAGTCAGAACTTATTTCTATGGAATAGGAATGAATTCCAGGAAAGTTTACAAAAAAGTTTTATCGGATCAAATGTTTTATTCAACTACAACTTCTTTCGCTTTGCCAAAACAAACATTTTAAAGGGCTTTTCAGCCTAATCTCAAGCAATTGATTTTCCATTCAGCATGGCAAAGCTCAAATAACAGGCAGATCGCTGCCTGGCCCCGCTGAGGGCAGACACTGCATGGCAGCACAGGGCCGGGCCCCAACCCGCTGCCACCAGGCGTCCTGCTGGGCCTCTCTCCTAAGCAAAGGGCACTGCAGATTCCCAGAATGAAAACTAGTGGTGAAGAATTAGACTTTGGTGTTTTATCCTCTATTCAAAGTCGCAATTATTTTTTTACTGCAGGTGTAACCATAAACCATAAACGTAGGTCATCTGAGGAGATGAAATTCTGTTGCTTTGAGTATGAACCATTCTTTACAACAAAGAGATAAGGAAATCATAACTAATAGCCTGTCCAAGAGAATTATAGTTGCTAACTCATAATTACAAGGTAGATTTAAACAAGGAATTAAAAAAGATTTAAGGAAAACCTTGATCCACCTGCTTCCAAGTTTGCCATGATTTCATTAGTGACTCCACTGCTCGGTGTTTTAATCACAAACACATGAGGTAGGTGCAATTACAGCTCCTTCTTAATGGGGCAGGGGTTTGCACGTCTGCTGCAGCTCCCTGCAGAGCCAAAGATGAGGATCTCCTGCACAGCTCATGTAGCCATTGCTCGATCCCCATCCTTCCAGTAAGACAAGTGGAATCATAAATGTGAGGAGTGTTCATCTTCCACCAAGAACACAGTGTGAAAAGTATGTCACGGGGGCCTGCGGGGAGAGCACCGTGTTTGTACTGCGCATAACAAGCCTGAATAGCAGCTAAGCAGTGAGAACAAGGAGCTACCTATTCCCTCTTGCTTCAGCATCACACAAGATGGGGAATTTACATGATTAACCTTTTGTTCTGTTAATCAAAAAAAAAAAGCCTCCAGCAAAGCAATAAGCAGAAGCCCATTTAATTAGAAATACTGGGATCCACTCAGAAGTTGAGTGCATGCATATCAGAAGAAAAATTTGGGCTTGAGAATTTTTGTCCCTTCTCCGCTTATTTCTATTGTGGGCTTTTATGTTTGTTTGCTTACTGTTTCAAAATACAGCTGAACAACCTGTGATGCCATGACCGCCTCCTTTCCCACACTCTGGTCAGGTCTGAGCACACTTTCTCTCTCCTGTGGCTGTCTGTCCACCAGCTGGGACACGCAGCCAGACCCATCTGCTGAGACAGACCGGACGCCTGGCACTGGGGGCTGCCTGGTGCCCACAGCCGTGGCCTTGTGGATCATCAAGGGGAGCCCTGCTTTTCCACGCCAGCCCTCTTGCTCAGACACAGTTCCCGAGCTCCACATTTGGTTTACAGATTAACCCTTCAGAAGAACTGCCATTTTATATTATGCATATGATACATTTATAAATTACACTTCTGTATGTTTTGTAGGTATTTAATTGCATTTGTTTGCTTTCCTTCTCAATATTTAAGCACATTCTCCACATTCTGGCTTTGCATTTCAAACATTGAGCTTGTCACAGTTTATCTGGTTCATTTAACACTAACAGAAGCAACTCAGGAGATTGAATTGTACATTTATATTCTCTAACAATGAGACTACAGCAACACATGAAATGAAACCATTGAAATTTAGGTAAAAAAACAAAATACACCAAAAACAAAACAAACACAAGAAGCCAGCCTTACCACAGCAACACATGCACACACAGTGAAAGCACATAAAACTGGAAGCTAAAGCTGCATGTCCATCAAGAACAAAAGCAGAGAGCTAGTTTAGCACTACGGTGGTAGAGCTGTCAAGTATCAATCTAAGACTTGCATACGGTAGAGGTTACCAGAGTGAATCACACCTTATTTTAAGAAATCCCCACAGGCATACAGATTCCCAGACAAATGACAAAATTTGCATGTGAAACTTTCTTGAATATTCTCTAAGAGAACTTGAATGTTCTGTAAGACTCCTTTTTAGTTCGATCTCTCTTTGTGGCCATAGCCCCAGTTTTCACATCAGTCAGAGCTCAGTCTAATGGACAGCATTTTCCAAGCTAGGAAAGCTCTCTGTGCTCCCTTGGTGCACACTTTTCTAAAATGGGAGACCTTTGCTCTTTTCATTCACTGGAGTACTAGAACTGAGGGTCTGCCAACAGGACAGAATCAATTTTTGCACTTAGACCTTCCCTCTGCTGTACTCCTTAAAAGGAGGAAAACACAGATGAACGATCACCACGCTTCCCATTCCTACTGCATCTTCCCGGGTAGGGACCAGGAGATACACATCACTGCTCTATCAGGAAATTCAGTATTCCCGAAGCGACTCAAAAAGTTGGGAAGATTATAAATGTGTCCAGAATAATGAGTGTTTCCAAATATTAACTTTCCAAGTTGCCATGCCTACTGAACAACTATAAAGCACTTCCCCTTATGTCCTTTACCCTTTGAACCTACCAAACTACGATCTCACTTTGTCAGATGTATCTAGTCATAATATTTTGTTAACTTCAGCAACTTCTTCTTTTTTTCATGTGAAAAAGAGTTGGTCTGCATCAAAAACAACATTAGAAAACAAACACTAAAAGCACATTTGCTTTATGCAAGTTATTCTATCATAGGGGAGTGGACACACTAGAAAGAATCTCCTTTCTGATCAGTTATGAGATGAACAGTGAGATAACTCTTGTTATTCTGGTATACTGAATTAGCTTTGACTGACAACAGTACGATTTCCAAATCAGGCCTAATGAATCGTGGGCAAGATGAAACAAAAGGTTCCTAATAAATCTTAGCAGCATGTAATTTTATAGCTTATATGTTTTAAAAATTTCTGCATTTTTTTTAATGTTATGATGCATTAAAACACAATACAGACTATATAAATTAAAAGTGGATGTGCAGATAGATTTTTGTATAACTATTATAGATCATTAAAATAACACACTGTCCATATAGTTGTATAAGGTGAAAGAAGCTTAGCATTTGATTCCTCTGTGAACATACAGATGGGTAACCTGAATGACTTGGCAAGAGAATAAATGTATCCCAAGAAATTTACAGAAATAATTAAACCGCTTTATTCCCTTGTGATCACGTGCCCCTGTTACAAAGGGAATTATGATACATCACAGTTAGCAGCCTCTCCTGCAGAGGTGCCCTACACCGGAATGCCAGGAGTGTGAAGGTCAGAAATGAGGAATGGGGAACTGTGTGTGAAAAACTTATGCAGTGCCTGGGAACGTTGTGCTTGGCTTTAACTGATGCTCTCTAGCTGGGGAGCGGGGATTACTGGGTGGGTGTAATAACAAAGGTAAGGAGCCTTCCCTAGCTCTTGACAATTCATGTTAACACACACACAACCAGGTCTTGCTAAATTAAGTTTCAGTTGAGAGCCATATTTTGCTAACGTGCCTTCTAATTATTAGAAACTGAACACAGAGAACAGCTAGCCTTCATCAGATGTGCAGTTCTGCAAGTGTTCATGTATGCAACATGTCTGCACTGTGGACATTTAGTAAAAGTCTTTCCCCACAAAGTAGGGATTTGGCAACACACGCCTGAAAAAATCTTCAGTTAAGTCTTGGCTGTTTTACAGAGGTTGACACCTTTCCCCAGGTAATTTTGTTGGCCAGTCTTCATCTGCACGTGCAGCAGAGGAATACAAGCACTGTCAGGACACAGCTGGAATGGGCTGTATGGCTTCTTGTATTAAAAGGTGACGGCTGTCTGAAGGAAAGCTGCTGGACCTCAGGACACAGACTTGCAATTACACGAAGGCTCCTTGTATTCCGTTACTGGCAGAATGGGACAGTGTCCACAGAAAGTTGTAAACTGTGGTTCCTCAGGTTTAACGTACGATAAAGCGCTTGGAAAACCATTACCACAGAACATGAGACTTTGCTACTCAAAGGGAGCAGTTTTAAAATGAATGCATGTGAACGAGTTATCATTTCTCTTTGCTAGATGTACAGTAAGTAATGTCTTTTCTAAGTTTCAGGACTAGCTGCCAGAACTTTCAGTTCTTCCCTGTTCCTTGACATTCTTCTAAACTATCCTAATGAGATCATTTACTCTCAGGAAGCAGAATGGCTTTGGTTCCATTGCAGTCTGTTAAAGAAGAAAATCAAAAGCAAACGTGCGATAGTTGCACGTGAATTACCAACGACAGAAACGTGCTTGACGCCCACACGAACTATGTTGATGCCACATTGGGTTTTCTTAGGCAAGCAGAGGAGAAATAAACACCACGCTGCGAGACACCCAGCATGGCTGGAACACAGATGCTGGAGTACTCTTAAGGATCTCTGAGAAAGCTCAGTACATGTTATCATGTTCCCAAACCATCTTCTAAAGGCAAAACAAAGCCACATGGATTGCTGGGTGGACAAGTGTCTTCTTTCTTACGTTCTCTACATGACATTTAAAATAGCATTTAAAAAAAACTGAGGTAAGATAGGGTTCCAAATGAAAACCAGGACATGCAGAGTGGGGACAAGTCTGCTGCTGATGTGGCATTACTGAAGGCACAGGCAGAGCAAGAAGTGCATAAGGATGTAATGCAACTGAGTGACTGCACCGTCAAGTCGCAGACAAAATTCAAGATTAAGATAAAATAAAACATACTGAAGAAGAGTAGTCTTAGCTCCATGCATAAAGTAATGGTCTCTGAGTATAAAATAACAGTCTCCGAGCTGACTGTTTTCAGACTGAGAAATTTTGGGCTAAATAATAAAGTTGTCTGAAAATTTCAATTCAGCATTCAAGTAAGTCAAAAGAGAGGATCAAACATTGAATCGTATGGGAAAAGTGAACAAAGTAAGGAATGACACCTTACTTACACCATGACACCTGCCTGCTTCTCAGAGACAACCCAAAATCAGAGGTTGGACCATCAGTGCGGAAAACTGCGTATCTGCTCTGTTTGTTCATATAAGACATCCACTTTTGGATGCTGGCAATAAGTTTTGAGGTTATTTGACTTTTATCTGACCCAACACAGCTGTTCCTACACGTATATATCACTCCTTGGTGTACCTACGTGTCCCCAAGTTCCTTGACATGTTTGATGTATTTTTATCCCCTGCACTGTACCACAGCACATCCTCTACCCATCCACCAGCCCAGACACACTAAGTGATGTTTAGATCAACACATCACAGGCAGACCTTTGAATTTTTATGCCACAAAGCATTTCCTAGAAGCAGTGTGATTTTAGGTACCCTAGGGCATAAGCTTCAGTACATCTAAATGAGCTGGGGATGCAGTGTATGAAATGGCAAACAAAGCTTGTTTTTCACTTTGCACGTCTCAACCTTGTGTAGTTATTCACCAGCACAACAGTAAATACCCTGTTTAATTAAGAGCAAAGAAAAGCTGTGATTACGAAAGAAGTATTTTTTAAAATATCTTGCTAGAGATTTCAAAAGCAAGAGATGAGACTCCAGCTGTTAGATTTTATACAAGACATCTAAGTTCAGGTTAAAAAAGTCTCTAGCCTGCCAGCTCTACTAACGATCCTACAGATCTCGTGTAAAGTATTTGGATGTACTGATCATTGCCTCCTCCACTTGTGAGCATTCAGTTGTTTGCAGCAAAGGTTAAAATACTGTTTCAAACATAGATCACTTGATCTAGATTTAATATTACTATTGTAGAATTTATACAAAAAGCATGGCTTATTGACCATGACCACTAAGTTCAACAACAAATGGATGGTCCACTTCCAAAGCCATGAATTCTCAGTAAATCACCTTAATCATCACTATGCTATTTGGTGTGCATTACATGCCCTTAATAATTTTGAATTAAAATTACATTTGGGAATTCCATTTAAAGCACTACCGAAATGCCCAACTGTACAAGTCACAGCTCTCACTGTTTTCAACAAAACAACAGGCATTTCTGGATCATGGCTAGAGAGCCCAACAAAGAGCCCTTTTTTGTTGGTCTCATTTATCCTGTATAATGTTGAACATGGTATCTTACTTCTTAGCATTGGTTTTTTTTTTAATTTACAGTTTTAAGGAGGAGAACTTCACTAACTGCACTGCTGCTTATTTCTATATCTTTTTACTTTTTTTTTTTTTTTAATTTCTCCATCTGTTGAATTAAACTGATATTGTTGTTCATCTACATTTCTGTTTTCTATACTTAACTGTGTCTGACCTCTTCAATAGCTTTACTTAAGTAATAATTATAATCTTAAATTTCTTCTAACTTTCCAAAGAGAAGCACAGTCTGTCTTTTTGGACTACTAGGAGTATCTTGAGGAATACTTACTTACCCAGCGGGCTTATGAAACAACACAGGTAACACATACCAGGCTGCATGTTCTACTTGCTTTTCCGCAGCTGCTGAGAGAATACAACTCTATCTTCCCCTACACAAGAGCGGTCTTATAAATGTCATTGCAGTAAGACTTGAATTTTGATGCCTCACTTTCTAGGATATAAGCAGAAGGAAACTGAGGCAGACTCTTATTTCTGCCTCTGCAGTGCCAGTGCTTGCTGAGTACAAGGGCAGCACAGCGCTCCCCTTCATGGCAGAAATGTCAGGCATGCTCTGTTTGCCCACCAGGGTGACACAGGGATACGGTGCCTTTCTGGAAAAACACAATGGAAAGCTGACTTCAACAATCTTACCCATAGGAAAGCATTCCTCAGGCAGAATTTCACCCTCAGCATGTAAACTCTTCTAGATAATGAATTGTTTAGGACAGGGCTCTTGCTTTATGAAGCATTTCTAACCCCAGAAGCATTCTATAGAAATACCTTAAAAAAAAATCTATGAATGGGTGTATTGTTATAACAGGCCAGACTTCTGCAGAGATTTACTAATTGCTTTCATTTGAATAAATGTTACCAAAGATGAAACAGGAAATGGAAGGAGAGCCATAAGTTGTTTGATTATCGCTGTGTTCATAAGGAAGAAATGGGGGGACCCAAAAAAACCTTTTTTTTTTTTAATTATTTAAACTGTTCACACACTCCCTCCAAGCTAACTGATTTCTTTCCTCATGTACGTCAGTAAATTGAAAGGAATGAATTTCCAAAGCACAGCATGAAAGATATGCCCACAAATCCCATTAGCGGTAATGTGATTTGTCTGCTTATCTGCCATGCAATGCTTTGAAAGTTCATTCCTCTATATCCAACTTCAGCCTTTCTACTTCCAAAATACTTGAAAAGCTTACACACACACTTGCTGTTACTTTTGGGGGCGGCAGTGGGGAGCAGGAGAGTATGGCTCCCGTTCTCAATTCCAGGGATAACGACAGAGCCTCCGACTGCAGGAACAGCAGTGCTGCCTTGGTTTGCTCTCAGTTCCCCAGGCACTGTTCTGGCTGGGACTGACAAAGAACTCTTATTTTATACTTTTTAATTTTTCTCTTTTTGGTCCTGAAAACTGAAATGTTTTGATTTTGTGCCACTTTCTGAGAGACTTCTTTTTTTGTCACAAGAAGGATAACAGTATTGCGTGCTACCTTCACAATCTGGAATCTCACAACAAAGACCTTAAAGGGAGGCAGAATGCAGTGCACTATTCATTTATTCTCATGACAGCCCTTAGATTGTAGAGAGCATAGAAAACTGGCACAAGATTAATCAGTTCCTGAGAATGTATAAAATGAACTCACTCCTTATGGCCATTTTAAGAACCAAGGCTGCAGCCTTTTTGGTCTTGCATCTGAACTAGGCGGTTGTAACTAATCAGGAAAGTGTTTATATCTGTATTAATTAACAGTATCTTTCAGCCTGAAAGGTACCACATCACACTGAAGAATATCCTCGCCACCAGCCCTGCCAACACCGCCACTTTTGAAAAAGGCTTACAACAGCAGAAGGGGATACTATTGACAAAAAGACAATAGAAACCCTAATTTCTCAGAGCAACTGTGAGCATTTAATGTTAACACAAAGCAAATTGAATTCAGTTTTAATTTCACACCTAAAATGCACCATTATCACGAATGAAGTACTCAGTTCCTCTCTATTCTCTTCCAGAAGGAAGAACCTAGCTGAGATCTGAAACTGCAGCTTCAAGGAATGTAGACATCAACACGCTCTCTTACAGCACTGACACTCAGGCTTACAAGCATTACGCTGTACAGCTGGAATTGCAACTTTACTTTTAATACTAACTGTAGTTCTAAGGGATATCACGTCAAACATTTACTGGACTATATTCATCTTCTGAAACTGCAACTGCCCTATCTCTATAAACATGCTGAACAAGGCTCTGCTCATCTCACTCTTCCAAAGCACTCAGACCTTGAACCAGCCTCTGATTGTTATCCATATTGATTAAAAAAATACTTTTAACCTTTATTGTTCTTTAGCACATCGAACTGTGTAATTATGAATGGCCAGATTTCTGTCCTCGGTGCAAGAAAGAACAATTTCTCGACAGACTATATTCTTATCAGAAATTATACAGATTGGTCCAATTGAATCACGTGAATGTAAAACATTGGATGAGTGAGAAAATGTAAGGTTTTACTGTCTACACAAAATGATTATTGAATGTAGAAGTTCATTGCAAAGAGAAAATAAATGAAAAAAAAAGATGAAAAATAAACACGATTTCTTCTACTCTAAGCTTCTCGCTCATACTCAATACTGTGTACTGTTCATGCTTCCTTCATGATATGCTTCAAAAGGTGTATTATAAACATAGCCTAAATTGCATCTTGGTATTAAGATACAATTACAGATTATATTTAGCATCGAGGCAGAATTACACTTGATACATGCCTTGCAAAGCTGACGTTTGTAATGTATTTGGAATTTAAAATTCTACTGATCCAGAATAGAAACGTACATGAAAAATAAAAATATAGGTTTTACTTAACAGATGCCTTGTACAAAGAAGCAGTCAGGCCTTCTAACTACTATTCCTGTTTTTAATAGTACCTTTTTAAAAAGAAGAAACTTTAAAACTGGATTTTAGTTATATCTGAGAAGACATTTTATCTGTTCCCCTTACATGATTTCCACTAACCATTTCTCATAATGGGTTTACTATAACACCTCTCCTACAAGGACAGGCTGAGAGCTGGGGCTGTGCAGCATGGAGAAGAGAAGGCTGCGGGGAGAGCTGAGAGCGGCCTTCAGTAGCTCAAAGAAGAACAGAGGGGACAGACTCTTCAGCAGGGTCTGCCATGATAGGACAAAGGGAAATGGTTTCAAACTAAAAGAGGAGATCTAGCTTGGCTATAAGGAAAAAGTCTTTTACAGTGAGGATGGTGAGGCACTGGCACAGGCTGCCCAAAGAGGTGGTGGGTGCTCCGTCCCCGCAGACAGCCAAGGCCAGGCTGGATGGGGCTCTGAGCACCTGATAGAGCTGTGGATGTCTCTGTTCACTGCAGGGAGCTGGACTAGATGACTTTTAAAGGCCCCTTCCAACAGTAAGGATTCTATTGTATTTTCCATCTTGTGCATGCTTTACTCTTGGCAGATTTCCAAGTTTGAGGTTTTCTTACTTATCCTCCACAGTAACCAACAGAGCAGAGACAGAAGGCTTTGCCCTCCCATATCCGTGCCTTCTCACTGTCCTGCCTGGAATTCCAGAGCAGGTAAGAAAGTGCGAGCTGCAAGTGCGGACATGGTTGCAGGAAGATCACACCAAGGAGGAAGTGAAGGAATGAAGAAATCAATGGCAAGTTTATTCATACCAGGAATTTAGTTTTAGATCACAGCCTTATCTTTAAATTGCAGAGCTGCAAGTTTTCAAAATGCAGCAATAGACATTTTACAACAAATGTGCGTGTGTGTGTGTGTGTGTATAGGATTAGCAGATAGATCACCAAAACATCCTGTTACACAATTTCATTGGCCTATATAGCAATGAAGAGAAGCTTGCGTACCCATTTCAAGTCCTGAGAAACAAACCCGACAGCACAACAGAGTACCTCAGTCCATTTAGACACTGTGCATAATGGCAGATAATTAAATATAATTTAGATAGCTAAAACCTGCTTCAACTAGGGAACACCATCATAATATACACTTAATTAAATAATAGTAATTTTTATTATTTTCTTTATCTATTATACCTTAAATCTATTATCCCTTTTATCATGAGTTTTTACGACTGGCTCAATTTGATTTTCTTCCTGATAAAACAAAATTTACAGCAGAGATAATAGAGATCTGTTACAGATGGAGCTGCTGTCCACAACAGAAAAATGAGGGCAAATTATTGTATAGGGCATCTGATGCACGATCATTTTAATGAAGCTTTCCATCTCGCATACAGAATGGCAAAGCAGCCAATTCCATAGTCTGAGGTCAGCAATGCACAGCGCTCATCAACAGTCGGTTTGGAGCTGTTGAAAATCAAGGCCCATTGTAATCAAGGTCAAAACTGCCACTGACTTCAGTGGAGAGAGCTTCACTTCAGAGCTCTTCTGTTTAAGTACTAGAGACTGTGAATATCATAACGATGCCTGAAAAAAGAAGGCATTTTCTATAGGCAAGAGCAATGAAGCCCACAGAAAAAACCTTTACCTTCCAAAGTCAACAGTTTAAACTGGATTAGCATATGCATCACTGTTTAAAATTAACGAATCGGAGAATAAAATATGAGCTAGTTTACACACCCACAAATACCTCTAACTCCAACGATAAACTCAATTCCATATACTTTATACAGTAGAACCAAATTACATTAAATGGGTAATAAAATCAATTTTAACATATGTGACAGCATTACTTAAGGATACCAATAAAGTAAACAGGAGTTGCCCCTCAAAAACAAGACCACTTAAGCTACAAGGGGCAAAAAGCAACAGGCACTGTCAGGAACTCCACGTCAATATTTAGTAGCTAGCACTCCAGTTCTGCTTCTCCGGATGGCCAGCAACCAAACCAGCCTTACATGTCTTTTTTCCTTTGACTGAAGAAGGAGTAAACACTCCATGTTAAAAACAAAAACAACAAAAAATGACCACACTACAGTCGAAATCCATCTAGCATTTCAGCCTGCTCTTCCCTGTTACATTTATTTTCCTTTCGTTTTGCTTTTGAGTGTTTGCTTTATCTCAGAGCAGGTATCAAAGCCGCTCCTCAATGACTTAAAAGAAAAACAACGAGGAACTCCACTGTGTCACTGTGCCTGACAGGTGAGTGCAGCATATTTACTTTCTCCCACAACATTACTAATTACCCAGAAAATGCTACAGCTGAGATTTTTTCCTATTAGTTTCAATGAGGGATATAGTTTAGCGAGAACCATTGGTGATAGGTGGATGGTTGGACTAGATGATCTTACAGGTCCTTTCCAACCTTAGTGATTCTGTGATTCTGTAATTTGAGGAAGATGCATTTGATTTTATGGTCTAATAGAGAAAATCTGCTTCTGTCTACTGGACGTGGCTATCCATACTAATCAGTGAGAAATAAAATATACACAAACTTAACTCTGTTTGGATATAAACAGACTAGAATCAGGACACTCCCGAACTTACCCACCAATCTTTACAAAGCTCACCTTCTAGGATAGTTTTAAAGAAATTGATAACTTAAGGAATTATTTCACCGATTTTCCATTTCAGTGTGATTTTGACATTCTCTTAACAATAAACAATGGTCTGATACGTACATCATGCAGATGAAACTCGGGATTTCCATTGGTTCATAGCACTGTTTCAGAAATCTGCTCACATCCCATGTTTTTGCAGATTTTACGTAACTGCAGCTCTCAATTCATTCTTGAAAAATGTTCCAACATTTACACTCAGGTCCTCAGAGGTAAACTTTCAGTTGGTACACAAGGATTAACAAATGGCCCTCCTTACACTGTGTTACGGGATTTTATGCAAAAGCAGTTCTCTTTCCAGAGGGCCACAGGCCACTGGGGTGGAAGAGCCTCTGGAGCGCTGTGCTGTTAGCGCTCGGGTAACAGAGAGCACCGTGAGAAAAATGGCTTTCACACTGTGCTTTCTAAGCTGCAGCATTACCCACTGCAGTAAGTAACGAAGCTGAAACGATCAGATATTGTTCTGAACAGCATAACTGACTGCACAAGAGCCGCCGAGGTCTGAGGGAAGGATGCATTATGTTCTGCTGTATATTTCTGAGCCAGACCTACGAGGTTCTTTGAACCTTTACTAAACCAGTCTCGTATTTGAAATATTTTCAGAACTTATCCTCCCCACTTTCGCACTGCAGACACAACACACCCGCCAGCTCCCTCCCAGGCAGCCATGGGAGGGACTGGAGGAGCCGTGGCTGAGCACTCTCACTGCAAACAGAGGATGCTGCAATTATTGTCCTGAGAGGCTAGAAAGGAAACAAGGCTCTATGCTGACAGCTTAGCTCGGTGTGAACTCTCATTTTTCACATGGAGCTAATTAAAAACTGAAATTAGTTAAATATGGAAATGACACTTGCAAGCACTTAAGCTGAATTCTGGCAAAATCCCTCTAGAGCGCCGTGACGCTACCTGCTGCTTCAGAACTCCCCAACTGAATTTCACAGTTAAAAGGCTGAGCAAAGGGAAAGTTATTACAGAGATTTCCAATTCAAAATGCGTCTGTAAAATTCTAAATTAAATTTCATGGTAGCCCTTTCAGTAACGAGGGACACGCTGTGCAGCCCAATGATATGGTGCTCAAATAACATCCCTGCATGTATTCTGCCATTATCTCACCTTTAGGCATTGCGTGGTGCTGCCAGAGCTGTGACGCTCACAAGGATACCAGTGCTCCAATGCTGCAGAGATAAGGCATGCACTGCTACAGTATGAGCTATTTGGGAAGCATGGTTGCACGGTACACAAAGGAATTGTTTTCAGAATTTAATGGCAGAAGTCTCAGAAAATCAAATATTTTATGCCTCACAATTTTAATTTATTTTTTTGAGTGCTGAACAGATAGGCAGAGAAGGGTCTATAATGCAGTAAATTATACTGCTTATATAGATCAGTGCTTTACAGGCAACGTAATAATAAAAAGCATTTCTGCGTATGTAAATGGGCATAAAGAACCAGGGGACTGGATATGCATAAAAGGTATGATGACTGACATTAGCTTTTTGACTAAAGCACCATGTGAATTCCATTTGAGTGCACGTGACTTGCCTCGCATGCATAAAAGCAAGGGTATTTGCCCAAGGGCAGATATGATTTCTGAATGCAATTTAACAAAACCCGCCACAGAGCCGATCATTTTGGATTCATACCAAGGCATTCAGGATAGCCAGTCACTTTCAGAACAACTGGAGAGTTTTGATTTTATTGTTTTTCCTACATCCCATCCCTTTACCCTTGAGGCAATCCCCTCCCACTGGCCTGCAGCCACTATTGCACCAACAAATTTCTGTCTAGGAAAGCCAGCAAAAGATGCCACGTCGCACGAAAGCCACTGTTACTCCCAAGTCTGCTGGCAGGGGGTACTGCTGCACTCAGCCTGCCAAAAGCTCTTCTCTGGCAGCTATCTGTATAATCTGTATATCGCACCCAGGCTTTGCTAGTCCAGGGCCTTGAAACCATCTCAGCTTACCCAGCTGGAGGGGATCTGCTGCAGCTGCACCATCAGACCCTCTTATTTTATTGAATTTTGAATATGCAGTTTCAAAGCAATTCAAATGAATTTGCCCAAGGCCTCAGATCAGTAAAGCTACTGATACCATCTGCAGCAGGCTTCCTAAATTTGATGCATTTAAGAACAGGTGACAGAATAGGAGCTTTCACTGTAAGGACTGACACTTATGAAAAGCCTGCTAAACAAATCTGGTCATACCCCATTTTGGCAAGGAGGGAACTGAATGGCCTTCAACCCATTTCTCACAGTAGCGCTGGTAATAATGGGAAGTTCCATTTTAAATTATTTTTAATCATGTACATTTTTCCAAGTTAAAAGGAAGCACCGATTTGATCCTTGAGTTTCCTCTATTTTACAGCATCTGTGTGAGAGGAGGTAAGGAGCAGCAGATGACGAACTTGAACTCTTATGAAGCACAACTACTGAGAAACCCAGCACCTCGCAGGCTGAGGCCACCTTCACGGTTGTGAAATTCTGATGAGGTTACTGAAACACAGGCTGACCCAAAGGAGAAAATCTAAAGGTATGATTATAACATCCTCTCACTCAAGTGGTATTTTAAATAATAGCCATTACTTAATTATAATCAATATCCTTAACATTCCAGAAGATGCTCAAATATACGTATACACAACCTGGGAAAGGGACACAGAGCCTAAGAGCAGGACTGCAGCACAGTGCGACTACGTTTTGATCAAGGTCCCCAGCTTTTATGAAATAGCAGAACTGGAAATGGCCAGAAAAAGAAGAATCATAAAAAGAAGATATCTTAATGCTCAGGGACACATATAGCTACTTAGTTTCCTATGGACTCTGCACTGCCAACCTAACTCCCATCTGCCAGCTAGGAAACCACTCATGTTTCCCCATTCACTATGCCATATAATTCTCTCTCCAGCAAGCAGAGGCAGATAACATTCCTTATCTAGCAGCTGTCCACGCCCACAGCCCAATTAGGATGTGCCTGAATGACAGGTACAAGCTCCGTAACCACTGGGACATCTACCTGGCTGGCTGTCAGACCTGGAGCCAGAGTCACAGCCAGGGGAAGCAGAGCGCACAGCCAACGTCCCCGGCAGCACGCGCGCTGTGGTCCCGGCCTGGCGCCTGCACGGGCTCCGCGCTGCGCAGGGAGCGCGGCACTTCGGCTTCTGTTGTTCAAGTGTGCTGGGTCTGTGCACAGCCCTGCCCAGGGCAATGATGTAGCACATAACCAGAAACTACCTTGTCAGTGGGTTTTAACAGCACCCCTACTAGCTGTAGGAGTGACCAGCACATTTGAGGATCAATACTCTTCATGAGAGAAATGATTTTAGTCATTTCTTCCTCCCTCGTCCTACCTGAATGCACTTACAGGAAAATACAGTTGGTGAGGGGAGCTCGAGGCTGAAAAGAGGAATCTAGAGGAGAGCATCGTCAGGTATAGTCAGACAGCTTGCTCTGTCTGTTCAGAAGTCATAAAGCCAGTGGTTTAAGCCTTTTAAAAGATCCCTAAAGAACTTAACAGAAAGAACAACTTGTACTTCAGTCAGCTTGTGAATATGTGGGACTTCCATACTCCACATTAGCAATGAACACTCACCCTCCAAAGTGCTTTACGCTATACTCAGCACATACCACAAATGTGGGTAAGGACCCCTGGGACAGACTGCAACACATGCTTACAAGGGGACATCCATGCAGACAGCTGCTTTTGTCACTAATGCTTCTGGGAAAGAATTTACTCAGGAAGAAACGAATAGTAGCTTCAAGGTGAGAAATTAAGACTGAAGATTTTCATCTTCAAGCACTTAATGGTATGTAATCATTCTCTTGCTCTTTTTCCTTCATTTTCACTCAGGAAAAAAATGCAATGAAGTTTAAAAGCTTGAATCAAAGGAAAAAGTCTGAGCATGCATCTTCCCTTTGAGGAGGGAGAAGGGAGAAGGAGCAATGAGGACTGACAGAAATACATTATTATTTCCATAACCAATACGTGCTATATGTGGTGTGAGCCTGGGGATTGTGTGTACCAAGCAGACATGCTATCGAGCCATCTTTGCCTTTCAGGAACTATTTCAGTGTTCATGCAGCACGCACAACAAAGCAGTGTCATCCTGGTGACATACAACAGCCTCCATATGCAGAAAGCAATGAAGCAAACATTATTCCCCAAACCAGGGCCAATAAAAGGCTACTGGTTACAGGAGGCTGTTGAGCCAGGTACCCCCAGAGAGTTCACAAGCTGGCTCTTCAAGCCAAAGGCAGGAACAAGACTCCTAGGATCGTTCAGTGTCAGTCTGAACTGCTACCTCATACTGAATTTCTTTGTGAACGGAGCTTAAAGTCATCCCATTAGAGGCAGAAAAAGTCACTTTCTGACTTTGCCAAACACAGCGTCCTCAGTGGGAGCTACACAGTTTTTGCCCTGTTATCTGATTCTGCCCTTCTAGATTGTCTAAGCCATTAAACAAATTCTTTGAATTGTAAAACTTTGGTCAAGGTCATTTGCAAATGCAAACCTTGAGTTCAATTATGTTTTACCAGTGGATGACACAATTACAAGTAAAAGAAGTTTTTATAACTCAACATTCTTTTCCCCTTGGTTATCAATTTTTAAATACAGGGCAAGAAAAAAGTGTGCTTTTGAGAAAATTCTGAGCACATAAATGTTTTAGATCAGTTCTATTCCACAGAGCAAAGAAAGGTTCCTTTGAATACTGTGATTTGATGTAATTGGTCTTCTGATTTTTTTCTTAAGGTACAGCAAATGCCAAACAAAAAACTACACATATTTCATTTCCAGACAGAGTCAAATTCATCCCATAGGTGTAAGCCAATTATTTTCAGTGTAGTTGTATCAGTGTGAGAAAGGAATAATGCAATCACGAATCAAGTTCATACTGTTCTTTATGACAATTCTGCTTCAGCAAATCCTCAGATATAACATAGTGAACCACAGATCACAATAGTATTTTACAGAATACATTCAACAAAATACATTACGTAAACTTACCTTCCTGTCTGTATCTTACAACTTAGCAACCCTTAAAATACCAGAAAATAGGGAAAAAGCCTAAAAAATCTTACCTACAAAGGGATGTTTTAGTTTTTAGAATAGCTGCCCCAGCACTGATAGCCACGATTATGAGAATAAATTTTGCACTACAGGGTCATGCTGAATACATTTCACCTGCATAACTCAGACCGTATTTCTTAATTAGTGGTACAATTTTCTAACATATTCACTAGATCTGTCATGTAAATGCAATGGCAAGGATATTAAGGTTTCATTACAGAATTATCCATACAAGAGCCATCCTGAATAACACAAGCATTCCACATCCAGTTTTCCCATATTATAAGGTTTCAGTAACAGCACCTGATATGAACTGGAGGAAAAAATGTGCCTGGTGGCACTACAGCCTTGGACTTGACATCCTTCACAGTACCAGTTTTATAATACGTGATCAACTATGGTCAATGAAGTCTGTGTATCCATTATATCTTAATATGAATCTATTCATATTAAGCCAAGAACAATACAGTCTAACTGGAGTTCAGTAACTCCATGCAGAGCAGAGAAATGAAGTTTAATCCTTCCTGGAAAACTGCAATGAGACTGACTGTATGAAAGCTTCTTGAGCTTGTCCACATCAGCTTTAGTCACATCCAGGTGAGATGGCAATAAAACCTTAGTGTTTGCAAGGAAAACACTAACATGATCTTTTCGGTTTTCCCTTTAAAGAACCAAGAAGCAACTTCTATTCTCTGTGTATGAGGATAAAACAACTGTCAGCTCTGCGAAATGAGGGACAATTCGAGCAACAAGACCTTGTCTGGTAATTAGACCAAAGGAGGAAATCTGGGGTTAAAGCATATAGTCTTTAGTAAAGAATGTTCCCTCTGTAGCTCTTCATCAGCCTCTCCATAATTTAATTTAAACCTTTCAACCCTGAGCTTGGGATTTTAAACCAAAAATTGTCCAAGAAAGCCTGGGTCTTCACTCGGTTACAGACGGGGCCAGAGCCTCCCTACTGGACTGAGGCTGTTTATCAGCTATGAGCAAACCAAACATCCTGGAGCCGGGAGCACAAGCTGACGGGTTTCCTTCCCAGCACCGGAGTGGCACCAGCTGTACTGCCGGCTGCCCTCACGCTCTTCACAGCAGCCTCATGAGATCTGCCAAAAGACACGGAGCTGCCGAGAAGAGAAGGACGGGATGGGAGAGAGGAAGGCTCAGTCTCTGCACACATGGTCTGCTGCAGGCACGCACAGAAATGCCGCAGACTGAGCTGTACTGATTTTAGGAGCACAGTACTATGCATACCGCCGCTGGTGCACCGGAATACAGGCGCTGGAAGAGCCATTGTGAAAGTTGTGAAAGAAGATGTACCCAGCTGTGCTTAAGTCAGATGAGCCAACAAGAAAACTTCTACATTTCTGTAATAATTCTGCAGGTAAAAAATAGAGAAGCTATCTAAAAAAAAAAAAAAGGAACAAAATTTTAAGAACCAAAACTTTAATGATCAATAAAAAAATACCTGGTTTTATGAATCTGTCCCATGGAAACAGAAGTGACATCACTCAGCTCTGCAACATAGCTCCTAATTAATCTGTATCAGGAATCAAGATATTACTGCCAAGATTAAACTATTGACTGTATTTTGAAAGAACACATTTAAAATATTTAAAACACTTTGGGAAAAGAGTTGTCGAATGCACAAGCAGAAAAGTATTGCTAATATTCAATTTCCTCAAATGTTGTTTTTCTTGTGCAAGGTCTTCTCTTTTCTTTCAGCAGTAATATGCAAATTATTTCCCTTGGAATCAGGCACAAGATTCCCGTAGATTATGAAATGAGAAAACACATCATCCTCACTAATAGTAATACACAGAAAACAGAACCACCTCTACACGTCATGGCACTGAAATGTGTGGGAAGTATCAGCTTCACAAAATGGATGAGTAAGCCCGAGGTGGGAAAGCAGGCTAAGCTGGAAAATGTTGATAGGATTTGGGATCCAGTCTCAAAAAGAAAATCAACCCGAAAGCAGCAGTAACACACTGCTCTTTAGCCTTGCTCCACAAGGTTCTTTTCATTAAGTTGTACTGAAAATTGAATAAACCTTTTCTTCCCTTCACAAGAGAGCATTCATGTAAAATAGTTAATTATTACTGCTATAGTTTCCACCACATTAGACTGTACTTTAATTAATTTTATTTTATTAAGTGAATATCCTGATAATAAAAGACAATAGGCTGATAGCCCAGAGCCTAATATTTCCCATTTACTCTCACAATAGGAGTAGCACTGGAAGATTCCTTAAGTGGTCCCACTTCACTTTCACTCTGAAGGAACTGCTCTTTGTCACTGCCTATTCTGGAAAGATAACGTACTGCAAAGCTGATGTGACTGGCTGGGATTCTTTGGAAAGGGCATGTTGTGAATTTTGTATTATTTTAGCACTAGGTGAAGAGGTAATTACTTACACTACCTACAAACAGCAATGTTCACACACACAGATCTCTCCTCCTGGACTACCTAGAAGCAGGCACGAATTGTCTGTTGTTCTTTGCTAGCTTCACAGACCTGAGTTGTCTGCCGTACTTCACTCACTCGCACTATGGCTTCTTTCTGAAACCCAGAGCGATCCCTTTTCCTCTAGTTACTACATCACATTCAAACAGCAGAGTACAGAATCTGATACTCTTCTAGAACAACACTCAAAGCCAACAGCTCAGATTTTTAAAAATCTCACTGAATTTGAATAATTCATAGAGTAAGAAATATAACTTTTGTCTTTCTTTTCAATTCCTTCAACTAGCATTATTTACCCAAAGCTAATTTAACCTATTTAAAATAAAATCAGGTCCTTTTTTTTGTCTCCTCTGTGCTAGAATTAATCAGAATCAGCATGATTCCACGTTTAATTTCAATCACAGCAGCTATTGCTTTGCAAATAAATAAATATATATATTTTTTGCTCTAAATAAGGCGCTCACTTCTTCTTAAGGAAAATAACACTTAGAACAATGGCTTCTACATGATCTTTTGTTTAATTATGAGAGCACTGCAGAGTATGTTTTCACTTAAAATCCAAGCGCGTGAATAAAACTGCACTGTTTTGAACGGTGCCAGCAACATCTGGGTCAGCCAGGAGATGTGCAGAGTTAAGAATTAAAATGCCAATATGGAAACACAGTTTGGAAAAAATAAATTAAAAAAAGAAAAAGTGATGATTCAAAGAAATCACCAATCCCAATTTCAGCTACAGAGCCAAGATTCTCAAGTTGTATGAGAACGGAGTTTCTTCTGTAGATCCGGGACTTACTTTATTTCAGTTTAGGAAAGAGAAAGCTGGCTATAAATTTTCTAGCTAGCTTTGCTAAGGGGATAGCAGAATTTAGCCCCATCTGTTAGTCCTTGGCGAGGACACTGGTACTATTTGTTTTCTAACATGGCATCCCTGCACATTTCTGACTTGCAAGCTCATACAACAGATTGATTGTGCCAGAGAGACCCTGTGAAGTGGTGCCTGCTCCGCTGCCAAGGGCAGGGAGAAAATGGATGGTCGGATTCAGATGAACTTTAAGAGGAATAGGTGAAAAATCTGCACTGCCTCCCCCCTCACCTCATGTATGTGGGATATCGCATCTGACCTTCAGCCAGTGAAACAAAGAGGAATTTTTCCTCTAACATTTACGAGGTACCTGAGGTACTTCCAGCTGTTTTTCTTTTTTTTTTTTCCCCCAAGTAAGGGCTATGTTTAAATCCAGACCATTGAAATGAGAGTTAGAGCACTTCTCCCCAACTTCTTAACTGCTACAAACTGCTTTGTCCTAAATGACTTTTGCCTAAAGACTTTCCCTAGAGCCCTCTTTCACAAAACCATACACAGGGAGTTTTTCCACAAACCTGGTTGATTTGTGAATCTGTCGGTAGAGCCTAGGTCTGGGGCTCAGTGAACCTTATGTCTGCTATACTAAAACTTACATGAAATGTTGCACTGAAACTACAGTCAACCCCGCAGCACTGACAGGTCAAAGTCACAGCAGCACTCACTAATAAAGACAAAAAATTGTAATTCATTATCACTAAGTATTGCTGGCAAATGAATACTGGGTTACTCCAGAAATATTAAACACTTAGAGACAGTGTTAATTTTAGGAAAATAAAAGTATTTCCAGTTGCCACCTCAGCCATTTTTGTCTTTCACATTCATTAAAATGAAGAACTGCTCCCTTGCTGCTGAAAGCCCTGCACAAACTCTGATCAAGTTTCCCACTGGAGACATTCATGTGCAGATGTGACAAACCTCAGAAGGGTACGCATGGAGTGCTTTCAGGAGAGGAACTACGTTAAAGTTGTAACAAAGACACAGAATAAGCAAACTAAAAACCAGGGAATTTCTAGCAATAGTTATTTGTAGGACAGCACAGAAGCTTTCCTATGTATGACTTCAGTGCTTGTAGTAACATAGCAAAAACATATAACAAAAAGCAGGTAAAATCAAACAGTAGAATATACATATAAATCAGTTAAATTTGTGTCTATATATGAGTAGACACACAAAAACAATAAGCAAACTACTTTGTATAACACAGTTCTGTTTACTTTGTCCTTTTAATAATCCACAGCCCCAGCTCTATTGCAAGGATGCTATTTCACTCCAGACCTTTGAATTCCAGGAAGAAGCTTTAGGGAACATGTCTACTTATATTTAGAAAAACCTTTCAAATTTAAAGCTATCACAGGACAATATACCATGACACAGTCAGAGAGTTCAAACTGAAACAGCCATTTATACTGAGCAAAACCACCTCAATCACAGATGGTGTGCAGGAGATGTATTCTCCCCCAAAAGGGTTAATGACTGCGAGATCTCTACGTCCTGGATTGGCCACTTTCATAAAGGTGACACACATGACCGCCCCAAGTCCGCAGGTGGCACTGATAAGTAGTATGAATTACTAAAGATTGAACACAGATTGCACAGTGCACAGGCATGTTGATGTAAACTACATTTAACAAATGATATCCCAGCAGAAGAGGACAAGAAGAAGCCCTAAAGACTCTGCAGGGGAAGGGAAATCATCTAAAAATTTGTATTTTTCTTCAGCCAAGGAAGGTCACAATTGCGCTGAGATTTCCAGCCAAGGGAAACACAGATTGACTCTTATCTTCTATACAATTGCATGCCTTCCCCTTTATCTACAAGTGCATACGTGCCTAAACAAAGAATCAGCCTACTTTCAAAGCCTGTCTCCTGCTCTCTGATCAAATCAGCAAATCTTTCATCTGAAGATTTTCATGAGCAACCTTACTGAGCAAAGAAAAATACTGAATTAATGCTACCTCCAAAAACTCGTATCTTGCCCTTGGTATTTGAGGCCCATTTTGCCTTGAGAGAGCAAAAAAAGTATTTTGGCTCTGAAAATAGAAAGACGACACGCAATAAAACAGCTATGAAAATGTGCAGTTTTTGGCTAAAAGCATCCACACAGAAACGTCCCAGAGATCAGCTAAGTGCTGTAATCTGCTCATGTCAGACCCGTCAGCAGTGAGCTTACGAAAATCCTTGGTGTAGCTAAGAAAAAACAGATACATTTTCTAACCGTATGCTATGTCTAGATACATATACATACGGTGCCAGAGCCATGACTATACTAAAGATAAAGCCAGGTGTGCAATGTATGTGACCATCAACTCCTTTGCAAACTGCTCTGATATCACAGGGAGTGCGGGCTGTGCCTGGGCAGCGCCCTGCCTGCTCAGCTGCCCGCTCTGAGGAGCACTGAACTCCGCAGCTCCGCTGAGTGCGGCTGAAATGCAGGGAGTCCTTGGGAGAGCCGTGTTTAGGAGCAGGTTGGTTGGGAAGCAGACAGCTGTACCCGGGACTGGTGAATGCCATACTAAATGTGTTTCCAAAATCATGGAAACTGCTTTCAGAACTGCACCTTTTCAAACGCACACGCAGTGAAGGCAAAGAAAAGTTGCGTTATTTCAATTTATGTCCTGCGTCTCGTACTCCAGGAGCTTCACATCAATGTTAAGCAAATTGCACCGTGTTTAGGCGTTTTTTCCTGTTCTAGCTGCTTACAGTTTTCTTCTGGTAAATACGAGAGAAAAGAGGAGTGATTTATGAACGCTCACATTAAAAAATCAAACAACATATTAAAACAATCCCTCATAGCACAGAGAAATAGAGTCAAGCAGATGGTTTTCACAGTAGTTTTATAGAAAGAACATGCAGAGAGCTTTGACAGGAAAAAAAAAGAAAAAAAATCTAAAAATGAAGAAAACTGTGTATTAGATGCTGTTAAATTTGTGCTAAAGCGCAAATGAAGATCTAAAAAGAGAGAAAGCTCATTCTGTAGAGATCCATGTAAACTGTAAAAAAAGTGATGAAAATCACAGCTTTTGAACCTTCTGCAATTTTCCTTCACCAATATTCTACAGTGAAACTGAGCGAAACCCTTCCAAGTATGTCCTGAAAACCAGCACTATCTCCAGTCTGTATGAGTATGACATGGACTGTGCCCATCAAATGACAGACAACCAATCAAGATGCATCTTGCCATTTCCCTGGATGTCTCTATATCCTCCACTTTCAGCAGCAGTAGCACACCTCAGCTGCAGGCACAACAGGCAGTGTCTGCCCATGGTTGCTGTGCCAATTGCAATGGCCCAGGTTAAAAACGGGCCCCCAAATTGACTAAGGTGTGTTGGAACAACAGAGGAACTTGGCTAAGGGAGCACATCAGCACCTGTACAGACATCCTCAGGTGGTGCCCAAGGAGGATGTACATTTTAATTTGTAGCCCATTTGCTGCAAAAGGGACTGAAGTTTAAGATACACCATGGAGTACAATATGGCAATCTGAGCAAAGAAAAGGAAAACAACTTTTCTGTATTTCTGAGAACAAATAGCTGTCTCTACCATCACATCATTGTTTTACTATTACCAGCTAATACAACAGCAGACAGAAAGTGCAGCTGCGGTCCACAGAATATTTGGCATTTCTGGCCCAAGCATAATCCCTCATGTAATGAAAAACCTATTTCTATTTCTGCATCCTCGCTACTCTTCATACTGAAGAGGCTTGCGCCTGTCTCCCATTTATTGAAGCTTATTCTTCATCTAGACAGCCAGGTCTGGTTTGTATTAGAAATTAGGTTTTAAATCACTATTTTTCTATTATTTATTTTAGGATTTTCAGGAAGCCTCCAGAGGTACAGAAAAATTCATCTTATGAAAAAGACCCTTACACATTTAATGAACCAAGCTCCAAGTCCCTGACCTACGTTAAAGAACTTTGATGTTTTTAAGGTTCAAAACACTAACTATAAAGACAGTAACATCACTTTAAGAGTTAAAATGAGAGAAAAGAGTAAAGAAAAGCTAAATACTCCCCATGCAAGAATAAGAATAATCATAATCCCAAGCTTTTCCTTTACAAGCAGTCTCCACTGTGGGGTTTTCCTCCTCATTTCTCATGTGGCTGAAGGCTTGCATTTCACTGATTAATGGAGTCTCAAGATGTAGAAGGGGATATATATTTGCATATCTATATGCATACATATATGAAGAAAGAAACAATAGGTGAAACAAACTTTGGGCTCAATAAATCTCAGGGGCCTGAATTGCGTCTCTCCTCTGTAAACTCACTGTTTCCTTGTGGCCAGCTCTTACACAGTTCTCTGTATCTGCAGGTCCCAGCTCTGCACCGCATTCTAATAAACATGCAGTTCTCTCCTTGGAGAACACCTTGTCTGATGTCAGCATACAGACCCATTACGGCAAGGTGAGTGGCACTGTGATGTTGCAGTGTCTCTCTCTGGTAACTGTCAGTTAAATTCATTGCATCTCTTTCACTGAAGGCCTACATTCTTTTTCAAGTATTTTACATTTACCACAGAGCAGCAGAGATGCTACATGGTCACACCTGCCCTTATGCTGTGCTGGGATTCTTGCTGTGTACTCTTGAGATTTTTTCCAGCATCTTTTACTTTTCTCAGCACTGTTTTTTTTTCACTTTTATGACTGAACACAGAAATCCTCCAGCCACTCTTTGAGCCAGTGGCATGGGGTACGCTCAGGCTTAAACAAAACACTTGTTAGCATACAGGTTCCAGCAGGATATAAGGAAAAGTCTAACTGATCTTCCAGAGTATTATCTTGTCCAGGTCAATTCCTGCAAGAAAAAGCACCAGAAAAACAGGCTGTCTGTTCCCACCTGGCAAAGGGAGCCTATTCCCCTACAGTGGCATCAGTATGTTAAAACTTTTTATATTCTCTGACCTTCCTCAGAAAGTATTTGCTAAGAAAAATGTGGGAAGAGACCAACTGATCAACCAACCAGAAAATTAAAAAAAGCTTAAAATTAAATTAACTGCAGCACTTATGCATAATGTATATTGCTTTTTAAAAATTAAATGCAACAGAGCAGGATAAATGTGGACATCCCAGAAGAAGAAAACAAACCACTAAACACACAGTGTATTTTATGTTTTACGTAAGGTTATGTAAGACCAATATGTGAGAATGGAATTCTTCTGCCATTCATGAACTGTATTAATACAAATACTTGTCTTCTCTGCTATTTAATTAGTAATAGCCTAGATAAAGACATTAATAATGTCTAATAATCACACGGGAGGTCTCAGTAGTGATTCTCTCATTATCAAATCTGCTCCACATACAAGTCAATGCATGATTTTTCCAACTAACTACATTCTTCATTTTGTTATTTTAATTCAAGCTTCTGATGTCAGAAATGTTTATGAGAAGTAAAATAAGACAGAATTTGCTCAATTCTAAGAATATAACCTATTCTCTGTGAAATAAAATAGGCTTTGGCTTTCCTATACCCACAATAATAAAAGTCTGTTGTGGAAAAGATTCACTCACGTTCAGTGAGCGGACAGTGTGTCTTAGAAGTTTAGCACTCCTCATTATTCAGGCAAAAATGCCCCAGATCGCTGGAAATTCGCCTAACTCCTTGCAGTGGAACAAGCTGGGGACTGGCTGGCTGGGAGTAACTGCAGGAAGGGCGCTGGAGTCCCAGTGGACAGAGCTGCAGTAAGCCAGCAGTGTGCCCTGGCAGCAAAGAAGGGCAGCAGCAGCCTGGGCTGTAGGAACAGAAGCACAGCCAGCAGACATTATTCCCATCTGCTCAGCACTCAGAATCACAACGTCGCCAAGGTTGGAAAAGTCCTCCAAGATGATCCAGTCCAGCCATCCACCTACCACCAGTACTTCCCCACTAAACCATATCCCTTAATATAACGTCTAAGTGTTTCTTGAACACCTCTGGGGACAGTGACTCAAACACCTCCCTGAGCAGCCCTTTCCACTAGGCTGCTTCTACTGTAACTGAATCCAGTTTTGGCTCTCCCAGTACAACAAAGGCATCAATAAAACAAAGCAAGTTGAGTGGAAGCCACTAGCATCTTCAGGGCTGGAGCACTTGTCCCAGGAGCAGAGGCTGGGGGAGCTGTGTTTGTCTGGCCTGGAGAAGAGAAGGCGATGGTGGCCAAACGGCAGCATGTCAGGCCCTACAGGTCATCAGGAGGATGAAGGCATAGGAGGATGACAGATGAATGGTATACACTAAGAGAAGATTCAGATTGTATATATGGAAATGCCTTTTCCTCATGAGGACTACCAAACAGTGGAAGGTTGCCAAGAAAGGTAATGTAGTCCCTGTCCTTAAAGACCTTCAAGACCAGACTGGACTTTACAGATACCCCGAGTATTAGCAGAAGGTTGGACTAGAGACCTCCAGAGGTCCCTTCAACCCTAAATTATCCTGTAATTGATAAACTTAAATCTAGAGTGCAAAATCAGAGATCAGACAGATTGTGATGGAAAATACTGCTTTCCTGATTATACCTACAAGAGTAACAAATAAAGGACGAATAGCAAGGCCCCACAACATGACGTGGACGTGATGTGTGAGGCATTCAAACTCACTGACCCTTGCAAGTCAACAACATAGAGACATATGGATATACAGACTGTATAAAATGGCCAGGATACTTTTTGTATCTGAGTAGAGTCTGAGTAGGCAGCACAAAGTATGATGCAGCAAAACTACATGGAATTAAAGCCTGAACAACCAAAAGCTGAAATGAACCCGAGAACTGTTTCTTAAACAGCTTTTTTAGTTACTGAAAGGAGATTATTCACCATTTAATGTAATGTGTTGAAATTAAGTTTTCTGTTATTTTATAGTGATGTGACATTTCTCTTCCCACTGTTCAACTTCTTTTCCTCCATGACTTCTGTGCTCTGTTACCTTGTCCTATTATTTTCACAACATGAATTTAATTCCTACTTTTATATTGTCTTCATGCAAGTTCCTCTTACCCTCTTTTCTCTGTAGTACACTTAAGTATCTTTTTATTTGTGGGTTTTTTACATGGCTTTCGTAATAGTGTTTTAGCAGCTACATTAGCCATACTTACAAAATCCCTGTCACATCTTTTCATTTACCATTACCCCACTGAGCAACAGTTATAATCCTAAAAGCAATAATGCACTTCTACATTTAAATGAATAAAATCTGTAAGCACACAAAATGTAAAACAAGATCAGTTAGCAATGAAACGCAGCAACAAGTAATAAATATAAATGAATCCAGAAATGATCAACTGATGATCTCAGCATAAACAGCAGCTAACAGAGCAACGTTTCCCTAGGGAGAACTGCGAGAACTGTGAAATCTTACACTGATACTGAACACTGACTGTTCATAGAAAATGACTGCAGATTTATTTGATGGGTATATCTGACTTAGCATTAGATAAGCAAAATTTAATCTTCAGGATCGCTTATGCTCACCCTTCCTCAGAAAGATGGTCTCATCTCAGTATGTTGTGCCAGGCTATAAATAAAGCATGTCTCGCTGAACTGCCTCAAAGCTTTTTCATCATTTTTCCCCGATTTCCTCCAGACTTGTTTTGCATCTGCTTATCCCTGCTACATCTTTGCCCTGATGAGACTCCGTACCTGTAGTTCTGGATTAAATCCAAGACTACTGAAACAACACCAATGGGACGGAAAACAGGCTCTGTTCCCCAGCTACTATGAAACCCAGGATATTTACCTGTTTGGGCATGGTAGGGAAATAATGGAACATGTAAAGCACAATATAAAGCAGTGCTGCTATAAATTGTGGGAAAAAGAGCCATTCTTGTAGCTCTGAGTAGAAAAAGCAAAAAAACCGGGCTGAATAAATAACGATTTGATGACAATACTACTTAATTTAAGCACTATTTCTCTAAAATTTCCAGGTTGGCCATTGTTATCCTGCTAGATCACATTGAGAACTTTTATGATGCTAAGGACACGCACATTTTGAGTAGAGTAGCATCAGCTAGACTGCTGTGTTATTTTTCTCACGTTCACAGCAGTATCTTGTAACACTTTTAACAACCAGCATCTGAGAAATCTGTGAAAAAATATTTTCGGATATTCATCTTGGATTGCATTGTGCAACACGCATTAAAAACAAACACCACTCTCCCCATCTACCAATCCCTGTAACACCCAACACAAAGCATCACCTTGGTCTCCCATTTCTTACCAAGGTTTCTGAGTGGGCTTGTTTGACTTGGTAAATAGGTAACACCTATTTAGAAAGGGTTTTCAATTTCAAGTGCTAAGCACCTGATGGCACTTGTGAGTTATAGAAACATTAGGCTCTCTCTAGTTTCAAGTGCTCAGGTTTACTGTATGGAAATCCTCAACAAAGACAAAAAGAATTGAACAGGCAGATAAAACTGCCCCTGCACACTGAAAGGCAGTTACTTCTATTATCTCTGAGATCTCTGCTAGGCAAAACATGCGCATTTGCTTTTCTTGGAGCAAATCTCTAGATCAAGCCCTCATTTTTAACCCAGGAAAAGCACAGGCAAACTAAACCCACGTAACCTCTCATAAAAATGCTCCTGTTCTTTGTGGCATTATGCATTTATAGCAGCAGGAGCACGTTGCTTTTAAAGCAAGATGGTCTACTTCACCAAATGACTCTTCCTCACATTTGCACCTTGAAATAGGGCCCTTGCTATGTGAGAACTCCACATTTAATGTTCCTGGAGCCAAGCTCCACAATTCCCAGCAAAAGTGCAGAATTTTGTTATAGAATAGGGCCAGATGTTTTTCCTTGAAAGGTTCAAAGCCTCTCTTCTCAGAGCTAGCATCGGATAGCCACTCTTCTCTTTCTCAGATTGACTGAATCAGTCAAGAAGAATATCTGAATGTGTGATAGGCTTATCTAAAAGTTATTGCCCCCCAAATGATACCTATTTTCATTGCAAATTTAGAACAGAACCTTCTGTCACCATCTCATCTCGCAAGATGCAAGACTGAAGTGAATCTTGGTAGCAGTGATTGACAACCAGATGCCCTCAGCATGACAGAGGTTCTATCTTTGCATGGTTTTCCCTTTTGTCAAGCTTGGTTTCCCAGCTGCCTAGCGTATTTGATTTCAGTGAAGTCTGTGCAAGAACAGCTCGGTGGTTTTCTGACTTTAAAAGCGAAACAACAACACAAACGCAGCATAAGAAATCAAATGAAACATAGGTTGCCATTTGTCAAAAACAGCTCGAAGACAGAGAAAATAAATCAATTGATACATAAAATAACCACTTGCATGAACTGTTTTCATGAATCCCGACCTGCGGTATCAGAGCCAAACAGCCAGTTGGACCTCTATCATCATCAGTGTCTCCTAAATTCAGAAATATTCTTGCGAATGGCCAAAGTTGCAGCCAGCCAAGCTAGGAGCAGTTAGTG
This sequence comes from Pavo muticus, assembly GCA_016647715.1. Taxonomy (NCBI): domain Eukaryota; kingdom Metazoa; phylum Chordata; class Aves; order Galliformes; family Phasianidae; genus Pavo; species Pavo muticus. The sequence continues at coordinate 327,420 of JACDJE010000197.1, read as the reverse complement.
ACATGTCTGTGCTTCTGGGGGCGGTGGCATCTGCAGTGCTCTAGATGCTGCAGTGAGAGAATTTCCAGTAACGGTCTGAGCACTGCATTTATGAATGGAAAAAATTACAAACTGAATGAAAAAAACGTCACTGAAGCTCTTACACTGGCAAATATCGTACTCATTTTTGGGATGAAAATAATTCAAATTGATACCAACATCAAAAGAAGACAATTTTATGAAAACTTTAGTTTATGCACATATTTCATGCAGTGAAAAGATGAGACTTCTGCTTCCAAGCCTAATTTCTTCAAGAACCCCATACGTTTTATTGTCTGCCTGTCACAGAAACAAATGAATACCATTGTGCGAGAAAGATAACCAAACAAATTAACCATTTATTTGCCTATATGTATGATGGTTCTATATTCACAAATCTGCTGTGGTGTTTTCTAATAGTAAGAAACTTACCAAATATTTGTTCTGTGTGCCACTATTTTCCAGGCTTTCATTTTAAATAAATGTATAGGGTATAAACATGAAACTTTCATTTGCTTAAATAGCAGCCAAAGACTTTGGCAGTTCAGGCCTTTCCGGAGCACAGACATGGCTATGTTATTTTAACTTTAAGGAGAAAAGTGGAGTTTCAGAAGCCTCAAGCATATTTAGGGTCAAATAACACCGAAGAGAAAATGAGTGGTAACATTTTCCTACGTGGTATATGTGCTAGAGATGCAGTACTAACATGCTGTTTTCATAATTCGCCTTTTTCCTTCTGTTTTTCTGTATCATTGAACAGAATAGGAGTAGACAAAATACACCAACACTAACAGTTATCAGCATGAGATACTATTTTCAAGTGGAGCATCTGTGAACTCACTGTACAGGGAATGTTATTCTACTTGCTGCCCCTCTCTAAAAAGTGTAAATACTTAAACATTATCTCATTTTTAACATCCTGGCATGCTGATGGTCAGATGTTCTTCCATGCTCCAAGTTAGACTGGCAGAAATCAGGGCAGTGTAGGGGCTTACAAGAATGTGATATTTAGTGCTTGGCGGGAGTTATTATCGTGGGGAGCACAAGGAGACTTCTTCCTCACCTTCCTCCTTTATTTATTGTTTTTTCCCCTCCAAGTTTGGCATGAATCTAAAGAACTAAAAACTAATTTAACATGACAAATTCTTTCATCACTCCCATAATCTCTGAAGTGAACACTCTGACAAAGACTGCATGTTTGGTATATGCTTTCCTTCTGACACTTTATAAATTACTTTCCTGTAACTCGGTTTCACCAGCAGCCCAATATCTCCAGGATGTCCTAATTTGAATGGCTGACTCTACATTCTTCAAATGTCGCCTAAGGAAAATGGAATAAATCCCAGACTTTGTGAAATGACAAGTCTCAAACAGGACTGGAGGACAATTAGTTCCAAAGGGTGTTATGGACTGTGATTTTTTTTTTCATTTCATTCAGTCTGTTTTTATCTACCTGAAAAGGCAATAGGAATGCCTACATCACTTTTGATATTCTTTTATATCTTCTTCTATGATATGTTTTTTGCCTGTCTTTTTAAATCACCCCTTGTTAGACATTTTTTCATGACACCATTCATCTTTGGCAGTCTGAAATTCAGATGTATAAGCCCAAGACAGCATGTTTTCAATGAACTGCTTTGACTCCACATCTCTCTTATATTAGGACAATTCATTCAGAAACCATGTAGTCTATGAGAACGTCAAACTACTCTTTCAATACAATTTACTTCTTATTTGCCAGCATTGCGTTTTTCATTTAGGCCAGCAGCAGTCTTTGCTACCTTTGGTACGGTCATCTTCACGGAGCCTAGATGTATTGACAAACCTAAAGAGCAGAACCAGTCACTGCAAATTTTGATAACTGTTTCCATAACTATTATTTTTAGCAGATGTGTCCCCAGTAATACAACTTCTGCTTTGGTGGAGAGTGAGCAATTTGCTTTTTTGGACATGCACAGCAGTAAAACGTTATCAGTACCTTTAAAGAGTCTCCTGTGCTTCAAGTTCTGACAGCAAAATACACTGGGGGAGCCAGTGCAACACAGAGTGCTGCCCTTCCTCCTGCCTATCTTGGTCGAACTTAAATAACATCCTAAGACTCCCAGTAGATTAACAGCTCTCACTTTCCAACAGTCTCAATGATTAGGACAGAGCTGGGATTTTGGTCTGATCTGAACATTATTCCGATCATCTTGAAAACAGAAAAACATTTTTTTTCTTCTAACAGACTGACTGGAACAAGACAGAGTTATTTTGTTTTCACAGCAGTTCACGGATTAGTAGGTCAGCAGCTCCAAAGCAAGCAGCAGAAGAGCAGACAGCTGGTATTTTGGATTGCTGCTCTTTGCCCAGGAGAGAGGATAATTATTTTTCCCAGGACTGAAGTACTGCACGTGCCCAGGAGAAGGCATCCCTCCAGGGAACTGCAGAACAAGGAAAGGTTTTTCAGGTTTCTTGTAATAAGGAGATTTCAGTGCCAAGGGTCATACTGTTGGAGGACAGCAGAGTCCCAACAATTTGATGGCTGGATAAGCTTATAGCTGATGGTCTTAAGCACATCCTTTTTGCCATACTGTTGTTCTCAAGACAATGTCTCAAGGTACTGTCTTAAGATAATGCAATTTCCTTCTAGTTTTCTTTCTTTTCTTTTCTGTTTTTTCCAAAAAGACCTCAAAAACTGCTGTCAAAATGGATCACTTATGTCATGACTTGAAGATCATTCATCAATCTTGAAGGGTCTATGCACTGTTTTACATCAGCTCTTGTCTTAAATGGTTAAGAAACTGTTGAAGGTAATAACCACATTGCAAAGTTTTGCTTTAGATTATAGTAACCTAAATAACAGGGAAAAACACATCTCGTAATCCATCACTTCAAAGTTATGCACATGATTAAAATATTCAGCTTGCAGTATATCATTTCCCATGTGCATAATCACTCAAACAGAGAGCTGTTGTATGATAACTGTCAAGTTCAATAAATCATGTGCTTTCCAATCTTTTTATTTATATATCAAACTAAGCCTGCTATTCTTCTGAGGTTTTCTACAGAAAAAGCACAGAAAGTTGGCTAGCTCTGTAGTATTGAGTATGCTGGGATGCAGGCCTGGCCTAAGAAGACTAAAGCAGTGAAGTAGCTCATCAGCTCTTTTTCACCTCGTGTGTATTAATTACCCGTGGAAGACCGTTAATGTGAAGATGGAAATTTCCACAGAAAGCACTATCTACACTCCTGAGTTAGGTTGTCTGGTCAAAAAATAAACAATAAAATAATAATCACTCTCTTCAAATGGAGGAAATGGGAAGAAAATTCGGTGCTTCTTTACAGGGCTTTCACGTATTATGCATGAACCTTGCTCCTTATGGTAGCAACATATTAATATCAGCACAAAGAGCCTCAGAAGTGAACAAAAAACCCAACATAATAGGTCTGGAAAGTATTTACAAGCTACTACAATTCTGCCATTTACTCAGGGAAGCTGGAACAATCTGTGTAGCATGTCATTATCAACATATTGTTGAAGGCATTGTAAAAGGTACAAAATACACATCTAACTGGTATAGATCCTTTGAAAAATCTCCAAAACAACAGACAATAAGGAGGATATTGAGGGAGAAATCAGAAATAAATTAATCTAGTAAAGACAAAAAAACAGGAGCTTGTTTAAAGAAAATCTGAAAAGACCACGGAAAGAATAGAACATAGCATTGCCATTATTAATATGTTAAACACAGAAAATAAGCACAAAATTTGAGTTTTCCTTATAAAACACTCAGGATGTGTGGCATGCAGAAAACAATAGCACACCAAATGGATTTATCTTATTGAGGTCTAAAATCAAGACAAATTTAGGCATGTGAACAGCTATAAACTGAGACTTATCATTCAAAATGATTTGGGATTTTTTTTCTCTAAATGCAGCACGCTATGGTACCACTTCAATTCAAACACCAGTACCTTCTGTTGCTCTTATGGATTCACCACCACCACTTTTGCAAAATCTTTTAAAGCCAAGGTAGTACGTAAAAAAATCCTCATTACATCAGCCCCTGTTTGAAGCACCTACGGCACCCCCATTTCACAACGCACGCTGAGGACCCTGAATCAATGTCTCGTTCCCACTCTTATGACAGCGAACGGGACTTGAGAATTGCATTTTTCTCATTAACCAGTATAAAGAACAATAATTTTCTTTGCTCGGTAACTACGCAGATCTGTAAAACAGATTAAACCACCCTTTCATCTGCTCAAGTTTCATTTGCTGACATAGCCATGTGATTTGACATAGAGAACAGTCTTACCTATGAAATATGCTAGCAGGATGGCAAGCAGGACTGCAGCAGCAATTGCAGATAAAGCAGCACATTTCCAGCTACAATACTTGGAGGGTTTTTTCAGCTTGAATGCATTCCTGGAAAATGTATTTCTAGGTAACAGCCTGGGAGGTGGAGTATAAACTGTTCCTGAGGTCAGTGGGTAGCCAGGGGAAGAGCTACTGAACAGCGGAGTCGTTCCAGAAGATGTCTTAAACAAGAAATGCCTGGAAAAAACAAAACAAAACAAAAAATGGAACTACAGTTGAAAACAAGAAGTCTCGTAGTTATGAAAGAACATCTCCTATTCCTAACCCAGATGACATAATGGATTAAATTCAAGAAGAAAGTACAATGACTTTGCATGGAGAAATAAGGAAAATGAACACTATCACAATCCTTTGCCGCTAAAGCCAAACAGCTGTCACTGAAACACAGCGTCAGGACGTCTTCTGTCAGCATAATCTTCCAAATCTTCTCGTGATTAGATGCAGTTGGCCTGGATAGTAACTACAACACCAACAGGCCGAAGTGCCTTTGAGTATGTTAAGATTGTGCCTGTTAGAAGGGGAGCAGTCTGGTAACAGGGCTCATATTCAGATGTGGCATTATCAGCCTTGGAAAAAGCTACCAGCAAAAAATAAAGTAACATTTTAGAAAGACTACAGTCCTGTAGGAGGAGATTTTACCAGAATTAGAATTAACCATTAAAAAAAAAAAAAAAATTAGGGAGGTTTGGTTTGAACAACTCAAACAATTACCAGAAGTGCAAAGCTTAGCAGAAATAAAACCTCTCAGACTGCCCAGACACTTGCTGAGAAGAAAACAACGAATGACACACTGCCCAAGAAATGCTCAGAGAATGCTGCCAACTTGCTCTAGGTACAGGAAATGGAGAAAGCAAAGCAGATTGCTCCTCCAGGTTAGCTTCTCACAGTCAGTAAGGGCTGACTACAAGCACGTTCCCAGTAAGAGAGAAAAAGAGAAACAGAATAAAAGCAGTGCTCTTCAAGAAGGCCACTGAAAATACATTTTTTAAATGCCATCAATTATAAATAAGTCTATTAATGAACAGGATAAATCACTCAGTTTGACACTGCATTTGTGATGTTGTTATTGTGGCTTTTCCTCTCTTGCAGACCCCAAATAACATCCTGCATCCCACTCAGCAGTGATGAACATTTCAGTTCATTTCAGACAACATTTCAGTCTACTACTGCAGCAGCAGTAGTCACCGCCGTAACTTTCTCTTTGTGCTTTGAAGACACCAGAGAAAAAGCTTCAAACACACAGGTACACAATCAGAAGTGCCTTTCAAAGCCTAAGTACCTCAAGCAGATTAATTCTATTGTTTCTGTTTGCTTTTGAAAAGAAAAACAATTAAATTAAAATAACTGTTGTGGAAATGATGGTATGAAGCTGGTGGTGTTACACGAGAGCTGCTGACACTTCTGTTCCTTCAGCCTGGTTAAACCTGACCGACAGCAGCAGAAGCAGTTTTAGCCCCTTTGGCAGGCTGCTGCTGCTGGGAGCACAGTGCTGCTCCGTGACAGGAACTCGGGGCTGAAACCACACGGAGTGTGAGGAAGGACGGACAGACAGGAGACGTGGTATGAGGAAGGACGGACAGACGGACGTGGTGAGGCAGAGCAGACGTGGGTCACACACAGACAGGCCCATCTCTCCTTCCCACTCACTGCAGCTGCTCAGCCGGCCCCTCTCGCTGCGTGGCCCCTTCAGGCCTGGACCTCAGGGTCTGCAGCAGGCGGTTCTTACTGTCCTTTTTCTCCTGCCCCAAAGCAGGAAATCACAAAATCAAACTGGAAATTGCAGTCCTTGGCACTGCCTTTATCTGAAATGTCAAAGCTTTTAACCCGGGAATGTTATGTGCTATTCAGCCAGGAAGGCAGCTGCAGTACCAACAGAAATTTTAATATAGCACTGTTAAAGTAAACTCGGATGTATAATGAAACTCCGCTCCATCAGAAATGAATGAACGAATATCTAGATATGTTTTAATAGAACATGCCAATCATACACTGTTTCAGTGAGGAAAAAAAAAGGAAAAGAAGAGTCCCACCATGGTCCACTTTTGGTATGTGAAGTATACAAAGAAAAGCAAAATACTTACACATGCAAAACGTGACCTCTGTCACTCTGTTAAAACTGCTCAGAACTTATAGAAGCAAAAAGGCTGATAGAAATGGATATGAGGAAAAATGCCATTTCCAAAGCAAAAAAGAAAAAATATACTTGAACAAACTGAATTTTGTCACACCTTCAACTCCTATTCATGTATTTCAAAAGCGGAAAGTTTGCTATCTCTATATGAGGATTTCTGACAAAGTGGCAAGCATTAGAAGATTTCATGCCATGTTAGAGTACAGTAATTACATCCTCAGAAGATTAAGAAAAAGACATTTAACTAAAGATACGTTAAACACCCACCAAGCCATTTTGGAAAGCTGGCACTGTGTTCAGAAGCTGGAAAGCAGATTAGTGGAAACACCGTAAGTTACAGCAAAGCACACCAGAATGACTGAGAACATAATGGACCGACTATTTGTAGCCCCCAGAGTTTTAAGTTTAGATTCATCTTCTAATGGAAATGAATTGACTTGTCTGGACTCTATCCCTAAAACCAATGATCTATAGCTATATTTTTAAGTGGGATTTGACATGCTCTGGTACAGCCAATTGTCTGTGGACCAAAGCTGCAAAGGAAGAACACAAGCATTTATCAACATTAATTACAGTCTCTCAGAGGTAAGACCGGCAGATATTGCACAATGAATGCTTATGGAGAGAAATGATCTTGGTTGTTTGTACCCATTCACTGAATTTCGAGTAGTAGAATTAAATAATAAACTGTACATTCCATGTTCATCTATCAAATACTGTAAGGGAAAACACATCTACCACCTCACTTAGGATTAGTATTTTGATTTAGATTGGGTCTAAATTTGTATTTTGAAAACACGGGAAGAGATGTGCTACTCTTAGCACAGTCTCTCTAGTTTCTGTGCATCACGAAGCATTTCTATACAGGATAACTACAAAATGTGATCACCAATATGCAAAGCTTCAGTAATTTAAACATCCGTGAAAGCTACGGACGGAGTCTGCATGCTGCTGATGGAAAACCAGCTGGTCCCAAGCTCGCTAAGGGTCTCCCGAAGCAGCCCCTGCTCCCCAGCCCCTCGCTCCCGGGCACAGCGGAGCAGGGAGCGCTGCCTTGCATGCGGCACACTGCCAGCAGAGGTGACATCTGTGGGAGAGGAGCATGCAAGGGGACATTCGTCCACAGTTCTGTGGATTACTGGTAAATGGAAAAAGCTATAGTTTGCTTTCTTCATTAATTCAGAGCTCTCTATAGCATTTATTTTCCCACAGGTCAAAAGGACCTCTGGTGTTCAGGGAATAGTGGTCTGACAGAGCCTGTATTAACTTCCATACTCTTTGAGAGAAAAATCTTTTTCTTCCCCCCTTCTTTATGGCCAGATTGTCACGGCAGCACGCTGCAAGAACCAGCTGAGAAAAAAAATCTATCATTTTTTGAGATGAAAAACTGTAATAGAAAGGAAGAACAAGGTACCTTAACAGAAATTGCTTCTTTCACTCCTCATACTATCCTAAGCTCATTCTGTATGAAAAAAGAAATACGGAGAGCTGTAATGCTTAAAGTGTCTTTTTTCGTGCTACCGTTTTAATAGGAATTAATAAATAGAAAAGATACATAACAGGAGATTAGTTTACAGCTCAATTTATTGGCTCAAGGACTTACAGATAAATGATCTTTAAGCTGTGATAAAATCACATCTATCTGTATTTGTGTGATCATGTTGTGACATTTATTTGTTGCAGAAGAAACAATGCGACATGGAGCATTACATGCCCACAGTAATTTTACTGGAAAAAAAAGTATCTAGTCTTCTAAACTCTTGTGCAGAAGAGTAGCCATGTCATTTGTGTCAATGAAGGCCTGCAAGTGGCTGTCAAACTCAGGCAGCAAAGTTTCATGTCAGTTTTCTCACTTTTAGACAAAAAGAAACCAAGAACAAAGAAAACTGTGAACTGTTCTAATGCTTTTTATGCTAAGAATGAACTCTGAGTGTTAGGCTGGCGGAAGATTTGGTTGCTTAAGGGTCTCAGTCCTCCCCCGAAGGAGGTTTAATAGCATGTCCTTGCTCTGGGGTTCTTGAAGGATTAGCAGCCAGGCTGACACAACTGAGGGCTCTCTGAGGGGGAGGTGACTGCTCTCCTTGCCTCGCTGCACACAGCAGGATGTAGTACATATGTGGAGGTTAGTTACAGAAAACATTAAGTAGAGAAAAAAGCTATGTGGAAGGAGGAAAGATTGGTTGGTTAATCTCATCCTGACTACTAACTCCAAATTTACCAGCGCTCTAAATCCTGTGGCCACCACTTTTTATGGTAACTCTCTATAAAATAATACATAGTAAACATATATGCTCCTATTTCATAAGAAAGAAATATTTTCAGGTACGCTACCCTACATCCGAAGCAGCTGAACCGACATGAAAGTTAAGTCCAGTCTTAGCAGGGTACCTGAGAAAAATGAGGCCCAGGGAATGGCATGGGGCTGTCAGAGGAGGGGCAGGTGGGGGTGAGGGAAAGGCTCTGCCCCAGAGGGCAGTGGGCACAGCACAGCTCCCAGGGTGGTGGGCACGGCCCCGAGCTGCCAGAGTTCACAGTGCACCTGGGCAATGCTCTCAGACAGGGTTTGGGTTTTAGGTCATCCTGGGATGGACTCAGTGATCCTTGTGGTTCCTTTCCAACTAGGGATATTCTATGATTCTAGATATATTTTCAGTGGAGAACTATTTAAGACACATGTAGGTTAAGGAAGTGGCCATTTCACAGAAGCATGTCAATGCGCACCCCTCACTCTCAAGTGCACGTTGCAGACAGGCACAGTTGCAGTCTGCACAAGAACACAGTATTTCTGTGATTTATTTTAGCTCACTGCAGAAAATGAGCTTGCAAATAACTGTGCATGATGCAGGAACTAAGGCCACTCCATCAGGCACGGACACAATAATTCAGAACGGACATGAACAGCGAGGTAACACTTCTATCACTTCTGTTCTCTGCTGCATAACTCTGAACACGGCAGCAGCTGCCAAGCCTCCAGCCAAGTTCTAACACCAACTTCCCAGCCCTGGAAGGGGTCGTGATTCCTTGAAGGCTGGGCTCACTACATCCCAGGGCAATGTCTTCTAAAACATACAGAGTGTTAAGCAGAGTGTCATGTGTTGCCTTAAGTGCCAGACCAGCCTGTGACCGCCGTCTCGACTCTCTCAACAAAGGCACAGTTGGACACACAAAAGCACAGTAATTGAAAGCTGCCTGGCAGGAAGGTGATATGTTGTACAAAAAGGCAGGCACCAGCCTTTGGGCACCCTGATCTGTCATGTTATTAAACAAAAACAAACAGGCAATGTTCCCAAAGCAACAATCAAAAACAGAGTAGATTAAAAAAAAAAAAAAGGAAAACATCTGCTGTACCCCAGCAACAGCCTTAGCTCTGTACTGGATACTGGTTACCTCTTTACAGGACAACCTGCACCTGACCTGGGAGATGCTAATTAAAATATTGTTGGGTGAGCTTTTATAACACCCCCCCCCCCCCTCTATCTCACTCATGCCCCAGCTGTGAGCTGCCAGCTCCAGGGGCTCTCACTGCTGGTGTCAGGATGCAAGGCATGACATGAGCCAGCAGCATCACCCCAGCTCAGGCTGCTCAGAAAGCCACTGGGATGTGACAAAGAGCTGTGAGAACCTTTAAAAAGACAGGGTGTAAACTACGGAGAGAGGAAGGATTGCTGCAACGAGGATCATCAGGAGCTCAAGAACGAGACAGGGAGAACACAAAGGTGGAAAGGCCTCAGACCTGGCAGGGAAAGAAGAGCAAAGCCAGCAAGCATGCCTGGGCTGCAGCATTGGTGTGGCGGAGCTGGTGGCACATGAAGCTCAGCAACAACACAGAGCTGCAGGGGCCACCCTTGCCCTCCTGACTGGTGTCTGTCCAAAACCAGCCCTGGGTGCCCTACCACAGCTGGTGGGCACACTAGCACTTAGCCTGCCAGCTTAAATCTTTGTAGCCTTTTGCCCAAGTTAGCCAATAAATAATTGCTTTACCCTTTAAATGTATGCATATCCTTCCTGCCAAGTCTCCTGGATCCCAGCTGAAGTCTGTTTCACAAACTGACCCAGAAAGAAGGTGGTAACAGTTTTTCCTAGTTACCTACCAGATGAATCTTCACTTAAGTGAAGCTGACACCTTGTTGTATAATGAAGCCATTAAAATCTGCACTGTTGTTTATTCTCCAGGTCTGCAGCAATGAAACTGCGAGCTAACACCTGGGGAAAAGTAATAGAAATAGCTACACATATAAACACAGAAAATGTTATTCCACGTATGTACTTAGATTAAATGGAAGTACAATCTATAAAGCAGATCTGGAAAGATTCAGGCAGCCTTTATCAGCTCAAACTATAGGACCTCAAAATTCTCAAGTGCAAAAATAGTTTCATTTCATGTATGAAGTTCTGAGAAATATGTTGCGCAGTGCAAAGCGACCAAATCCAATAATGCCTACATCTGTTATTCTGCTAATGACAATAATGACAACAGCATTTTGCATTTCAATAGGCCTGCTAATTTTTAGCTTTCTGCATCAATAAATGTACTAATTTTCAAAACACTTCTATTTTAAAAGGCACATATGTAAGCTCTTCACTATCTTAATTCCACCACTCACTGAACTAGAAATAAAGTAAAAGCACTAGCAGCGGGGCTAAACTAATAAATTATTCGGGTCTATAAGTACATAGGATCTCATAATAAGAAATTCAAGTCTCTAAAATGGTTTTTTTTTAATCAGTCTACATGTAAATGTATAAAATAGAAACCTTAATCACATCATTTAGGATGAAGAACAAACAAAAACCCCAAACCAACAACAAAAAAACCAAAACCAAAACTAACACCCTAAGCATCCTTGTGTCTTCCTGTGCAGCCATTCACGCTGCCTGTACACTCTACACAACTCAAAACGTCAAAATGCAAACCAAGCAGATTGTGACACTATGCAATTATCTGTGATCGGTAAAAATTTCTTTGAGCTTATGAGTATGTGTGTAGGAGTACGTTACACAGATCTGCAGAGCCATCAGTACACATCCTGCTTTTGTAGGGCTTCCCTCCACTCTTTTTTTCATCTCTTATCGGAGTTGTTATGAAAACATCACTACAGCAACCTGCTAAAAATGACCTTTCTACAACACTTCTTTTGGAATTCCTCCAAGTGCACGGCCCAAATGTACATCAAGCCCCTATGGATACTTTTGATTATGCTTTACTGCCTCTTCAAAACGCTTTTGATTTTCAGACACATCCAGAATCCATGCAGATCCCATTTATGTGGACAGACTACACAACTTTCCTGCAACATTCTCAAGCAGGAACAGGCAAACAGAGGTGTCAATTCTTGCCCCAGCCTTTAACTCAGAAGGACCAAAATTCTGTGGCATATGTACCTGTAGTCTTATAGTTTAAGTAACTGCTAAGAGAAGGCCATATAAGACAGAGCACAATTAGACTGAGGAGATATTTCAGCGCTCCAAGTAGCTGCTTGCTGTGCCCAATATATTCTAGAAATTTGCATTAACAAAAGGAAAAGAGATTTTGTTACGCTGTTCTGTTCCAGAACATTTTGCATCATGCATAAAGATATCAAAATATTGAGACATTATTCAAAACAGGCAGACAATTGTGAGGAGTGGCTGCAACTTGCAGTTTCTACTCATTCAGAAACTTCAAGTTTATGTATTCAGGTCAGAAGTTCTGTAGCTTATCTTGTTGATACAATCACGGTACGCTATCTGGCTTAAGTATTAACAACATTTCAGATATTTAATTTCTCTCTCAAATAAATAAGCAATATCTCAGCACTAAACCCCACTCTTCTCCTACTCTGTTCTCGGATTTCTGCAGTGGCTGCTCTAGCCCACGAATAGCCATCACATACTGCACTCACTGCTTCGCTGCCTGGAAGGTTGCAGCTACAAAAACACTCAGCACAGGTATTTCCCTGCTCCAGCACTCTGTGACTTTGCATTGGTGCAAAGCAAGGTATAGCTCACGGTACCACTCCATCCTCTCATCTCCCTGTGCTCTCTCTCCCTCAGGCTCACCCACAGGGAGACTACAATGGAATCAGACTTGCAAAGAAAGAAATGTAGCTTGAACCCCAGGAGCAGACAAATATTTGAAACAACAACATGAATTATTTAAGGACAATTTTTACAAATTTTTCAATTTTTGAATTTGAAATTAGAACTTTGCTTAAATGACCCCAGATTTTGACTGGTACTTTTGTACTACAGTCCACAAGATCTAAGGAAACATGGATTTCACCATCACCAGAGGAGTGACCATCGACCATCATCCTTCCTCCTGAAATACAGGAGGAATGTTGGTACGCTGCATTCTTTACTGAAACGTAATAACAAATCTTGTGAGAAAGCTCAAAGAAACTAAAAAACACATAACATTATATTTACAGCTCAAAGATTTTGATTGAAAATATTTTAAGTACGAAACTGATTATGAAATTAAATAATAAGACTAACTTCTATTTAATCTTTTTTCTCTTGGATTAAGTATTAATTATAACCGTACCAACTAGATTAATTAACATCAATATGAAGCACAGGAACAGGCATTAGCACATTAGGCAATCTTTGACAAACATCCAATCATGAAAGCTCTTCTGTTATCCTCATTTATGAGTCATTTCATTTCTGACTGGCATCTGCAGATGGCCTTGTGCAAGGTTCCTGTACCAGAGATGAACCTTACAGCGCACAGAGTGATGCAAACCTTCCTGCAGAGCTGTGCTTTTCCCCCTGTGCTCTGTGATACAGAAGCCCTCAAAGCATTTCAACCTATAAAGCAGAGCGCTGCCTCTCTGGCTGTCTGGAAGTAATGAGACCCACACTGGGATGTTCAAAGGTAGTATTTTCATCATTCACCCTCATTGAAAGCAATGATTAAAGAAGCGATAAAGAAACACCTCTTAACTGCAAAATGTAGAAACCAGCACTTTGGAAAGGAGGAGGAGGAGGAGATGGTTTGAAACAGACTGCAAGAGGACAATAAAAGTTAAAGAGCATTACACAGCAGCTCCGGGCCTAAAGGTAAAGCAGCTAAGTACTGCAGAATAAAAATAGCATCATGATATGCTACAGCGATGCATTCCTGAATCCTTAGATAATATATTTCAACCCTTCCATTATGGACCCTATTTTCAAAGAAAACAGAACAATTACGCAGCCAAAGGAGAGGCCTTTTGCAGCCATAAAGCAGCAGCAGACCAGGTAAGATAAAATCTGCATTCATCTGCCTTGAACTAGATTTGACCACACCAAAACAGTGTAACTAGGAACTCTGTAGAAGTATCTTTACTACATTTTAGCTTCACTAAAAGAAAGAAGCTACTGCGATTTAATTATGTTAAAAATAAAGTGCCACAAAGGGTAAATGGAGACGTGTGGTATAGCTGCCTGAAGAAAGTACATGCAAATATGGGCAAGCAGTAAGCTCTACAAGAAAACAAAGATGGAAAGATGGTTCCCACTGAAACCGTAACAATCCTGCAGGAAAAGCCAGAGAGCTGTTTGATGGAACCAGAGAAATCATACAGAATAAGCACGGAATTTCACTTCAGAGCAGAAGTTGGTCCCCAAAATAAGCTGAACAATACCAAAAGCAGATAAAATTATTCCCTTCGTAGGTGGAGATGAGGAACGTAAAAACAGAAGCAAAGGGAGATTAAAGATGGCTTCCTCCGCAAGGCGCTCTCAGGCCACCAGCCAGGCCTGCAGCCAGCAGCCACCTGCTCCCAGGCACCACGCCCTCACCGCCAGCTCAGGAGAGTCTCCTCAAGGACCAACCATTCGTAAACGCAGGGATAACTGCTGACAGTTGCAGGAACTAACTGCTCATGATATGTACTGATGATGAACATCAGTTTTCTGAAGTGCTGCTCTCAAGTTAGGAGGTGGCCCCATAGGCCAGCTGGGCTGAGAGCACCCGCCCTCCTTGCTGGCCCAGCACAGCTTCACTCCTGCCCCCAGGCCTCAGCTCACTGCACGCCATGCCTGGCACTGTCCCAGGAGCCATTACCTGTCCTGCTCTGGCTGCTCCCACTAACAGCACTGTGGTTTCTCATTTCCTAGCTTACATACTTATATCTGGTCTAACCTATCACATGTGTGCTGTAGCAAATAAGAAAACAGGCCTGGGAACTCCACATTGACTTTAAATTTACTTACCTTTTAATCTGAAAAGTAATTAAAAATAGAGAATTTCATCAACATATTTTATGCTTATGCTTGCATTGAATCAAGAGCCTCATTAAAAAAAACCCACACAAATAAAGGACCTGTCATGCTAAATAAATACAAATCTGGTTAACCCTTCCAAAATCAATACTGAAACAAGAGATGGAGAAAAGATGCATTTGGAAAATGTGCTGTCTCCAAGTGGTCTGTGGATTTGGCTCAGACAGCATAATATTGCAAAGGAAAGAAGGGAAGAGAAAAACATTCTTAGCAGAGAAAAAATAACAATATGCAGACACACGCTGCAGTATTCCATGATTTCAGCACTCGGCACTGATAGATAAAGAGGTGTCTGGAATCTAAATTGTGGTCTGAGTTTTGTAGTGCTGACATAAAGCATTCTCTTCAGACAGCTCAGATACTGCTTTGTTTCATGATCAGTAACGTGACCACTTGCATATTGTTTTCAGCTGAGAGCAGAACCTACTGAAGGTAACCAAAAGGTGAAAACTAAAAGTTATGAAAGATGGCCCTGATACAGCAGCTGCTGTCAGCGGTGGCTTTGACTCTGGGGTGCTTCGCTGCTGAGATGAACAACTGCCAACAGGGAAAAACATTCAAGTGCAGTGCTCTGGGAAGAGACAATGTGAGTGGGATCAGCGCTCACATCAGAGTAAAGCCAAAAAATAAAGGCGGAACTGACAGGATGGCAAAAAGGTGTCATTTGTTTTTGTGGCTACTGGCATGAATTTAGAGGAAATACCAGCTCTAAAGAGTACAGGCTAATTTGGAAAGTCTCCAGTGATTCTGCAGGCATCAATTTCAGGACAATTCACTGCAAACAAGAGAAAAAAAAACTCCTCAGCTTCTGAATTAATATTCTTGTGATGAAACTTGTCATAAAGTCCTGTCGGGTGTGCATGTCAGAAAGGAAAAAATCAATCCTGAAGCACCCCTGGAAGAGCCTTTAGAAAGCAGCAGTCCTGTCAGGAGGCTTTCTGGCATCTCAGCGTTTGCCTCTGACAAATGCACCTACAGAAAACTGCAGTTCTCTGGTAGCCAAGTGTCCTGCAGCCCCCAAAAATAACAGCATTACCTTGGTCAGTAACACAAACACATGTATATTCCCTGAGAGTTTGTGATACAAAGCAGAAAAGCGTAAGGTCCAAAGTTAGTACTGGAATTGACAGTCCCCACTGGCAGGAAATAGGTACCAAATCAGAATGTAAAAAAGTCAGAGAAGCCCAGTGTTATTGCTTGGGGCTGCCAGCATTTTGACAAAGAACCATTTTGCAGATATCACAAGGAATTCTTTCCCTGTAAATGTCCGGGACAATCTTAAGACATTAGAAATGACAAATTACAGGTGCCACTGTACTAAAGAATGCCTGTACAGAGGTGTAACTACACCGTGCTGGCTACTCTGCATATAAGCTGGTAGAGCAGCCTTAAATTCCCAGAAGGCTGCAACTGAAACATAACATCTCAGAGCTGTGGCAACCAAATAGAAACCACTGCATGAGCCAGTGTTAAAAGGGGTCCAGCTGCTCCACCTGCATTCTGTGTTTTTATATGCATCTAGGCCAGCAAGATCACTCTTCTACTATAATCTTGTTTTTCACATTTTTTTTTAAAACTGGATTTTCTAGATTTCAGTAGATTTCTACCATATTTCAGTAGATTTCATAATTCAGTAGATTTCTACCATATCAGCAAGAGGGGCACACTCGGATGTACAAATTTCAGTTCCAGCACATGTTACACGTTCAGTTGCTGCTCTGACAACTGCAGCAGGACTTGGCCTTATGTCTGAGAACAAGGACACAAACACATGCTCCTGCAGAAGTCCCCACAATGGCTTTTTTAAAACTCTGCTATTCAAAGCAGGCATCCCACACCCCGACTGACCACAAACATCAGTACTGAGAACCACAGCCTGTCAGGCACTTAGTTATTTGACTGACCAAAGTGCTGCACCTTTAAATTTATATGCAACTGTTTGCCCCACAGGCATCAAGCTGTTAACACATACAGAAGAGATTAAAATGAGCTTGCATGCTGGATGAAATATAAATGAAAATTATAGTACTGCCAGTCTTGAATCTGGGATTGTTTCTCAAGTCTCCCAAAATGCATATTTGCATAATTAGAAACGAGCCTCTGTTTGTGATTTCAGAAAGGGCAAAGCTCATAATTTTCCAGCAACACAGTCAATGTGACTTATAAGAAGTTCCCCCAGCCTGTGAGCAAGATATACCACAATAGTACCATTAGCTGAATACACAAGAACTGTCCAAACATATAATAAATACTTTAAATAGGACAGAGATGCCCACCTGTCTGCCTCCCAGTGCAATGCAAATCAGACGATGCGTAGTGCACGTGTTCAGATGTCAGGGACTCTCACTGTGTGTCAACTAAAACTACCACTGACCCAAGGTAGACCAAAACCCCTCATCAGCTGCAGGGCACTGCAGAGCGCTGCCAGGCCCCGCGACCCACCTGGTCTCCAGCGGCACGTTGCTGTTGAGCACCCAGCTGTCCTGCAGCTGCACGGACTCAGGCGTGGTCGCCAGGTCGTTGGGGGCGGGAGCAGGCGCGTGGATCTGGTTGCGGCGGTTGGTGAGCGAGTTCCTATTGAGGGAGTTGGCAGACGAGTGATGGTGGGACAGCGAGTGGTTGTGAGGAGGGGGGAGAGGTGGCCTCAGCGTTGACTGGCTGTGATGGTTTGAAGGGCCTGAAATGGAAAAAGAAAAAGAAATCACAGCCATGCTGATGGTATTATTCTTCTCAGCATTTTCACGAGACCGTTGGCTGGATAAAAAACCAAAAAGCTACTATGCCTGTGTACCTTTTGGACTTTAGCTAATGAAACACTGTTGAATCAGACCACAGACTGTTAGAGATCAGATATAAAACGGCATCTAAAGTTTGTATAGTTAGGATGTCCACAAAGACTACACTGAGGTTTAAAAATAGTCTTTGTGGCCTCTCTGCGAAAAAAGAGAAGGAAGCAGGGCAGCGGGCAAGCTCGTCCCTTCTGTACACCCGCCTGGAGGGACATCTTCTGCCCTGTTTCTATCAGGGGTTTAAGGATATGAACCTTAATGCATATTAGCTTTTGAGAATATGGTCTTTATGCTCCTATAAAATTTAATCAGAGATCTCAATCTGCTTTCACTCACTGTGCCCATTAGGTTCAAAGGAACAGTATTTGTGCCAGTGAAAGAAGATTAAGCTCCAAATATGAAAAGACAGCAACAATGCAATGATGGTATCTTTCATGTTCTTGCATGTGATCAGGATTTGGCCTCTGTTTTTCTGTTTAGCAATGCCACAAACGCACATCAAGATCTGAAAATTATGCTAGTCTTTCAGCCTCTTTCATTGAAAGATGACAGAAAATTTTGGGGGAGATAAGGAAGGATACACACCTTTCTTATTCTTTGAGTACTGACATGTTTGCATGGATAATGAAAATAAATTCTGCTAATCAATAAGGCAGGCGGATTAAATGAAAAAGCACATGCATAGATAATAGAATAAAGAGGCATCGTTCTAGCATCGTCACTTTACTAAACAAACACAAAATGCTAAGTTTATAATTGCATATGTTGCAGTATGTTAATTTTAATAAAAAGAGCAAAATGTAAAATAACAAGCACTAAGTAGATTATGGACTGCATGCTTTAGTCATTATATCAAGTTGTAGTTTTCTAGTGAACAATAATCAGAACAAATAATGTTAGCTAAATTATAATCATAATGGTGTATGTTTCTTTTAGAAACCGAAGAGCATTTTACCTAATGAATCAATAAAAGAAAGCATCAGAAGAGGAAAACATTTGCAGCCAGACTGATCTATTTCCATATGAAACAATGAAGCACAGAAAAACCATTGAAATGTTCAATTAACTGCCAGATCATTAAGGCCAATATTTAAAAAAGGAAAATAATTTTCCTTTTTGCTCAGACGGGACTAATCCCATGTGAGAAACACACCACGCAGCCAGGAACTGGAATAGGTGTAAAAAGTGAGGCTTCTGATTTCTGAAGTTATGATCAAATCCCCCCCCGTAACATGGGAAGGGGCCCAGGAGAAGCCACAGCTCTGTCAGTGCGGGCAGATGCACAACACGGTGGCAGGGCTGCCTGCCCAGCCTGCCCTGGGGAGCACAAGGGCCTGCTGAAGGCAGCAGAGCAGCTGGGGAACTGCCAAGGGACGGGGCTTGGTGGAGACAGTTCTTTCCTTTCTTCAGTGTAGGCCAAAGAAGAAACAACACAGGTCCAACTAAGACTTAAGCAAATGGAAATTGCCCTGTGACAAGTCATCTTCAGAAGGGAATGATAAATTCCGGATGCTGCATCTGCTGCTTTCAATCTGCACCGAAGTTCCTTTCCCTTTTCTGAAGCTCTTTAGGCCTGAATGCTTACCCTGTTTGAAAAACAAAGAAGCCTTTTATGAACACGTTCTAAATTTTGGAGCTGTCACATGGGCTGGCCACCTTACTATCCTTCCCTTGGCCATCTCTGACATAAGCTTGGAAGAGACTGTTTGAGCCCAGCAAAGTTAACATCTAAAATCCGCGTTTGGACCTCCTAAAACATCAGATGTCTAATCTACACTGGGTCCCGTGCCATTTCCAAAGAGCATGTGGAGGGAAACACAGCAAGAAGAAAATGTGCTTGGACAATATCCACATGCATAGAAGCTTAAGTGGAATTACTCTCCTCATGTCTGTGTTCTGGCTTTAAACAAAGCACAGCGATCTGGATTTCAATAAATGGATCTTTATGAGCGATAAAATACAGACGTGTGCCCTTGTGTTAAAAATTAATTCAGAAGATTTGTGCGCTTCCTATTATCTCTGCCACTGCTCATTCAGTTTCTTCTTTCAGAGGATAAATAGGAAAGAATCATAAACAACAAAGTTTTGTTCCCAGAGACACGGTAGCAACAGCTACACTGACTGAAGCCTGCAACCACAAAATCACAGAGGCTGCTCTCGCAAGTGAGACAACTCTGCATTCTGATAAGTGTGCAATTACTGCAAGGCTAAAGAAGAACTGAATTCAAGCTACCATGAATTGATCTGCTGCAAGAGTTAGTTTGCACACAGTATACAAAGTGTACTGCTCAAAACAAGCTATGCAGAAGTAGCTGAACACACAGTGCAGCTGTAAAACCCCAAAACAGCTGGCATAGAATGAATGTAGCATTTAATACAAAATAAAAACCAAATATCAATGTCAAAATCATACAGATACATATTAAAATGTACAAAAGCTTATATATAAATACTAAGAAACACACACATACAGAAGTGAATACATAGGTTACGTACATATGTAGGAGAGAGTTAAAATCTTAACATGCTGCTTCTTCATAAAGTTCTTTAAATAAATAAAAAGCAGAAGAGTGCGAATTGGAAGCTGAGTGAGGATAAATTATTTTCTAATTAAGCAATCTGAGAACACAAAGTCTGACCTAAATTTCTCTGAAGCAAACAAAAGTTATTCAATTCACTTACTTGGGTTTAATCAGAAACAAGAAGCTAAAAGTGTAGGAAAAAATACTTTGTTCTGTTCATCCTTTTATTCAGGAAAACAGTGAAACAAAACCAGCTAGCACAGAGGTAACATTCACCTGAAGTAGGATGCAAAATGGCATGTCTCCTTACAAAGAAAAAAGAAAAAGCAGAAACCCCATGAACGTAACTGTGTCATAAGGGCATTCCCTTCTTTTGTGCACATGAGAGAGCACAGAAGCTGCAGCCCAGGGTTGAAGTCCTGAACACGGCTGCGGGGCTCATGGCACTGCCACCTGCTCACAGCACTGCCCTGCTCTGCTGGGCATGGAACGCTGCGGAGCAGGAGGAACCCTCAGATGTCACAGGGTTACAGGCGCCACAGTGAGTTGCTCCCGAGGACACACCTCTAAATGCTGCTTCTCAGCTCTTTTTGCGGTTCAGACGTTGCCTGGTGCACTAAGTGACACTCTGGATCTGCTTCAACATTGTCATATTGATTTCCAAGTTCTTCCAGCTCTAGGTAACGCTCACATAGCACCTGCACTAGATCCACCCAACACAAAGATCTGAGGAGAAGTGAAGCTCCCACTGAAGAGATCCGTTTCAAAGCAGAAGCAGCAGCATCCCTGATCGGAGCAGAGCAGTTGCTGTCCTGGAGCCTTCGGATATACCACAAAAAAAAAAAAAGGAGATTCTACCTTTGCTATGCTGCACTGTCCCATGTGCCATGATTAAATGCTAGAGACAAACACCTCCTCAATCATCTCACAAAAGATCTAAAAGAAAAAAACATACCTGATTTTTCTGAAATGAACAATGCAGCAGCTTATACATCTAGACAATACAATACAATGTGTAGAAACAGCCAATGAAGCTGATGCATTGAAAGATAAAAAGGAATAAAATAAACCACATAAAACCCTTCTTAGCGAGCATCAGTCTTCAGCAACCCTAGTTCTTTATTCACACAACTGCACCACGTTGTTTTCTCAAGGAAACCACGTCATCTGCTCCCACAACGAGTAATAGGTTTGTCACACAACAGCAGGGCCACCTTCCAACCTAAATTCCTCTCCAAAGGCAGATCACTCTATTCAGAGCCGGGAAGAAAAGCACTGAAGCCAGGGAGCAGCAGGCAGCATGCACAGAGATGCCCCTGCTCGGCACCTGACGCCCAGCTTTCAGCCCTGCTTTGAGCTGGCTGGGCTGGGACCAGGCCTTCTCATCTGTCTTGTGGCCTCTGGTTTAAGCCATGCTCTACTGTTTGCTTTAGTTCTCTGAATTATTCTGTGGAAGGCCGAAGTTTAAATGGAATCTCAGTTTTCTCAGAATGTTTTCAATGTATGCTGGAAAGAAGCAAGTTATCTTATAACCATAGATGTCATTAACTCCCTCTCTTGCTGTAAAACCATACAATTTGCCAGGTGTTTCTTCTTTTGTCCACGCTTTTACAGCATTTGAGGCAAGAATAGGTTGAACGACTGACTATGTGTGAGTCACTTATCAGCTTCTGCCAGCGCACTGCAGCCATCTCCCCTGCACAACATTAGAATCAAAAACTACATGTTTCTGCAGAAAAAAATACCCAACACAACAAGACCCCAAAACCCCACTGCTAACCCACAATATCCAGATAATCACAGAAAAGGGGAAAGGTGAATTAATGGATAAAGTATCTGTCCAGGACTTTGTCATACTTTCTATAGCCTATGCTCACTGTGGCCTCCCTTGAACGATTGAGGATGAAACGCTTGTTATCTATATGCTTCTTTATCCATATCCTTTGCAGGAGCGTTGAAGGTAAATTACCTTACCACTTACAAGGCAATCAGATACTGGCGCGGTTTGAGCCAGGAAAGCACTTTGCAGCTCTGGCTCCCAGCCTGAAGGGCGCGAGTTCATCACACGGGAGGCAGAAGAGGCAGCAACCGAATTAACTTGGCCAGACTGGAGCTGCACAGAGCACGGCTGCCACTCCATCATGCGACTGGCGGTGCTGAGGTGCTCTGGGCAACATCAGGAGCACCCAAACACGGCCAGCTGCAGAAACAGCAGCTTGCTCCCAGCACTGTGGGAGCCAAAGGAAAGCAGACATGGCCTTCGCACCAGGTGGGTGGGAGGTTGTGCACGCTCACATGGGTGAAGACGAAGATGCAGGACATAACCCAGAGTCTGCCCTCAGGGACTGCAGGCACACGGCCCATTTTCTCAAGTTAGTGTCACCCACAAAAAGATTAAAAAACATCGCTCTGCAAAACAGTACTATCTGAGATGCTACATACAAACCGTATTTGCTTAAATACATCACTTAAATATGCATTATCTCACTGCATGAGGTGCACCGGCTGCACAAAATAATGGCTAGTCAATGGCAAAACACATTGCTTTAATAATAATGCTTTATGTAGATTTGGTGCCCTGTGGTATTCTACCTGCCACAGAGGTAGGCGTACCATTTCCAATTCTACATAACAGAAAAATGAGTCACAAAGAGGTTAGAGAGTCATCTTTCCAATTAAAAAAATCCACGCACTTCACATCTTTCCCAATCAAACTTCTCATTTAATTTTCCAATAATGAAATAGATATAAAACATATTTCAGAGACACCAAGGGTGTATTTATCTTTAGTCTGGATGTATGACTTCTGCCTGAAGAGGGCACTGATGTAAGAACTGAGAAGAAAAGCACGCACATGTATTTCTAAGCCATAAAAATAGTTAACCGTTGCCATAAAACACACCATCCAGAATGCTAAATTTTGCTCTCTATGCTTGGTTCTACAGAATGGGAAAGAGCTGAACCCTACCTAAAGTCTTACACAAACACTCTTCAGAGCTCATTCAATTTGATACACTGAGAATCACACCAAGGAGAAACTGAAGAGACATTTTCTGAGCAGCATACGGAACCTTCTGAGCAGAAGTATTCTGGCCAGCAGCGTAAGCCTGGTGACATTTTCGTGACAGGAGCGCAGCTTGAAAGCTGCTGCTTCCCTGGATGGTCCAAGGGGGAGCCTGAAAATGTTCACAGTGACATAAGAATAATTATGCTGTAATTTCCAATTCATTGCGAGTCTGCAGTCAGGTGCAATAGAAAGTCATCCCTGAAGCTATTACAGCAGTACTTTGGATTTTATATAACTCAGTTAGCTAGCACACAAAGCTGCTTTCCATGGGTGTAAAAGAAATGCTAGTCACAGGTGCTTTAATGCAATGCATTATTTTGATCATTTCAGAAACCTTATAGAACATATTATGTAGTGTCCAAAACCTTCTGAAAACTAATTATTGCATCTAAAATCATTAAAAAAAAATCTACAAGGAAGTGTCTCAAAATAAACTACAGGAGGTAACTGCATCAGAGAGGAGCTAAGACAGAAGCTAAAGATCTGTACGATGCTGTTCCGCTGGTGTTTGGGATGAGAGCGTTCTTCCAGAATTATTTACAGTATTACCCTGTCAGCCCAAACAAAGCAGAAAAATAGTAATCAAACACCTTTTTTCCTTTACAATGAACCACCTGGTAATCAAATGGTGGAAGTAAACAGCGATGCATACAAACCATCAAAACATGAAGACAGTGAGACCAGTACACGCAAGGTCACTGGAGGAGCTCCACGGGACGATTCAGTCCCACATCCCGGGGAAGGCAGAGCTGTGTGCTCTCTGAACACCTCGCCTCACTGTACAACTGGTAAGAATAATTTGTGTAGACCGTGTGGAAAAAGTAGGAGAATAGTGCATAAAGCTGTAGTAAACAACATTGAATATCAATTCAACATATGCATTGTAATTGGACTTCAATAAGTTGTTTCAATTTTTAGAAGCAAGAAAAATACAAATGACTACAAGTAAGAAGCAAACTTCTGCCTCCTGCAGGGAGCTGCAAGCTTTGCGTGGCTGGCACGTCTTCTACAGGCACAGGAATGTGCTGCTTCTAGCTCTGTTAGTTGGTACAGGACAAAAATGAAAGTCATAAACCATTGGACTGAATAGTCCCATAGGAGTTGCCTGGCTTTTCGAAGTACCAGGCAGTTTAACTTCAGGTACCACAGACAACGGGCTCTGCTGCTCAGAAGATGAAAACAGGGGTTAATGAGTACCAATGAAGGGCACTGTGAGGTAGTATATGAAAACCTTCACACAATTTATCACCAGCTCATCGGCAAATAAGACAACTTACTAAGCCAGCAGTTCATATGAAAGCACTACCCGTACCTCTCCAGTATGAAAAAGCAATGGGATTTCAAACCAGAAGAGATCGCTTCCTCTTGCAGGCAGACACCTAACACTAGAGTGGCCCCACATTACTAGAACAAACAGGGTGCTTGGAGGCTGGGACATCTTTCAGCAATGCTGCCTGTCCCTGGTGTCAAGAGGACAGCAAATACCTGGGTTCTGCACACTGTCTATAGAGCATACCGTTTTAAAAGCTGCTTCATCCGAGGAACTTGGAATAACACCTTTTACCTGTCTTTGTATCACGGCCATGATTTTATCTTTCTGAGAAGAGCAGAAATGCAAACAGACTCAAGTAAAGAGCCATACAAAATATTAGTAGTAGTTATTAACTGAGTAATGAGGGAACAGATTCAATTTTCTATTTAAGATATAACAGTAGTTTTGATAATTGAATTATGTACTATGTATAGAGAAGTATATTATAGATAGATAGATAGATAACATATAGTAGTTTCTGACACCATTACAGTTCAAAGTGGAGTTGAGTACAGTGAAAAGAAAAGCAGTTCTTGGGTGCAATGCTGCATTCACAGTATTGAAGGATTTACAAACAGGAAAAGAAGATGACTGTAATACTTTATCCAATAAAAGTCATAGGAGAGTGGACACTGGATAGATAGCAAGACTGTAGTTTGCCCAAAACCTCTAAGTAACAATCTTCAAGCTTGCAAAAATGGCTAACAGCTTTATCAAGGGATAACAAGTAATCAAAATCTACGTTTGAAATCTCTGCTCAAAAGTGTGTGTGAATTGCTTAAACTCCTTGGACAGAGGAGTTCCATGGCACTTAAAGCCATAATGTGAGAGATGAGTTTCAGAAAATCCAGAGACCCAGGGCAAAACTTTTCGACATTGATGTTAACCTGTGAAACCACGACAGAGAAGAGAAGGAGATGATAGGGAAAATTCTGCAGTATGTCAAGGAAGTCTGCTGCTTTGAGACACTGGGGCAAGGCACAAGTCAGCAGGAATGAAGGAAAAAGACACTACAAAGCTGTTTCCTGTGAGATCTTATAGCAGCTTGATAATAGTCTCCCACATTAGAAGGAGGATTCTAGATGTTTATGTGTTGTATGTTTAGGTTGTACGTAGATCAGCAGATCATTTGGCACAATATAAGCAGATCTACAATGAGAGCAATAGATCCTAGAACACCTGTTCTACAGTATATTCTGTTTGGATGCTGTCAGACTGGATTTAGTTTGGTTCACCTGGATCAGGAGTCCCCACCACCTACGTGATTTGAAGCAGCCTCAAGGACCAGTTACTGTTTGCAGCCCTTATGTCCCCATTAGAAGCAGAACATGTTAATTAAAGATACTCATCAATTTTCCCTGGAAGGAATCTTGTTTGTGCATGCCGAGATTTCCCGGAACGCCATCCTACCCCCCACAAGCAGAGCAGCCAAAGGGGTCCCTTCAAAACAGCTCCACAAAGCACTGCACTGCCGAGCTCAAGTCTTGTTCAGATGTCACTGCCTTAAATTTTCTTACTAATCTATCTGTTAGTCTATATTTCATATGGAAAACTCACAAGAATAGTAAATCTTATCCACTAAGAAAGATCAACATTTTGATTCATTTTGTTTTTAAACGAATGAGGTACTTTCTGGCTGTTTCTGTCTGCTATTAGTAAACATCCTTAAAAATGCTTAAAAGAACAGCTTAAGCTACAGTATTAATTTCACATGTGGGCTGTCAGCTGGGCAAGATACTAAAAATTTAGCAGATATTAAGTTGCAATTCTGCATTTGAAAAATCCAATGAGGTTGCTTTGGTTTAATATCAAAGCTATGACACGGAATGACAGCACAGACTTCCTATTTCTAAAACATAAGGAAGAAATGTGTTAAGTCCTCTAAGCTCTCTACAAAGACGTATTCAGCATTTAGGCTTTTCTGCACGTATTTATCAAGTACATTTTAAGAGGAATGTCCAGATACACAAAAGCCAAACTTAAGAAATTACAAAAAAAGAGAGTTTTTCTCCTCAATATCCCCAGTATTTTAAGTGAAGGTCAGCATCATGTTATTTACCATACAATAATACTAAATACATTCAACATTTAATTAGTAAATTAGAGCTGTCAATAGTTTTTGGTAGTGAGACAATTATTAGGCATCTCTACTTCACCCAGAAGGAAAGAAATGAAAACAAATCCAAGAAGTAAATCTTATCCAGCAGCTGGGCTGCCAGCAGAGATCTGCGACTCCCTATGACAATAGCAGCATATTTAAAAAAACCCTTTTAAATTAGGATTAATTAAGATTCATTCATTTTTACTACTTGTCGTGCTCTTTGCATGTGTGAAAGATTTTCATTTACACTCATTTATCATCTCAGGCAGCTTCACTGATAAGGAAATTTATTCTGACAAAAAAATCAGGCTGTGTCTTGAGAAGGTTATCGCTGATGTTGCTACACGCATATGGCATCTAGATCAGGAGTGAGTATGATGTCCTATACAACACAACTCTCCAGTATTATGATTATCTCTGACACGGTCACAGAGGCAGATGGATGTCCAGGTAGCAAAGATCTTGTTTGATAGCAGTATTTTTGAACGATCTGTTCACAAATGCGGGAAGGCAGAAGAGGGGTAGAAATGAAAAGTAAAGCATGGGTTTAAAAGACATCTTAGAAACCAACAATCATGGTTTGAAGTTTAAAATCTAGAACCCAGTTCTTAACTGCCAAAACTGCTCTTAGTGAATGTTACATGTACTGAACTTACCACTACTAACAACCACAACATAAAAATAATGATAACAGTGTTCTTTTAGACAACGGATGTGTTTCTTTTATAGTGCTTCTTACATAAAGCCTCATAAGGTAAGGATACGAGCAAAATTTGAAGGAACAAAAACCGAAACACAGAGAGTAATGAAGTAATACTGAACCGTGCGACCAAACCCTGGTGCTCTGGCTCCAGCTTGGTCTCATCCCCCTCCAAGCAAGCCTTCCCTGTCTGGCACATTCATTTCTCCAGTCATAGCAAAGTAAAACGGAAGAAAACTAATTCCAGTGGGTGCTAATGGAAAGTAACACGTTTAGATTTAACTATTATTTCAAATACTTTTTATTCTTTCTCACGTGGATTGTTTAACTCATATACGTCAGTAAGGAAAAAACAAATCATATCATGTCCTCGGTTGGAAGAGATCTTTTAGAATCAGAAGGCAGTTTTTACACTGGACGTAGATCTACAAATGCAATATACTTCTGCAGAACCTTATAGGTAGCTGTTAAAAAAGCTAGCAACGCAACAAAAAACATCACTGATCCTAAGTTCTCCAAACGATACAAACGTAACAAAAATCCCACCCACTGGGAACACATTTGGAAGCTGATGTCTAATTACTCTTTGACAAAAACGTAAAAGCAAAAGCCATCCTCTGCAGGCTCGAGAGTCTATCATCATTAAAGCATCGTAAAGGCTGTTCCATGCATACTTTCTGCAGCAGAAAGAAGTAGTCTTTTTACCCAAAGTACACATCTGTGTGGGATTCTGATAGACATCTTGATATGGTTAGCCTACTTCAATTTACTTGCACATTGTCTGGTGCAAGCTCAGGGAAACACGGCAAGCTGTGCAATGAAGGGAGGGGAAGTGCTGCAGTACGGTGTCTTTATATTAACTGAGCTCTAAATTTACGAAACACTCAAGAAAAAAATTATTAAATTATTCATCAGCTATAAGACAATTAAGAAGCAAACTAAAGGGGAAAGTGGAAGCTTGGTCCTGAGGGAGAACAGCTGGTCCTCTCATTAAAAGTATGTTTTGGCAGCAAAATACCCCCCGAACAGAGGGAACCTGCTGCTAAGGCAGCCTCAGAGTCAAATTTAGGAGCAATTGACAAAGAAAGGCTTGTGTGAACAGTAAGCTGGGTGTACGCTGGGTATAACCATGGCTGGTGTGAGCTACGCCTCCCCAGAGTATGGCAAAAGAAGGGGCTGGGATGTAATTGCACTCAGGAGCCACAGCTTTAGACAGTACCAACATCAGCCTTTGGGCAGCTTTGTGCTGCTGTGCCAAGCTGCACTGAAGTGAGCTTAAGAGTCACAAAAAGGTGTCACTCACGGCGGCCCTCACTCACACACTGATGGCAGCTGAAGCCCTGAACCACTCCTGTGTCCTGTTTCAGATCTCACAGTGGGCAACAACCTGCGGTCAGGAGCGGCACTTCACCTCTGTGCTGCGACTGTGTGTGTGTCATTGGAAAGAAAAGGGCATAGCACAATGGTAATTGCATGGGAAGCCATTCAGAATTGGAAAGGAGAAGGAAAACAAGAAAGGGAAGAGAAAGGCAGCAAGTTGGTGCAATGACTGAATGGAGTGAAACAGCATGCACACAAATACAGCAGCATGCTGGTTTATAGTGCCAGAGCTCTGAGGGCGTCTAAAAAACTAAATACTATAATGTTTTGATGGCAAAGGAATGCAAAATTGGATACTTCATCTTCATTCTGTACACTCATGCTTCTCTGATAGATAAAAGAAATTTCCTCTCTAAATGCAATCCTCTCCATTCACGTATTTGCCCATATACATGGAGCATCCTTACAGCTAGAAGTAAAAACGCGCAATGGTTCTTCTTCCTAATCCAATAATTCTGCTTAAAATGGTTACTTGAATTCCTTCCAAAGACTCAAACATGTTCCATATCAGGTAGGAATTCAGACATCCTTATATAGCGTAGTCTCAGCCTGTTTCAAGACCTGATACAACATAAAGAATACATTAAATTAGATCTCATTTAGAACTCTGATCTTTCTATACCTGTTTGTTCACTTGGGCCAGTGGGCAAAATAAACATTTTAGCCTTTCCTACTGCTCCAGATATGTCACACTGAAGAGCATTTTGCATAAGAAGAAGTGGCACACTACTAGCTTTGTAACAGTCAGGGCCTTAGTTATGAATACTTCAGATGATGCTCTAGACAGGAACTCAAATGATGCAGATTCCTGCTCTTCAGATGAACAGAATAGAGATTTACAGATTCAGTTTGAATCTGTACTTTATTAATTTACATTAGCTGATCAAAGAAAAGGGAAGCAAAGACAAGGTAGATTTCTAAAATGATGGGATATATGCATATCAAGTTAAAAATTTATTAGACACACACAGTCACTTGGGCATATACGTGTATTGAGTGTTCAGGGGTACACAGGGCAACGCCCTGCTACACAAAGATGATTTCTACCCACTCAGGAGAAAGCACTGAAGGGCAGAAGGAAAGCAGTGATGGCACCCTGAGCTGGGCTGCCAGCAGAGCCCTGTGCAGAGCAGAAGGGGCAGGCATGGCCCAAGAGCTCTGGGAAGCATCAGGTGGCCCAGAACCACAGAAGCAATGAGGGAAGATGAGGTGGAAGCAGCAGTGCCAGGAGGAGAAGGCAAAGAACATGACAGAGGAGACTCTGCCACTTGGGGTGCAGAACCCCTCACATTCCTGGGGTGAGAGTGAGCAGAGCAGAGCAGATAGGATAAAAAAGAAGGTGAACAGAGAGGTGGAGAGCTCCTCCAAGAGGCTTCAGGCAGAAATGGGGGTAAATTAAAAAAGAGGGAAACAACCAGGAGAGCTGTCAAGAGTGGGACAAGGGAACTGCTTAGGAAGGAGGAATGCAGCACTGACCAGGGTACGCCAGCTTCATACAGCTACATGTCTGCACAGCTATCAATCTACATCACATCTATCTATGTCACGACTTCAGACATATCTCTACTGGTGATTACTTCTCAATACACACAGCTGTGCACCCAACTGCAGCAGTGGCAGTGCAAGAGCGGGTGGCCAGACCTCAGGGCACATTCACCTGGGGAAGGTGCAGCCAGCAGCTCACAGATTGCATGCCTCTCCCTTAGTTCTAATGACACCATCTTGTTTCCAGATTCAGAGATGTTACTGGGAACTCCTGTGCCACACACATCCTAAATGTCAGCATCATTTCTGAGCGTTTTAAAAATAGTAACCCAACAGGTATGACCCTGTGGCACAGAAAGTTAACAGAAGATATTTTCCTGTACATGTAATTATTTTTCAATGCTGCAGTGTTTTCAATCCTAAATTCTTACCCTTTCTCAAGGTGCTGGTTTTACAAAACATGCAAAACACAACAATGACCTATGGTCTTAAGCCACGTTACAGAAATCCTTTTAATCCTGTCACTGTCCAAACACACTGTTTGAAGTGACAGCCTGAGCCAGAGCAAAGACCATGAAAGGAATTATGTCAGCCCCAACACTTCACGACATGTACCCCATTCAAAGCAAGCAATGACAAGACAAAAATGATGCTTCCACATTTCTATACTTTTCAAAAAAAAAAAAAAAGATTGCTTCTTCCTGGGGTAACATAAAGAGATCTGTCTCTTCTTCACACATTAACAATTAATATGGATCCTGCTTATAGACATCTGTAGTGCTTTGGGCTGTATTTATGGTGTGATAACTGTGTCATTTTGAGACAGCGCACCAAGATGATAGAAAGACATAACTGAACTGCTCACTCTTGCTCCTATCTAAGGGACAACACTGTTATCTTGTTACAAAATACTGCCCCAAGCAATAAAAAGTTTCATAAATCTTTTTCTACCAGTGTTGTCAGCTTCTATTTTTGCCTGTGGCTGAATGTGATTATCATCTGTTTTCACCCTACAAGAAAACAAAGTGATCTAGAATATAATGACTGGGGAACATTTTGGAGCCCTCCTGAGCTGCAGGATGCTTCCAGCTGCTAGCATGGCTGATAACGGACTTAATAGAGCTAATGATTTCTAATACCACTAACACAAGGCTATTTTCACAGTGGGTAAATAATGACTCTTTTGTTTTGGAAATAGTTAAGAAGTCATGTAGATGTTTGATAAGTACACAATACAGTACAAATGGAGCAATATTTGGGTAACTAATGGTGGATTACACTATAGCTAGAAAACAATATACATTTCTGTTTCCTTTTAAGGAACTTAAAAAGTTTATAACCCTGGTAACACCACTGTGACAGTGAGGAGATTTCACTGTAAACAATTAAAAGTAATGTCTTAATCCAAGCATAAAAAGGCATCCATTTGTTTCAGTGTACTGCATCTCTGTTTTTATGTTGGTAATTAATATTACTAGTCTTCACCAGAAAAAAAATAAAAACTAATTGGATAGTAAAAGAAATTTTCTCAAGGGTCGAACCCAAAAAAACGCATGAATGAGATAAATGATGAATGCTGTGTATGCCTACAGTACTTGGTCATGACTGCACGCTTCTGATAAGCATTGTTTGCCTGGCTTGCTCCTCTCCCATGTGGGAGTGGGTAACCCACGTCCCCGTTCAAAGGCCGTGTCTCCACTGGGAGAACCCCTCTCCACAGGCCAGAGTCTTCCAGCCTTTCATTTCTGTGAAACCATATAAAAGCTTTTCTATGATATCCTTCCCTCTCCTCCTTCTCTCTAGAAATTACATACCCATATACGCTGTGTATACACACAGTCCGTTTTCCTTGCAGAACCCTGAGCACAGTTTCGTATCGCAGTTGTTGCAGGCAGCTGAAGGGCAGCACTCCGTGCCCCTCCTGCCCCACCTCCGCCCCATGCCCCAGCACGGCTGGGCAGGGAAGAGTGCTGGCTGCTGCAGGACTGTCACCTGCCATCCTGTGCCAGGCTGGAGCAACCTCCCCTCTCTCAATCTGGTTTTAAAGCCAGACTTGCTGGGAAATTCTGAGTGGCTGAAAGCATGGCCATTAGTAAGGAGTTCTTCTGCCCTGTGAGTTGTCTGAGTTGTGTTCACCAACAAACAGCATTCATTAAACAGGGCTGTGTTCTAGCATGCTCTGTATTCTGCATCACCCATAAGGGAGGCACCAAGCTGCTTACAACCCAAACTTCTCAACAAGCAGAAAGAAGATTAAATGTATTTTTTGCTAAGTAGAATATAAATCATATAATTCAAGATACAGAGAGCTCCTTGAGTCAGAATGAAAGAAGTAAAAGTATTTGATTATAGTCCAAACGGTGCTATAAATAATATAATGTAACGAGATAATATCCACCCACTGTAAGCTTCATAGATTTTAGAAAAGCATATGATAACCCCCACTGTGATTCATTTTCATATATCTTGACATATTACAGATAGCAAGCAGAAATATTAAGTTTACCAAAGTGTATTTCAAGGTAGAATTTTTACAGTTAAGCTAAACGCAAACTTAAGCAAAGAGCCTAATACAGCCGCTGGTGTCAAACTGAGAGTGCAATCTTCTCTCTTGTTTGTCACTGCCTTCGTTTCATTATGACAAGAAACTGTAGACTGGAACAACAGAAGTATTTCACGGTCTAAGAATTAATGGTAGATTTTGTTTGTGCAAGTGAGATAGCAGTTCTAAATGACAGGTCAGACATGCAGGGGACGCCACAAGATTGTTCCACATCACAAATAAATAAGGCTAAATATCACCAAAAATAGATCCAGCAGGAACTCCAGGTTCCAAATCAAGTTTTGTAACAGAAGCCTGAGAAATACAGGGCTTGTAAATTCCTGTACTTGAGAGACACGAACAAGCCGATGGATGCAATCACAAGGAAACGATACCATGATCAAACTGTGGCTGCTGCATTCACCAACCTGACTGACCTGCTCTAATGTGAGCCGCCCTCCGTAACAGACATGGAAACAGGAAAGCCCCCAGATGCAGTTACGTACGTACTCCAAAGACTAATGCCTTCCAACAACACCAGGTACTGTACAGCTTACTAAACACTAACGTCCAGAATTCAGCAGCATTTTTTTTTCCTTCTTTTTTTCTTTTCAAATAGCACTCAGTCCATGACAGAAATTCGGGATACATTGACACGAAGCTACGGCATGCATGTTGCAGGGCCTACACATTCTTAAAACCAAGAATGTCGAGCTAAGTTGAGAACAAGAGGTTAGGCTGCTCAAAGAATAAGAACCCTGGATTGTCTAAATAAAATAAGCAGTAATATCACGGGGCAGAGATACGCCACATGCTTTAATGCATAAAAATTGAAAAAAAAATGAGAACTTTGGAGACCAAGGAGCTCTTCTTTATCAATATAGAAGATGTAATGCCGAATGAAATTAGATTTAAGCCTGTAGATTTGGTATTTATGATAGGGATAGATGGCTGAAAGAAAAAAGTAATAACAGGACAGGAAATAAAATGTATTCATTATTCAGAAAATGTTTATGAAATTGAGAGAATTCAAACAGACAGTACTGAACAGAGAAGGTCTTGAGAACTGAGACAACATAAGGGAACAAATATTGCTAAGTCCAAAGTCTATCTTTGTTAAAAATAATTAGAATAAAATATACTGTGAGGTCCTTCAAAAGGAATGAAAGGTGGATAACAGGTGGTGGGACAGGAGATGGAATTCAGCATTGACAAATTTGGTGTCAAAATTCTTCCAGTAACTGTTGTGTTTTTGTAAACAATCTGTATTATAAATGCAGTTTATGCCTGGACATACATTGTGTAAATGGAGTTGGAGCTCCCTGTTCGATGCAACTACTTTGCAAGAATATATTGTTCTTTTCACTCATGAGCCAAGCCTGTCATTGGCTTATGCTGCTGAAATGAGACACAATAATGCACTGTCTTCACTCTTACAGTGCTTTTTAATGCTCCACTGTTAGAAGCAACACTCTTTTGCTCTTTTCTTTTTTTCAGTCATTCACATGATCCATACTAGCTAGTTCAGATGCAAGTATAACATATTCACTCTACAGATATTATTGGAGGATGCATCTTTTTTTCTAACTTCATTTAAAAGGAAGCAAAGCTGCCGGTCAAGGAGATGCTGCACACTAAACCAGAATAAGGCATCTCTAGGTCATAAATTAAAGAGGTACGGTGCTACAGGCATTCTTTGTTCACGTCTGATAAGACAGACATCATGTCTGCCACAGTTTTTAAAGGGGTGTGGAAAAAAAAAAAGAATCTCCTGATTCATAAAGGCTAGAAATAGTCCATCACGTATCTGTGGTCCCTGAACTATCTATCTGGCACATCACTGTCAGGCTTCTGTGGGCATCCTGCTGGGCTGCTTTCAATCCCATACTACAGAACAGCAGACCGCTGAAAAAGGAAAATCTATTTCCTTTTTATTCTTCCTGCTAGACACTACGTACTCCTCCAAACCGTCCTTCTTTTCTTCAAGTAAAAACAACAACAGTCAATATGTGAAAAGAAAAAAATGGGAAGAAAATGTAAGTGGGAAATGCTGTCACCAACAAGGATGCCATAGTGAAGGAAATGCACAACCTGTGTTCCTCTACTCTGATGTCTCACGAAGTTGGAGCTACCAGAGCTGAACGAGGCAGGGGAATATTACGTTTGTTTATCTTCCCATGTACATATATATACACATAGATAAACACATATTGCTGCCATTGCTAAGTAACTTAATAAAGAATTTAAATTCACACTGCGCTTCCTTGTGACATTTCTCCTGTTTCTCTATCAAATTCTGACACGGAGGTTTTCACTAATGAACATATTCATCAGTTCCTACTGAGCTGGTGACTGCTGTCTGCAATCAGTCAGCATTTATCCCTGGATGTACATGAACACAAAGCCATTTCCCATCCCCACCCTACTCCTCAGGCTTTCCTCCTGAGAAGGCACTGCACGGACACCATCAGATTTTGTAACAAATGGCTAACTCATGGTGCATGAAATTCACCCCAAGCAAAACAGAAGTGCCACTGAGGCCCTTGTAGGCTTCATGCTGAGTCGCAGAGGCCAACACGCGCTTGTAGAGGAAGGATGGGGCAGGTACCGGGTAGCACACCTCTGCATCACTATTTCATTAGCTCCCCATTTTCAGCCTTCACACCTAAATTGATCTATCGAGTATTGCAGAACACTTCTTACATGACTGCTCCCTGCTCCGCTATTCTGATTGCTCTCATTATTCCTTCTTTCCACAGAGAGACATTCATTGCTCAGTATGTAAATCTCACTCGTTTCAAGCCTTTGCTTACAGCTCCACATCTGTCAGTACGCACATATTAAGACATTTTTTATCTACAGAACTATTTCTGTAGTTTTGGGGAAGGAATTGAACACA
Source organism: Pavo muticus (assembly GCA_016647715.1). Classification (NCBI taxonomy): domain Eukaryota; kingdom Metazoa; phylum Chordata; class Aves; order Galliformes; family Phasianidae; genus Pavo; species Pavo muticus. The sequence continues at coordinate 291,861 of JACDJE010000197.1, read as the reverse complement.
AACAGTGAAAATGATTACTAGTAAGCTAACAATCCACAGGAAAAGAATTAGCAGCTGTGTAAAGCTGCAGAGCTTCCCAAGGCCTCTGGAAATCCAAATGTTTCTTGCCCAAGCCTCGTTTCACTATTTTAGAAATCTATAAAAAATTTATCTTGCTTACCAACTCAGCCGTGCCTGTAACACAAACAGAAAGAAGAGCACGCCCTACCGATGTAAGGCAGCACCTTTTGGACTTCACTAAGCCCCCAAATAGGAGTGAGGAATAATGTCTCTAAACCACAGTGTGCTTCCATTCTGTGCCTTCCTATCTATTGCCATGATATTCTCCCATGCAAATCAGATTTATTTATTCATAGGCACTGGCACTCCGTTACTTTCGTCAAAATCGGTCTTGCGCATGCAGTCAGCTCTGCGTTCCTGTAAACTAACTGGAAAAGCAATTAAGATTCCCCAGCAATTCAGATGGGAAGGGGGAAACCATCGCAGTGTTGCTAACACAATCTCTGTAGGCGTACGCTAGTGCAAAATGACTGCATCTCTGTGTAGAGGGAGATAAGAGAAGTGACATAGATTAAAACAAATTGTTGATCCATACCAGAGAGGAGCTAGGCAAACAATAGCAGTAAAAGCATAAATGTCAATTTGGGATGATAAAGGATACAATCTAAATGTAATACGAGAGGCCTCCAGACAAAAGGAAGAAACAGAAATTACACATTACTAAGGTACCAGATGCAATCAACAAACACATATGTAAACACAGACATGAATATGCATATGGCAAAATTCAGATCACAGGGTTGACTGCACAAGAAACTAGATTTGATATTAAAACACCTAACAATCTCCAAAATGTCTGACTGTAAGATTTGAAGAAACAAATTGGATTTATGGTTTTGGTAATGTTGCTTTCACTTGGAGCAACCTGCAAGCATCTCAGCGTGCCTTCCCCTCCATCCTGCATTTTCATCTTGAGGGTACGACTGTCCTCAAACACTGACACCAGTGCCAGGAGATCCTTTCCTGCAAGAAGTTGGCTTCACCTCCTGGAAAGAGCCATCAAAAGGTTTCTCTAATTGCTTTCAGCATTCTCTCTCCTCTTCCCTTAACACGTTGTGTCCTATACGAATTTGCCAAATGAACTAAGGCTTCAAAGCTAATTTAAATAATCTTATGCTTATTCTAGCCTAGACATTCGTGACAAAATCAGCTTCATCCAACCTGAAAACTACGCAGTTGCAGGCAGCTGCTAAAAGACCTCTCCAAAATTCAAGTGAGGTCCGTATCAGTCATCCTAGTTAGCAATACTGCTACACTCTACCTGGGAGCGAAGAATGTCCCTAAACTATCTGGTTACGAGAGCACACGACGACTGAAGAAGTTTTATTTAACTTGATACCAAAGAAGTTCACAAATAGGAGTGAACTACCCTACCACAAGCTACATTTTAGTCATCACTTTCTTTGCCCCTGCAGTTGTGTGCTACTGCAAACAATGTTTGGGCAGCATCACTGAACTGGGAGATAGCTTCTTATGATTTTGATCTGCATTTGGGAGCAATTCTGACATCTGGTATCTGTCGATAAACACTAACCTCTGATCTCAAAAAGAAGATTTTTTTTATGTGAACAAAAAACCCTCTGAAAAGCCATTTAAAGCCATTACATGTGGTGAGCTATAACAGAGTTACTGCTCTGTAAAACTGGGAGTTCACATGACCACAAATACCACATGCCTGGAGGGAGGACCACGCTACGGACTGCAATACCACGTGATAGAAGGGACCATCCTTGCAGTTCTTTGTTGACTCAGCTTCCTCCTTAGTTTAACATCTCACATTGTTACCTCCAAGCATGCAGGGACGAGCTGAGGTGTGAAGGAATGAGAGTTAGCAGGCACTTGGGTTTTGTTCTTCTCCAGGCCTGAAATCCAACTCCTATTTGAAATATATTTTCTAAGTATTAGGTAACAAATGTTGGAGTAATGCAGTGGGGCATTACTGCTGTTGCACCTGAGTGTGCCAAAAGGCTCTCTACGAATAACCGAGGCTCCGTATTTCAGAACAGTAGCAGACTGTTAGGTAATTCAATCACCTACCATGTTGCAGCAGAATAACTTTTGGTTATTAAGAATGAGCAGTATTAATTGCATACTGAAAAAGATGCAACATTGTTCTTTCATTGTAGGATTGTGGCTTCTGTTGGATCTTAACAGTTTTCTACTGTTTGTTTCTAACCCAACAGCACTGATCCTTTGTATTTTCAGTACTTGGTGGTTTTGTTTGTATCCCAAAGATAAATTAAAAACAAGATATCAACTATCTCAAGACTGAATGCAGCTGTTTCAAACTTCAGTTAATCATTATTCCAAGCAAAAAGTGTATTTATTTTGTAAACATTCTTTTATTTTCTGCACAGTGACTTTTAAAGCTTTCTCTTATTCTTAAAGATGTAAATAAAGATGAACTTCATGGCAGCTGTTAGAATATGGCTTTTCTAAAAGTTAATAAACAAAATAATTTAAATGAAAAAAAGAAAAATACTATTCCATGACTTCCACATTTCTGACAATTTTACATTTGTCCATACTTCCAGTGCACTGAAATCTCCACTAATTATTAATCTTTGCCAATCCTGCCTAGTAGAAAATTCTGTTTTTCTTGCTTAAAGACATTTTCAAACTTCATCGTTTTACAATAAATGTATTGGCACAGTTTTGCTTTGGAAATTGGCTTGCACTTTGTCTGGAAGACATACAGAAGGAATATATATATATATTTTTTTTCCATATGAAAGACAACAGAGCAACGTTTTGTTTGAACAACCAGAATACTGCTGCTCTGCAGCTGAGATAAGGCATTTGGAAGTGCAGGGACTCTGTATCAGGGAAACACTCCTTGTTGTCCCCATGTTCATGTACACAAAAGCTTTATTCCACTTTGAAAATTTCCCCTTTTCAGACTGCTTGCAGCTGGGTGCCTGTCTGGTTCAGAGGAAAGCCCTTCTCTTCTCCCCTGGCACTTGGAGCTCCAGGTGGCTCTACATCATATGCATCCAATAGCCAATACAACACAACACACCCAGTGTCACAACGCTCAACGTATGTGACAACAGATACTACCCAAACAATTAGAAACTGGAAGCAGCCCCATACTCCCCTCCACAGCAACCTGACTTACGGTGTCCCTGCCCTTGGGGATGGGTGGGGAGGTTACCAGCAAAGAGTCTCTGCAGCAGTGATGGGAAATATAGCAAGAACTGTACGTTTCTGCTACCAGGTGCTCGAAGAGCAGCACTGCTCCTCTTCTCCAGCAAGCAAAATTCAACACAGAGATGAGAACCAGAGCAGTGGTGGAAGCTACCGAGAGATGGCACCTTGCAGAGTGAAGGCAGCAACCTGAACCCAACCAAGAGGGCAGGGAACAGGCAGGGCAGGGGGACAGAGATAAGGCTGAGGAGAACGAGGTACTGGGGAATGGAAAGCTGTTGCTCAGTGAGATGGAAGCAAAGAACATCTCAGCAAAGAAGGTGCAAGGATAGAGCAGACACAAGGACATACCAATCAGGGAGAACAGAGAGAAAGGCATGGGCTTAAAGATCCCAATAAATTTTCAGCATGGGCTGAAAACTACTGGGAAAAGAGGAAAAAATAACAAAAAACAAATGGAACCCCACATATCTAAACAGGGAAAAGATTAGAAGCCTGAGTAGGAAGAAACATTAGAAAATGAGCAAGTAAAATGAGAATCAGGACTGGACAAGCAAATGACGTGTACTGAACAGACAGGAGGGCAGACAAACCAGCCGTGGGGGTGGGAGGACGGCCCTGCCCCTGGGTGGCCACGGAGCTGCTGGTCTCAGCGGGCAGACAGGGCTCCCACCTGCGGGGCACTGCACCGAGCTCGGAAAGGACTGAGTGAGCTGACTGCAGGGCTGACTCACTTCTGACAAGGAGCGAGATTCTACATGCTCTGGCTTTTTAGGACTGTGCGTGTTACCTTCCTTTTGCCCTTATTTTGGTAAAACAGACAGTTAGTAACGCTGAAGTGAGTGAATATGGCAGCTTTGGATGGTGAGCAGGAACTGCAGCTGCTACACCAAACTCCACTCAGCCATTCATTTCTTTGAGGTTATCCTTATTATTTCTCATCACAATAATATAAAATATGTGCACATGCTGATGGAAAACAGACTTCATGATTTCTGTCAGATGTGCACTATTTGTTGTAAGTTTGAATTTTTATTTGGTGTTTCCAGAGCTGCTTTGTTAGCAACTGAGTTGATCTCAATTTTACACTGACAACAAAGCAGAGGCAGATTAACTTGGAAACTATGCCCAGAGCTGAAATGCTGCTGGATCGTTTGTCCTTACTGAAAGAAAGCAGATCTCTGCATCATAATATGCACTGCTAAACACAAGTTTTAAATATTGCTCTTTTCATCACTCTTCATCAATTATCCTACATTCAGAGGATTTTTAACTTGGTAAATATTCCTGCATGGTGAAAGTCAGCATTAGGAGAAAAGTCCTGAAAAGCCTGCTTATAAATGCAATCCTGATTTCAGCAAATTCATCCTTCAGATAGCTACACTTCTAGAATAAATTATCATCTCTAATATCATTACCTGCATATAGCAAAACCTGTACTGTAAAGGGTCTTGGCACTGAATGATGATAGGCATCAGAGGTTTAATGTTTAATTACCGAGCAGAGTCTTCTGGAGAGCTAGGTGCTGATATCACTCACTGCTGCTGTTGGCTCCGTGGCAGGATGTTGTGATCGTTACGAACTGTCAAGGAGAAGTGATTCATAAACTTTGCTGTGTGCTACTCAAACACACAGCTGGTGGTAATATAGAAATGGACAGCTATTTATGGCAGTAAATCCCAAAGAGAAATATCTGACTGCAAATAGATATGAAAAATAAAAAGGAAATCCAAACGAGAAGAAAAACAGATATTCCTACATACTGTGAAGCATAAAACACACATAAATTGTAACGGTACTTCCCTTAGACGTGTACGTTTTAGAGACTAAGGGTGACCTCCAGATCACAAGTATTACTTTGACTAAACCAAATATCATTTTAATTAATAAAAGCACCTTCCCTGTTAAACAAAGAGAGGAACAAGTTGGGCTTGCCATCTTAATTTAACACCCCCTCAATAAAAAGCAGGCAGCAAAGGGACAAAAGAATGGGGATACTGAAGAAGATTCAGATGTATAATTCTGGGCATGCCTTAGACAGAAGAGACGCACGGTCCGTCAGTGAACTGAGACAAAGGCACCCTCCCATTCATTCCAAGGACTGGTAATTCCACCGACCCCCGGCAAAGGTTCCATGGGCAACAGTGGGTGTGGGTGATTGACACAAAGTTAACTATTATTATCTTTTCCCCAGTCTCTTCTTCTGTTCGAAGACACTGAGGAAGCTAAATAGAGCGACTATGAAATCCATCCATCCACACACACACACACACACAATCAAGAACATAATCTGTATCTGAGCATTATTTTTAATTTGCCCCCCAAATGGTACCAATACAGAAGACAAGGTGTGAGCACCAGAGCTGCCAGCATTTCTGAAGGCACTGCACCTGCCAGGGCTGACATCCCCACCAAAGCCATCCTTCTGCAAACACGAGGTCTTAGCACCATAACTGATAATGCTCACATCTGAAAACGAGTTTGAAAGGAAACAACGTGCAAGTAGCATTTCTAGATATGTTGAGCAGCACTGCGAACAAATGCTTGTGTGGTTGTAATGACAGGTCCAATTTCGATACTGCATATGGCCTATTTTTAAAAATCTACACTTCTGAATATTTACATGCTTCTCTGCATGCATGACTAGTTGCATAGGTGTTTGAGAGAGAAGGAGAAGAGAAAGAAATCCTTCTTTTTCAGATGGAAGTCTATACAGAGCTTAATTTCCGAAAACCTAAGGCTTGATTTTGGATAGTGAATACACACTTAAACTTGCCTGTCAGAGTTCTGTTCTCTACACTCATCTGTTTCAATCTAGTTAATGGAATAACTTTTCCTATAATAAATAACAGGGAAATTAAACCATGGAATTACCAGTACGCATGAAATAATGAGTCACTCACTACAAGTCTTGCAAAATACAGAGCTTAAAGTTGTTTGAAAAAGTAAAAGAACAGATACATTAGGTGATCTCTGAAACTGAAGCAGAGCCTTAAGTTGCTCAGAAAGGGTGATGGCAGCTGCTGGCAGAGGGCCTTGACTCTGACATTGCTGCAGTAAGTTTGAGCTGTTCGCTAAGGCTCAAAATAACTAGAAGACTAAGAGGAAGTGAGGATAAAATCACAATCAAAACCAGCTCTCTACCAGAGAAAGGACTAGCAGCAGGCATGACGTATTTTGGAAATTTGGTTCAGAGTACCCAGCAATAAGGAATCAGTTTTGACTTCACACAAAAAGATGAATAAGGAGCAGCACCTGTGGGCACAGTGGAGCATCCTCTAAAGGAGGCACTGACTGCTGCTCTTAAGCCAAGGGGAATACATGCTGATCTTGACACTTTTAAAAGCAGCACAGTCTTAGCCTGGTGGTAACCAATGAGGAGATGTACTCCAACATACAGATCACTGCTGGCATTCCCTGGCCATCTATGCTGAGGAACTCCAGATCGCTACCAAACTGCTCCCCCTCCCGCACCTCTCTTGGTTACTGCTTGTGCAGCCACTTGGGAACCTGGTGCTGGGAGCTCTCAGCTTGTCAAATGAGCACTACTTTTCGCAGCGGGTAAGACTGATTATCACACCCACTCCGTGGGTCAGCACTTTCTCAGGAGCACTGGAGATGATGCAGGGTGGGGATGGCAATGGGAGCACGCAGCCCAAGGGCAGCAGCACGCTGCCACCACCTGCCCACAGCTGTGCACAAGGCGCAGGAAGGAACAGCGTGGAGGTGCATGGTAACATACAGAGCGGGGATCATGCAGAACTAACTGCATGTGTCATCACTGTTCTTCCTCTACTAAATGTTATTTACAAAAGAGCCTTGCCTTTTAATAAATCCTTAACAAGAAGAGTTTTCTTCAGCTGTCCAGATAACATTCTAGGTCACCTTAATCTAATCGTACTTTCAGAGAGGGGAAAAAAGAAAACATTCATACATCCTAAAAAATATTGCGGCGAAAGCGTTTATGGTGGCTACATTTCTTTAAACAAAAAACTGCTATTGTCAGACCTTGGGTAAATTAAAAATCATCAGAGTTCAACTGAAAACAAAACGTGTCATTTCATAAATCACACTGGAGAATCAACACCAGGTGCCTTTTTTCCCTAAGAGATGATTCTACGAAAAACGCTGTACCAGCTGATCTAATGTACGGCCTCATTTCCTTCAGCACCAGATCTGTTAGCAACCTGCAGCGACAGCCAGCAGTTATAAAATGAAACTCCAACGGCCTTGGTAATTTAGGTCCCAACAATACAGATGCTTCTTAAAACTGCATCCACTATAATACTTTAACTGACATTGCTTGTCTGTACATTTGTTTGGACCCAGCTTATTCCAAAATCCATTTCAGTACTTTTCTGACAGCAAAACCAGACATCAGTTTCTAACTGCAAGATGTTACCAAAAAAACACGCATGGAAATATCTCCGATGTTTCTTACGAAATGCTGACCTTATGAAGATGAGTGCTGCTTTTTAAGCTTGGAGCCCATCTCCTGCTGCACGGCTACAGGAACGTTCCACTGCTCGTACACTTCAGACAGCTGATTACAGTCACTCTGTGAACGTTCATGCTCCGTGTGAAAGTGTGCGGTCGTTTTGTTAAGGAAAGATACAAACTGCGTAATTGTAGAGAACGTGGTTACGATTTGTAACGAATGTTGGTTTCAGTGCTTTGTAATCGCATTTTTATGCATCCTTTTGCAGGAATTTCTTAAAACAGGGTTAAATTTGAACAATACAGCATGACTGACTGGTCAACAAAACAGCACAAACCAACAACCCTCAAACTTACCTACTGCTGTCTGCCAGGAAATGGTGAAAACGTGACAGAGCTGCAAGAAACCTGGGCCCTGCGCACATCAGACATTCTCTCCTGCAGGGTTAGCAGGTGTGGGCTGTGTCAAATAAATTTATTGCAGCCTGTGCTAATAGTGAAAATTATAGAAAACCTAGATGAAAGTGCTCTGCATCTCGCTAATTTGAAGCTACCTTACGAGACAATAACAAGCTTCTAACAGTTTTTCCCTTTTTTAAAATACACTAATTATGCTTAATGTTCCCTGTCGCATTAGCTTTCATGGTAATTATATTTCAAAACTTTTGCAATTAGGGTACAGTTAATATTGTGGAATATTGCAATTATTTTTCATTGTGACACCTCCATTGAAAATTGGTGGCATAATGATCACATTGTTCAACTAAATCAGAACTGTAGAAATATGGCAAATGAACCAATTACACATTATTATTTCTAATTACAGATAATGCCCTTTTTCTTTTGTCCAGAAGAATTTTTCAGATACCCAGACTCTTCCTACTTTAAAAAAAAGCCTACCTGATTCCTCTTCCTTCTTTTTTTTTTAACATTTACTAGTAAATACATGCCTACGTCCATATAGCAAGTACGTATGTGCTGCACATTATATATTTATAGCATTCGTGAGCGGGGCATGCATGTATGTGTGCATCAGCAGATAAAGAGACAATTTATGGTTGATACCTAGGTTGAGTCAATTCTGGCTGTAAGTGTAAATACCACTGAGCTGTACGTGGCATGTGCGAGGCCTCTACCCACTGATTAATCCTTAGGGGTACCCATGAATCCCATCACAAACACACTCTACAGCTTTTCTAATTCAGTGCTGCGTTTCGTTACGTCTGCTCAATCTTCCTCCTTAACAGACTCCAGATCTCCGACTCTCCTTAAGCCTTTAGCTCTCCTCTCCGTCATTAAACCTAAGCATCTAGCCCCCAAATTTACAACCCTGATTCCATGTATATTAATGCTGAATATGCCAAAGCACAAAGGCAACAGCAGATTTTTCCAAGATCTAATGCATATAACTGTTAAACTTTGGTGTTCGCTCCTGGGTTTTGCAGAACCTATTTGTAATTAACTTATTCTACAATCTGCTAAAGACAGAACAACATTATGCAGAAATTCACTATGAGAAACACCACAGAGGAGTCAGAAAGAGCCAGCCAGGTAATAGGAGGTATTTTCAACGCGTTAGCAATTCTGAGCATAATTATCATTTACCAACATTTACATTCTTCATATGGAATTTTAATCAAAGCTCACTTAATTAAGTTTTCATTTAAATGACAATAAATCAGTGACAAATACATCAACAATTAAGTCAATGATTTCAAACAGAGAAGACTTTCACCACAAGCACTGGCTTGCCAAACACCATCATCTGTAGACTTCCCAGCACCAACTGATGAGTCTCAAAGCCACATTACCAAAGCTAAGGTGTCATTTCCAGCCTGCATCAGGCAATGGCAATAGAACATGTATTGCATGCCCCGCCACTTCGAGCATGAAGCAGTTCTGGAAACCAGTTTACAAGACCTCCTGTTCTCCTCCTCATAGAACAGTATAAGATTACAGCAGAACCAGTCCAGAGATCATTTCAGGCACAAATCTGAAAATTGCCAATCTCAGCTTATTCAGTATTGTGGAGTAGGGGTTTTAAGAATAAAGCCTATTCTCAGCAACCTGAACAATGAGCACGTTGTCAGAATGAACAGTGACTCTGCTCTGCTGAGCCTCTGAAATGCTGAAAACTTATCTGGCGATTCAATGAGAAATGTGGCACAGAATATAACCTTTAAGAATGCTTCAAACCCTGTCACTACCCATGTCTCAATTATCACCCACCTCTCCATCAGTTCTTGGCCTGTACTAACTGGATTTTATTACAGTTTCTGTGACTTGACTTACAGGACACAGTACTTTCCATGCAAAAATTTGTTTCCATTAACTCTGAAGTATTGCCTCCAATATCTGCTCAACAAAAATACAGAGCAACCAAACCAAGCAGCAGAACGTGTTCCTACCACTACAGGTAACTCCACTAAAGTGTGAATACATGGCAGGGAGAAGGTGACCCACAGTAGTTATGTGCATGTATGTATGCATTTTCAAGATGAAAATCACATATAAATTCTACTGGTCTGCAGGCTGGATACAGGTAAAGACCAAATACATCTAGCAATATCAGTTTGTATTAAATCATACCTCCTGAAATATTAATAGCAAAATATTATAATATTCCTGAAATATTTTAATGGTGAAGTTATAAACCAAAGGGTTAATAGTTTAAAAACAGATTGAATTATTTTCCTCAAGAAAAAAAATACTGTGTAAATATATATATATATATTTAAAACCAATAAGTACACCTAAAATCAGTGCCACGAAGTGCATCATCTTTGAGATTAAACTGTCTACAGATTTCTCAAACATCCTGTCATCTGGAATGTCAACAGTGAGAACATTTTAACACAACAACCATTCTGTGGGACATCCTCAATTGTTCTGTTTTTGCTTTTGCTTTCCACAGAACAATTTTCTCCAATTCTTTTACAATTTTCTATCTGTCTCACTACAGACAGAAGTTTTGAGGAGATGATGATCACCACCAAAAGCAAGAGCTGTAACATTCTGAAGATTTTTGAAATAAACATGATACTTCTGTTTACTAATTTAACAGCTAGCCTATCCGCTGCACGTGTATCATGTATTGGATCAATTTAGTGGAGCAGTGAAGCATGTAAGCATAAATGTTAATTATGCTATTCTTCATAATGACCATTTTTTTCCACGGGACAGCTAAGCAAATTTTACTGGCAGCTGTCAGCATGTTGCATTAAGGAATGGAATACTCTTAGGTAGATATACACATGCAGGATATAAAATGCACGCTCTGTTGTGTGACACACTGGGTAATGCAATATTTGAGCACAGTGATGAACATCCACGGGGCATGAGTAAATTTCACTTGTGTATTCCGTTACTTTTGCAAAAGAAACTTCAACATTCCAAGTTCAATTACAAATCTACTGCCATCTGAATTTGCTTCATTACACAACCATTTTTTTCAAATCAGATGTGTTGTGTTTATACATGTTATGAAACTGTGTTTCCTGCAATCTTTAATACATATTCTTATACCTATGCAAATTCTTCATTAATTGATTAGCCCAATATCGCCTGTGGTAGGCATAACAATCCTCTGCGACGACAAAAGCAGAGCTTTATGTTGCTCTGATCCCGTGATATTTAATCATCCCCAAAATACCACTCACTTTTTTGGAACTCTTCCAGTTCTCAACAAAGCCACCTAACTTCATTACCACAAATAGCACAGCACGATATTTCTTCTACTTGTCTCATCTTTGGGAAGATTCAACTATTTTTTCCAGTAATTCCGTTTTCATCAATATGAAACTTCAAATATCTCACAAAAGGATTCAACAGAGAAAGGGAAGTGTAGGAACTCCAAGTTTGATTCTAAACCCCCAAAATTCTTCCAAGTTCCATCTGTATGCCTTGTTGGAAGGTCTTGGAGCTTCTCTGCCCTTTCTGGTTCTTTCTATTACTCCTCCTTCCAGTATATTTCTTTTAGAATTATTTAGATTTTCTTAGGAAAATAGTATAAGATGTTTTCAAAAGTGCAAATATGGGAAGATTTTATCCCCAATGCAACATCCGCCATGTTTCTCAATGAAGAGAAGAGAGGCCACCTGACCAAGAGGAACGACACAAAGCCTTGCAGTAACTCAGGGAACTTTGTACCGGAGATCCCAGCTCTTTTGGAGGACCTCGAGCTGCATCTGCTTGACTAAACATGTAATGTTTGAAGTGGGTAGCCACAAAATTATGATGATTTGATAATTCCATTATTTTCAGCTTACCTCTTTTTTTTTTTTTTTAATCCTTTAACTTTTTAACATTTTCAGCTAAAGAACCATGGCATACAAATGTATGCAGAAATTCTAAGGTTTACATCAAGATCATATAACAACTGCCAGTATTCTGACTTGGATCACTCATAAACTATAAGTGGTGATAACACCCAAGTTAATTTTAATGCTCCACATTGCTTAGCAATGAAAATAGAGCTACACACATTGCTGTGTTGGTTTACATGCTGTAATTGTAAAACAGATTGTCATACAGAAAAGTGCCAAAGCAGCACTAAGACAGGAGTTAATGGATCAAACAAAATTTAAGAATAAAATAAAAGTGAGAAAGCAGTTTAATTACCTGAATTTTGATGAACAGGGTACAAACAAGACTGTACCATGTAGGAATCATCATAGTCTTCAACCATGGTCTACTAATACAGATTATTAATAATAAAATAAATACCAGAGAAGAACAGTAAGAAAATATGTTATCTTTACTTTAATGAAAGCAATTGGAGCGGGCAGGTCTGTGCTACGAGTCGTGTGATGGCCGAGCAATGCCCAACACGTTCTCCATTGCTGTGAATTTTACTCATGGGGATATGTAGCTACTTTCATATAATGTTATGAAATTAACAGTGTCTCATAGTTTCAACATGTTTCAAAACACAAATTGAAAATGGAAAAGTAACTGAACTTATACATATGGACATGCTCTCATACAGAGCTCAGCAGTGCCTATAGAACCCAGCTGCCCAGCAAGGCAGACTGCTGTTCTTGTGGTTAGGCTGCGATGGGAAGCATCTCCTGCTTGTGACGTGTGTGCCATGCTTGCTTTGTGGGGAGAAGGTAATTTTATCCTAAAATAGGAACAGGAACCTAACAAGTGCTCAGACTGGAGGTGGGGGAAGATGTTGAGTCTGGTGTTGGGAAATATGGAGAGGGTGGATAAAACTACGTGGAGAAAAGCTTTTGTTTTTTCCCTTTTCTTTGATAACACTGTATGTGAACGAGGGGCTGAAATGACACGATTTCACTACAGTATTCTCAAACTTCTCAGATACTTTCTTACAAAATAACCTGAGTGGATTTTCTGGAAATCCAAAATAATTAAACCAAAGATTCTTTTGTGCAAACTGAATGCAATATCACCTAATGGTGGCATTGCTGTACATCTTTTTAACAGAAGTCAGCAGGCTAGGGCATTACTTCCTGCAAAGAACCAGCTGCGATGTACTTGCTTGTTCACCAGCTCAACCTAAGATTGGTTATTAAAAAAAGATCTAGATGAAGATTCCCAGAAAGATGACATTGCATTTAATGCATGTATTGAAGTATCAGGGTAAAAAACAAACAAACAAACAACAACAAAAAAAACCACACACCACAAAACCACTACCAAAAACCCGAAAAACAAACAAAAGAAATCCAGAAAGAACAAGCATCAAACCAACTGGATTTTGAACCAAATCTCCCTATCATATAAAGAGAGTACTGTTCTCTAAACCACCTTATACTACCCTCAGATGAAAACACTGAACACAAAGGCTGTTGATCCAGCAGGTGCCACCAGCACTAATTGGCTCAAAGAAATCTGAATGCTAAACATCAAGAAGTAGCAAACTAAACTTTGCTGAACAGTTCAACTTCACGTCACCCAGAGGAACTGGCTACACTGTTGGGATTCTGGGTCTCAGTGAGCAATCCCTTTGCCTCCTCAGAGCAAAACTGCCAGCCTAAGGAGCTGTGAAGCAGTACCAGTTGCTTTGTGACAGCAGGTTATTAATGGAAATTGTTAAAAAAAAACCGCAAGAAAATGACACAAGGTTATCTAATGCATTTGCTTTTCTGGCATGGCCTCAGAGGAATTCAAGGATGGAGAACGTGGAATCCTTCCAGTTGTCAACAAAGAGAAAGAAAATGAAAGAAGATATTTAGAGGAAGTGATGAGTGGTTGGAAATGCAAGTGAGGAAATAAGTTTTGTGTGCATCTATGTGCTTCCGGATGACTACTTCTGATGACTGGTATTATAAAGCTGTTCTCTATAAATGATTTGGAAGAAAGGGCTGTTCTACTGGTGTGGATGTCCTAGGTTTAGTTGCTGACAGTATGCTTTTTAACATTGGTTTCCAGCAAGTCTCTGCAGTCTTTTCCTCAGATTAGATTTATAGATACTACCCCTTTCCAGCCCCTCTGCCACAGCAATCAGCTCTCTGTTCACACACTGGTCTCCATAAACTCAACGTGTCTGCAAATCAGTCTCCATTCATAAACTCGGCCTCTGAAATTCATCCTTTTCTCCAAAGCAGTTCTGGTTTTCTCTGTACCTTTTTCCTGTTCCAATTCTCATTCCCAACTTAAATAGAATAACTCAAAGCCATCATTATGACCTGATCTCTAACCCCCCTGAACTCCCTTCACTCAGCTTCGAAATTCTGCTTTCAGGAACCAGGAACTCACACACTCATTTTACACCTTATCATGTTTGTTATCCCCTATTATAGATGGATTTGTAATGAGTGAAACAATTATCTACATGTTTGTGAGAATACAGATAAACAAAATGCTTGAAGCCTGTGTTTTCCTAGGCAGATCATTTCACACCCCAGTACAGTGTGCATGAACTGAGGAGCTAGTCTGCAGCTCAGTGTGCAAAATTCCCACCGATTCCAGTAGAAAAAATATTTTAAACTCAGACAGTAAATTACAGATTTCATTATTTCAGTGTGCAACACTGAAGTCCATATATTTGAGCTCTGCCCAAACCACATGAACTAGCAGCTGAGACTCCTCTCTTTATTATATACATTTATATAAACTCGAGTCGTGAAAACTTGGACCATTTTCTGAACAGAGACAGGCAGAAATGGGTTATTCTTCTACCTCTATTACTTAGCATTTGACTAACCTGCACTGGCTCTGGCTGCATTTTACTGGATTTACTCATTTAGAAATGACACACAAATGGATGACATGCCCAAGGTTAAAGACACCTTAGGCAAAGTATGCTGCAGCGCGAGGAGATGGAAATTCATCTGGCAATGAGTTCAGGATCTGTGACAAAATAACTACAACACAGTTGCTCTCTGCCTTTTCATCTCTGGAAATTTAATATAAAGCAGAAATTCATAGACTTGTTAACAACAAAGTAAACTCAGTTCTTCAGAGGAAGGATTAAATTGCCATCACAAAAACTATTTGGCCTAGAACCATCACTGCCATATACCAACAACTGTCTCCTGGGTTTGGAGCTTTAAGGCCAACAAAGCTGTTTCAAAATAACAGTGTCATATGTCTTTTTCCTACAGAGTACTACTGAAACAATACCAAACCTCTCTAATCGTACTAACAGTGGAAGATTTAGGGCTTGGTAGGTTCTCAGAAAGCAAGTCCTCCTTTGGTAGTTTTGTGAGAAAACCACAGCGCAGGGCAAAACTCCTGGCTTCTGGGACTTCGGTACGTGTGGAGTGCTATAACCACACCAGAGTGTTCTAGTTATTGCTCCAAAATCAACGGATCATAAGGACAAGGAGTCCTCTCAAAACAACACAAATTCCATATTAAGTTACAAATTCGCTTTCCTTTAGATTTACTTTTTTTTTCTTCTTTCAGATTCCAGGTATGTAAGATACGTCTCTATAACATAAATATACCACCGTGTTCCTGTTTGTGTGTGAGTACCTATTTATTTATCTCACAAATTGTTAGACCTGACCTCAGTAAAAGGAGAGAAAAGCTCAATTACTGAAAATCACACTGTTACAGCCCTGTGATATCCAGCACAAATGCATTAAACAGAAAGGAGCAGCAGTGAAGGAGTGACATGCAAGGCAACATCCTGGTGGGGTGAGGTAGGGACCAAAGGAGATCTGAATGACAAACAGCACCCTACATAGCTTGAAAAGGTCACTGCAATAAAAACCACCCAGGGAACTTGGAGTGAATGCAAGCATTGCTACAGACTGGAAGAAAACCCGAAATCCAAACAAATGGTACATAGAAATACAATTTCATTCATGTGTGAATGCCAGACTGAACAGTGGAAACATTTGGGGAGCTGGCAAAATGGAACAGGATTCCCCCCATGCCACGATATCGAGATATCTGAAAAGTAAGCATTTACTCAGGCCAGTAGCCAAATCTTACATCAGCTCTGCAGCTTTTCAGTGCAAGAATCTGGCAGAAAAATACATGACATACATTTGTAAAGGAAGCCAACATTCTTTGGTTGATCAATTTATTTGAGAAAAATAACCTCTCATCTGTAGCTTCAGTACGCCATAAAAAGGAACTGGCCACATCAAGACTTACGCTGACCAAACTCTTCCTGTTTCTTAACCCTCAGGATTGCGTAAGCCAGCTGCACACAGGCATGATGCAAGCTGAGGGCATCCCCACAGACAAGAACCAAGCTGGAATGCAACGCTCACCTGTGAAGGAATCCCACCACATCAAACTCTCAGAACATCTACCTGGCCTCCCAAAACAAACCCCATGGCGTGCACCTCCACCATGGTCCTTCTAAAAGGAAACATTTGTAAATCCAAATCAAAATAGGGCAGCTGTTTAACGAAGGAACTACACCCTCCTCACATTTATGCTGTAACAGAGGCTGCACAAGTTTGCTGCTAAAGTTGAGACTGTGAGAAAGACAAAATTTTGGTCTACAAAATAAGATGCAATGACAGAAGCAAAGGAGTCCTTTTCATAGTATTGCCTAGTCTATCGAAGGAATTGGATTAAGAAATAACAGGAGAGCACACTGCTGGGGGGAGCTGCGTTTTCAGTAGAGAGTTTCATCAAAGCTCTATCTACAAACCCTTTTAGTGCAAATACGACCAGAGGGCAGCATGGCTGCTGCAGGTAAACAGAGCCAATGACAGAGTTCAGATTTCTTTCCTTTTATGCAGAAGGGACACAAAAGACATGCTTGTGAGAGCTGTGAGGCAGAGAGGTGTGAATGGAAAAAAAAGAGAATAGAATAATTAATAAGCACTGAGCAGTTCTTCTCCAGGGATGTGCTGAGTTCTCCCTCTCTTGCACACTTTAACATAAGATTGAACATCTACCACAGGAAAAAAAAAATTCCTAGTTTCTATTGATTGAGTCATGCTTTATATTAAGATAAATTCAGTTTCTAGAGATGTTAATAACCGGCCAAGAAATGATGTATATTTATAGATTTGTCTTATGTAAAGCTAATATTTATAAGCATATTAAAATGAGTATTGTATAGCTGTAAATCTATTCAAGTAACTCCATAACCAGGAATAATAATTTATTGCTAGAAAAAATCACAACTTAAATAAAGCACATACAGCCACAGTGTATAGCTCTGCCTCATCAAAATGGGGAAATCCATGAATGGAATATCGACTCAGATGATAACTGTCTGAGTGCCTTTAAGATGCTCCTAACAGCACACACTTGGATTCGTAAGGAGAAAGGATGCATCGATTCAACTTTTAATTAGTACTAATAAAAACTAACACAAAAATAACAACTCACTCAAAAAGCAACCAAAAAACTTACAGAACATCCTGTGTACAAATATTGCAAATAATTCTCAAAAAAATCACAGCCTAAGTGTTAGGCTTTTGATTCTGTCGTCTGATGTGCACATGGCTTACACGTGCTTGATTCATCTTCCAATCAGCCACTCAAGTGTGCAGGTGACAGTTAAAAATGTGAGATGCTTTCTAAATGTTGCCTTTCCATTTAAACAGCTGCAGAAACCACCATGAAATTTGTTAGAACTGTGTTATTGCCAATGAGAAAGGAAGACAAACTTCCAGAAGACTAAAACTGTACCAAAAGACAGTGTTATTATAAAGCCAGATAATTTCCAATACAACACAGCTAACAGCAGAGAACTAACAAGAACCGTCATAGGTTTGGGCTTTTCATACAAATAAAGGAAAAATGCCCCATGTGAACACAAGCAACTGTCAGACTTACCATGGGGAATAGGGAGATGTGTAATTGTACACAGCGGGACCTTCCAGCTCTCCAGGCACCAGGCCTAGGCACAATGGCATGGAACAAGAGTGTTTAAATTTCAAATGTGTGACATTTATTGGTGACCTCAGACTAGCTGCTACAGCACGACATAAGGTTTGGTAATGAGAAAAACCAAGGCCTGCCTGGCTGTAGTACCTGAATTGTTCCCCAGCCATTAAGGGAGCTATCAGTGAAACCAAACCTTGGAAAGTTACTGCTGCCACTGCTTTTCTGTGCTGCTGCTATTACAAGACAGAGGCTGCCAGTTTTACACATTGACCAGCATTACACTGAAATGAATTGAAAACAGCAAAGAACAATCTCTAGCTCTCAGCACTATGATGGGGCCTAGGAATGTAGGAACAATAGAATTAGAAACAATTATCAATTCTACTGCCTTTGTAGTACATTATCTTCTTTTTTATTACCTTACAACCTTCTGTTTGAGATTTGCTTGTCTGTTATGAATTCATAAATTAATAAATACAATGTTTCTGCAAAACCTAATAGCTAGAATTATGTCTGAATCAAGTTCTGGCTGAAGTTCAGACATTTGCTGGCATCGTCAACATATGCTACACAGATTAGCAACAGCAATAATATCAGTAATAGTTGCAGCAACACGGAGCTGATACTTAAGAGAAAGTACACCCTCCAGTTTCAATGTGAAAGCACTGATCGTGCTACTCCTCCACCTCTAATTCCAGTCCATGGCTGCAAATTTGGACACGGCGCTAAAGGAATGAAACAGAACTAAAATGAGTGGACATTAAGGATTCAGAGAATTAAAGTATTAAAACAAACTGAAAATAACAATGTGTGTGTGCATATATATAGATAAAAATATGTAAGGACCTAATGGCTAATGAAAACCTTGGTTCAAAACAACACATACAGAAAGAGACTACTGCTTAAAACCTGAAAGCTAGGATCCATTCTGCACAGTGTAAACACTGAGAACACAACAGGTTTTAGCTTCTGTTCAGTCTCACCTACTGCAATAAGAAGATCTTTATTGGTCTTTGTCATCCACTGGAACACTAAGGACAGAATTCTTGACATTAGTTTTGCTTTCTTCTACCTCTGGGACAGCACACAACAGCCATGGGTACTGAGTGGGAAAGACAGTCTATAGCACAGAGTTCGTAATAATGATGATGAACCAAACATACATAATTTCCTCTTATTTTGTAAATAGAAATTAAACTGATAAATCTGTAACATTTTTTTTGGTAACTCGCTGTAAAATGTCATCAGAAAAAAAAGAATGCTTATGGTATTTCCACGTGAATATACTGAATAGGAAGCATTGTTCCCCAAATAATTGTATACATAGATGTAATTCCAGGCTACCTTTTGGAGGTAGAGATTAGAATCTGTATGAAGAAATAGCAATAAAAAAGCCCAATCCTAACTGCCTCCATGGAACCTTACGCGACTTCAACTGTTGCTGACCTACACATAGCTTAGCAGAGTCCGAAATGATACATGGTGAAAGCAGCTTCAGGATGACATGCCACCAGCTAAACTCTTCACAAATGCATACAGCTGTTACAGCAGAGAAGTGACGGTGAAGAAGGCTGTAACCTTTCTTCTCAATTTCTTTTCCCCCCCATGAAACCACAGAAGACATGCGAGAGATTGAAATGAACAAAACCAGGACAAAACAGTTTCGGGCAGTGCTTGTTTACCTTTATGGTGAAATAAACAAACACAAAACCACCAATAGTTTCTTATTTCTGAGCTGTATTTTCTGTATTTCTGTTACCCATTTCCTCGTGCCCTGTCAGTGGACACTGCTGCAAAGAGCCTGGCTCCCGCCCTTCCCTGCTGGGTACTGCTGCCCATCGGTAAGCTCCCCCACAGCCTTCCCTTCTGCAGGCTGAGCAGTCCCAGTCCCTCAGCCTCTCCTGGTGCATCAGATGCGCCAAGCCCACGCTCACCTTGGTGGCCAAGCTCTGGGCTCACTGTGCTAAGACCCCTTCTCTAGTACCAGGGGTTAGCAGCACACCTGGCATTCCAGTTGCATCACAGCCGGGCTGGGCAGAGAAGCATCTCCTCCCCAACCCAACCCACCGCCAGTGCTTGCCTAGTGTAGCCCAGGCTGCTGTGGGCACACTGCTGGCTTACGGTCAGCCTGGTGTCTCCAGGTGCACTTCAGCACAGCTGCCTCTCCGCTGGCCTGCTGCAGGGGGTTGGCTATTCCTTACCAGGTGCCAGACTTTGCGCTTCCCTTTTGTGAGACTCCTCTCAGAATTCCGAATGGCCTCTATGCTGAGCCCACTAAATTGTGGAATAGTTCTTCCAGCAACTGGATCTCATGCTGGGATAGCTACACACGTTTGGGCTTCCTATCTACAGTTAAAACCCATGTCTTTCTGGCAAAAAGATGAAGGAGCTGCCTACTGAGATCTCCAAACCCTTTCATTTAGTCTCTAAGTAAGCCAAAGTCCATCTTTTCTGAGGAAAAAACTCAGCTAAGGATTCCAGATTTCTGTTGTTGCTACTTTATTTTCTATCCCATAGATGAGCAGATACAGAAACCACTTTCTCCATTCAGGGAGGCATGATATGCAACCATCAGGAGAAGTAATTATTTTTCTATAGCATTCAATTATTTTTCAGAGATGACTTTTTCTGTATGGGTTTGCATTTTACAGCAGAAACTGGAAACATGTTTATTTGATGCTGGACTGTAGTGGGCTAGAAAACATACATTGCCAAGCATTCCCAGCGCAGGATCTCAAATAAGACCACCAGCTACAGTATATTAATGAAAGTTCTGACTTCTTTCAGGAAAAAACAGAACAAAACAAAACTTTTTTAATATACTTCAATGAGATGGCTTGTATGAATTAACTTACACAATAACTATGAAATCCTATAAAAAAGTTATTGTCAGGTTGATTGCAGGAGATCCTTCTAGATATTTGTACTGAATGTAATAAATATTTGTATTTTACCTACTAAAGTACCATGGTCATAAACGTAAGGGACTGATTATATTTTAGTTCAATTCTAACTCATGGACAACACAGAACAACAAGAGTCACTGCAGCCAACTTATTTCCCCATTCCCCCCTCCTTGATGACAATAACTGCTTATGAAAAACTCAAAGCAAACCCTGTCTTCTAAGCAGCCACCAAAGGACTCTGCAGGCAAATACAGTTGCACTGAGCCAAATGCTTCTGGTATTGTCCTTGAGCCAAAAAGACATGGAAAAACTATGCTTGACTGCCCTTCCAGTGGAACTTCAGTAACTTCCTGGAAATCATGACAGTGCCTAATGCACACTCACAGGTTTTACAGATGCATCTTTTTCCAAATTAAAAATATTTTAAAAGCCTTTCTGTGTCTACTTTCCCACCGTTACAACGGTTGCAGATGATGAATGTACCCAATTACGGATCCATAAATCAATAACTGTTGTGCGAGGAGATAAAAGCGAGGTGTTTTATTCCTTTGTTAAAAACAAACAAATATATATTTTTTTCTGTTGAGATTCTAAAATTTGGTTTAATAACACTATATGAAAATACTAAAGCAAAGCTGCTGGCAACAAAAACCCTTATCTTTATTTTTTCCCTGTACGACTGAAAACAGTCTGTTCTTTTGTATTGCACTTGAAGCCGTTACAATGGCATTCCAACAAGATGAGTCACCCTATGTTGCTAGAAAGAAAATACGTAGAATGAACACACAGAGAAGAAAAAACCTATTCTTAATGTAAGCTCTAAGAAACCATCCTAGAAAATGGTGTGTCAGGAACTGACCTTCTAAAAGGAAAAAAAATCTAACTTTCCACGTGTAAAAGGTCTCATTACCTTCTATAATATTTGTATTTTTCAAAATACGATCAGCAGGTGCATCAGCTTTCAAAAACCTCTTGTCCTTCATCAAATATAATTGTTCTGCATATTATATTAAGAAATACAAGCAGAGGAATGTAAGTGATGGGAGTTCAATTAAAAACAGCATAATATCTGTTGCATAGAAAATGATTCTGCAACTGAAATCAGGTTCTAATGAGAGGAAAAAAGGAATACATTTTCACATATTTTTAATTACACAGAATTTCCTCAAACATGATTTTTAATAACATATTCCATTAGGTTAACATCATATTTAAAGAAAGTGCATTTTCTGATTTCATTTTAAGTTTGATTTTGAGCAATTATTGTGTCATTGTTCAGCAGTAGAAAGGTTGAATTCATTTACTGTGTGGTTATGCTAGTTATGATTGATGTCGCTTCTCCAAATGATAAACCAATCACCCCAATGATGTAATGTCATTTTAAGAGTGCTATAATCACATTTCTCTCAAACTAGAAGCTCTGATGAGTTCTAACAAAGATTTATTGCAGATTAAAGACCTTCATAATACCAACAATAGATTGCTCATTTGATTGAAGACTTGAATAGTTTTGTGGGTTTTTTTCCAGATCCACCTAGAATGGCTATTGCAAAGGGCATAGGGCAACACATATGGATGACTATCACCTCATCTTAAAGATGACTCAAACTTGTTGAGTAGTTAGCCTGTAATTGCAGAGACTGAAGCAACCATAAGTGCACAATCAGCCAAACAGGACACCTACACAACGAAGTCAGTAGAAGTCTTCTGCAAATATTTCTTTTTCAGTATGGATTTTGAAGACTGTGATAGAATTGTTTAAACAGAAGAACCCAGAAAGTGATAACTAACATTTATTACTGCTCAAAGATTTCCTGGAATCTAAACTGTAAATCTACATGTCTTCGAATATTTATTTTTAACCCAAACCCAGATTTAACCAAAATATTTATCTACTATCTTCCAAACGTCTAGAGAATGTTGCTAAATTTACACAGCCCCCAACATAAATTAATAACAGATATAGAAATATAAAAATAAAAGCATGGTCTACAATTCTATATCATGTAAAAGCTATTCTGAAAATCCTACAGGAAGAAGGATGAGACAAAAAAGGGAAGCTTTTCCAATCTGAATTGCACGTTGCTGTCTGTGGTATTTTCTTATACACTTTTTGAAGGAAACAAATTTTCTTTCTTTTTAATTTTTTTTTGTTTTTTTTTGTTTTTTTTAATTCTAATTTTTTTTTTTTTTAAATTTTTTTAATTGTTATTTATTTTTTTTTTTTTTTCTATGCCCTGAAAACTAAAAGCCACAAAATACTATGAGTGTTTATTAAAGAAGGAAATTGACTATTTTGGGGAAAAATATTAAAGCACAGAATGAACAACTCAGCTCTTCATAAACAAATCAAAGCATATCTGAGCATGCTGAAAAGGTTCCTTGTGTCAGCCACAGTAACTCGTGCGAAAGCTTTAAATTTTTCTTTACAAGCTTTTTAAAGAAACAATGAATAGCATCTAAAATTTAACACAAAGAGTTCTTCCATCAATTTTTCAGATGTTCTTTTACTACAGCTTGCTTCATTTGACTACAGAAGAGAAGCCATGCTTGGCCTCTTGCTGCAGCTATAAATACCAGGTACTCAGTGTTACTGAGGTCTCTAGTCTCTATCACCTAACTGCGATTTTCTTCTTTCAAGCAACCCTCACTATCTCTCAGTCTCTCTTCCCATTGCCTTTTAAGCCTTTGTAAACTGATACATCACATCCTTTAGCCAAACAATGTTCTCTGTTTGCAGTTTTATTTTTTTTCTTCCCCTTGTTCATCAGCCAAATGCACCCATTCCTGAGCTCCAAGATGGACCGTGCTCGTCCACGAGAACTCACTCCTTACTCAGGCGGCCCATCACCAACTGCTGAACAAGCACGGCATTCTCCACGAGTGCCACCTTGCTCTGCTCTGAATTCCTTCTGCCATTTTACCGCTCTACTACCTGGTTTTGTGATGCCATTCTGATATTTCTTCACAGTCCCCACTTACTGACTTTCAAACAACAACCTACAATGTTAGTTACAACAAGTAACTACGATAATGGCAGGTGTCGCAGAGAGCAAAATACAAACTATTTCATCCAGTAGATCACTATTACTCACAAGTGGCTGAATCCTTCAAAGGACTGCTGACGGTTTCTAAGACTGTACTAAGCTTTTTTAGTTCTCTACTCTGACTTAAAAATAGAATATATTTTACCTACATATCCACAATTTTCTATATTTCTGTATAATTTCTATAGTTTCTGATAAGTTTCCAATTTTTTGTAATTGGAGATTTTGGGACTTGCATCTCTTGAGATCATCCCAAATCTCTAAAATAAAAACAAGCAAAAATAGTATTTTTACATTTTATACCCTCAGACCTCAAGACCAAGGAAGGAAACATGCTCAATATCTGAATTATTATTCCTTTTTATGTATATAATAATAGTTACCACAGACCATATTTAAAAACATCTTAGTTAGCAAATGGATTACAGAGTTAAAGGACAGCTCAAGTTGGAAGTTACCTCAGCATGCCTGTAGGCCGAACTCGTGCCAAGGCAGGACAGCCCTGAGATCAGATAGCTCAGGATTTTAACCAACCCGCTCTTGCAAATGTCCAAGGGCAGAGTCTGCATAGGCTCCCTAGGAAACTTCTTCAATACTTAGGGAAATATTTTATCTTTTATCCACTCTGAATCTTTTAGTTTTCATCTCCTGCTCATTTCCTCATCTTGCCACTGTTCACCTCCAGCCAATATTTACAGGGCATTATTTAAATCTACTTTATGTATCCACAGAGGCAAAAAGTTCCACGCTACGTGGTGTCTCCTACACTGTTCAGATCTGTACTTTTACAGGTAAGAGAGACCTTGAGCAGATCAGTAACTGCATTTAAAATTAAGCAAAAAATAATTGCTTCTTTTTGCTTTGCTTATAATTCTAAAAAATAAATTAATTAAAATTGCATCTTTATTTCTCAGTTTTCCAACGTCAAAATTAAAATAAAGCACTTGCTTAAAGAATAAGACAAAAAGAAGAAAAAGAAAGAGAAGAGAACCCTTAGCACTACAGAATATATGGCTGATAGCAGAACTGCAAATATTTTAAAGCAGAAGACTGGATGACAATATTATTTTGCTGAAAATATCAGTATTTTAGTTCAAAGTAACACAGAAAGTACAGAATCAGATTCTGAAACAACACACAGACAACAGCAGAAGGAACACGCTTCCAGATCAGAGCCTCATCACTACATTAGGTGTCGGCTTATCCTGTGCAGAATAAAGGACCACTGTGTGTATGCCTCTTTTACAAGACACATACTTTGAAAAATAAATTTCTTAGATGACAAGCTTTCAATCATAATTTTACACTGCTTATAACACTTACATTAAAAAGGTCTCTATAATCAAATGATAGAAAAACATACAGTATGTTTTCAAAAAAGTTTCAGTGAAATAAAGCTATGATTTTCTGTTTGCCTCATTTCCATACACGCTCTTAATTTCTGGGTGATGAAATAACACAATTGCAAAATAATGTATAAATCAGAACAAACACATCACAAACAAACTCCATATGTTTGCAATTTTTCTTACCACTGCTGGATGCCTGCTGTGGCCCTGAACATGCTCTTAGTAGGTATGAATTAGGAGAGAACTCCTCATCAGGATTGGTGTCCATGATTTGATGGGACGTATTGCTGTCTAGCAATGGCATCTGGCAGCTAACTGGTGGAGGATTATGAGAACTGGGCAGCTGAGCAGATGGGAGAAGGCTAGACGAGGATGTAGGTGGAATGGGACGACCTGGGAAAGAGGACACAGGGATCAAAGATCAGCAATGAGCGTAATGAAAAAAAAGGAAAACAAATTCTTATTTACTCTTTGCTTCTGTGAACATTCCTCTCATAAGTTGATATCAATCCATTCCATCAAATGCGCGCAAATGAAGGCAGCTTTCTTTTTTCTTTTTAGTGCAATGCCCATTAGAATATTACTGTTTGTAGGGATGAAAGGAATAAGAGAACAAGTATTCTGATTTTCGCAAGTTTATCCAGAGCACTGGAGAAATCATTCATGAATAATTTATACACAGGAAAATACGACCTCTGCGATCCTGGCACAGTCTGTGAGGCAAAGAGAGATCTGCTGCACGTGAGCTACAAATGTTAAAATGCAGCAGAACTACTGGAAATGGTGCATTCTGACTTCCACCATTTCTAAAGAAGCAGTGGCAGAGCAAATGCATGCTTTCTCTCCTCAGTTACTCCTTCACTTCCGGAAGCAAGAACCCCACTCTCTGTGTGAACTACAGTAAGGTTTACCTCATTAGGATTAAAAATAAAAAAGAGCAATGACAGGAAAGCAAGCAGAGGTACGTTAACAGCTCTCACTGTCTGACACCAGCCAGCAGCACGAACTACTTTCTTACCTTCAAAACTTTGAAGTAACAAAACCAGCTGGATTAAGGCAAATGACTATTCTGCTTAGTTTTCATTGTATTTTTACCTCTGGATAAACTGCTGATAAGACTCAATGGCCAAGTTATCATAGGACAGAAACCTGTTTAAGCTACTCAATAACAACTCGCATCTACCTTCTTTTATGCATTACATTCAATATATACCAAACATTTCCCTTGCAGACTTGCATTTACCAAGAAGTAATTCTAATATTGATGACATGAATAATTACTGTTATTATTCATGATTGTGTCATTCTTACGGAATTCTACAGCACATGTTCTAAACAATCAGGGAAGCAGTAGAGAAAAAGTGGTTTCAATTCATGTATTGGCATTGTGTAGGAAACAAGAAGTAAGATGAGGATTGACACACCTTAGATAGGAAGGTGTCACAGTGTACACACCGTGTATTTAATTCTCACATTTTCTGGTGTTGCTTCAAGTTTATGAAGCTAAAAGAAGAAACTTCATATATTCAGAATCTTCATTTACCATATGATATGGAAATGCATTAACTCTGTTCTGAAAATGCTGTACAGAGAGGCGATGAGATGAAATAAGATTTTGCCCTCTGTGCAAACCTCAGGACATACTTCAAAGAAACTTCGGTACACGTTTGCAGAAAACATCAGCCAGATGAAAGACCACCAAAGGCAATGTTTTGGCCAAGCACATTGCATTGCTGATTGCATTGCTGTCTTCATGAAATAATACAGCCCCAATCCCTGAAGACAAGGTAATGTTTCCAACTAGGACATTCCTGTTTGTAGCTCAGATCAAACAACAGGGATGAAGTTCTTACACTGTTGCATTTTTTTTCCTTCGGCTGAAGCAGCCTCCTAAGGAAGATCTGTCCGTAAGCACCTGTTAATTGCAGAACACAGATGCCTGTGAGCCATGCATCATGCTGCCGTACTGTGGTTACATTTTCCAATAAACTCCAAATGTGATTAAAGCTTTTCTCACGGTTGGGGTACTGTCAAGCTGATTTCTGGTGTCCATTAGACACTGAACTCCCACCACAGCCTTTCCTGCTATGGCAGTTGGGCTCCTGCAGTGCTGCTTCTCCCTCTATGGCTCTTTCTCCTCTACTCCCCAAAACATGCAGAAACATCTTAAAACACCCATCCTTTTGTACAAGTTCACAAGACATGAACTGAAAAATTACTGAAGAGGAACACAGAGACACGTGCAGAACTTCAGTTTTGTTTCCTTGGGAAATGAGTCTAAGGGGTAACTCTCTGCAGGACCACAGCAGAAGGACTGGTCATAAAATTACCGAAGAGAAGTGAATGTTTGCAGATAGGCTATAAAAAGCACCATGAACACGATTTATTAGTTACTATATATTCTTAAGATAGAAACAATGGTTTTGATTCATCCTGTTGAGTACTGATTTCTTGGTCAAATAAGTTCAATGTGCTACCGAACAGACTGAGCTCTGAGTTCTGTAAACCTGACCTTCTTGTCGTAAGTGCTCTGTGTGCAGATACCTTCACAATCGTACTTTGAAACCTGCTGTCTCTCAAAATGATCCTAATTCCCCTCATTTCACAACGAGTCTCACATTACCCTACTGTACCATAAACATCCTGTGATACAGATGGTAACCTCAGTCTTCTGTTTCACCACTTTCAGAATTTACATCCATAGTGTAAAACAGAAGCTGGTACAATTTACACCTACTGTTCAAATACTAATATTATAAAGCTTTTATAAATAAGATTTTTATGTCGTCATGCATTGACAGAAGTGCTATGTAATGGATACTTACCTCTACTGACAACAGTAATGCAATTGTGTCATATCCCCAAAGAAATGTAAAACAGGTATAAATGCTACAAAAGGGAAAACAAAGTCTAGAAGCTGTTGTGTTACAATTTCAGTAGGAAAAAATAACACCAGTTCTTCGCCTATCTGTTCATATGCATGGTCGTACTGCATAAACTCACGGATGGCACAGAAAGATACTGACTACAGTATTTTGAACTAAAGCAAGCAAACACCCCCCCACCACTTTTTTTCCTTCTATTCTTTTCCTCATTACTTTCTCCTGTCATTTATACTATTTCTCAGTGAAAGAAAGGCTCGATAGCTGTCCTTCAGGAGGGCTTCTGATTTTGGGTAGCTTTTACTTCTATGCTACACGACATCTCATTCTGCAAGGGCCTTCTTTTTTTATTTTCCTCTTTTACTCTCTCTATCATCACTTATATTTCCTTTCTTTTCTCCCCCACATAAGATGACATAGTAGACAACAAAGAGTTATTTTCATTTTTTCTTTTTAACAGTGTCACATCTCTCTTCATCAACTCAGGAACTTCTATGAAACCATTCCTCAATTACAGTTCCACTCTAAGTCCCTAAGGCTTAAAATCTGCCTTGTAGTCAATGATCATAAATCAGGCCATGCTTGTAGCTGGTAATGATGCCACAGGCTTACAACCATCCCCAGCAATGCACCCAATGCACCCACAAAAGCTGAGTATGCAGATCAGATACTGGTGTGAAGATTTCCTTTTAAGAAAGACTCTCATTAAGGACAGCTTCACAGATAGACAGAGGTTGAATAAGGCACAAATAAACACCAAATTTCAAAGTTATAGAAGAATGAGCCCTCCTGATGGATAAGATACTACTAATGCCTGGAAAAGTTTCAGGAGTGTGAAAATTATAGAGTTCTTTGGAGCCAGAGTGATAAGAGTGATAAGAGTGACTGGAAGAAGCTTCAGGAGGGAGAGAACCGCATGCAAGAGATCTTATTAGAAGAATAAGGCCAAGAGTTTTATCACGCTGGGAACAGAAGTGCGTATAATGGGCATCAGCATTCAAATTGCATTGGTGAAGTCCAGAGGCAAAAATAATGATGTAAGCTCCTCAGATACCTGAAGTCCCATCACGCAGCATGTAGTTCAAAGCTAACACAATCATTCTAACTGCATCCTGCATAATTTTTCAAGAATAAACGGGGAAGAATGCCACTGAAACCAGGAACTTAGATTGGATTGCCTGCCTGCCCCCAAAATTAATTCCTGCTGACAACAGCACATGCAAGCAAGTCAAGCTTTCCATTTACATTCAAAGTTGATGAAGCAACTAAAGCATTCCTAAGAACATCCAAAGAACTGGACAAAAGGTACAGTAAACATCTATCTAACAATACTAGTTTTACAGATGAAACAACTCTCAAGTGGTGGTTCAACCTGACTGTGAAACAGGAGCAGGAGAGAGGGCTCTTAGGGCTCCTGCCTGCTGACCTGGATGTCTTCAAAATTCAGATAATCCTTAGTGGCATTTTCTGGTATGCCTGAAAAAGGAGAAGCGAGATTATGGTTTTGGGGCTTTTCCATTGTGACTTGTTTGGACGTGTGAAGCAGAGGAAATTGCTGAGGTAGTCTATCACTGACTTCCAAATCCTGCTTGTGTTCTTCCCAAAACAAGTTTCTAGGCTCAAATAATCACTTCATGTTTTAGAGGGAATGACATTTCCTTTTACTTACATATAAAGAGGCTGTTTAAGCGATGATCCTGACAGCGCCATTAGCTACGAGACCCAAAAGTACAGCAATCTCTTTCCAGGGAGTCCATGACTGAGGAAGTGTCAGGGTCAGAACGAGTGACGAGCTTACTGCTGCAAAGCTGCCACGTGTGGCTGCCATGTAACGCAGCAACAGCGCTGCAGAGAAGACGCTCTCGAGTGCAGACACTTATAAGACAGCTAATACCAATTCTGCTCATCTTAATCACAGTAACATGTTTGGGAAAGGGATACTGCCATTGCTGTTAGTGTAAGAAACCAAAACCCACCAACAGCACTCCCCCCACAGCACTCCCCAAAAGGAAAAGTTACTGCTTGCAATCATTCCTTATTATCATACATCATACATATATCTGAGATGCAATGAAAGAAAAGAAGCAGGCTGCTTATCAGTTTCCGAAGTTTCTGAGATGTACTTCCCATCCTCTCCCTTCTTTTCTCCCCCTGCACTCCCACTTGAAAGATCTGCGGAGTTTTGAAGGCAAATAAAATCCACACGTGTGAAACTCCGGCCCTGTGCTGTGTGAGAGGAAGCAGGGAACACACAGGATGGAAATGAGTGAAACGTAAGAATTCTGACACGTGAGCAGGCACTGTGTAAATATCCGTTACAAAAACACACCTTGAAGAGCTGCTATCCAACCTCTTCGGTTAATTGTAATATAGTATGGTACTACTATCTGTAACACCTTTCCGGAAAAACAGTTTTATAAATACTTCTGTAATATTTATGCCTATGTTTACCCACACACACTTAGGCAGGAATACATCATTTCCAAAAATGAACATTATTCTAGGAGTCAGACTCTGCGAATTCAATTCAGATTCTTAACACAGCCATTTTGCCATAAATCGTGTCAGGGTAAGGATCACAACCTGTATGCTGCTATCCCACACACCTAAGTTATCCTTTTCAATGCAGAAAGTTATCACCAGAAAATTCTGAGTCTCAAACATAGACCTCAAAGCTTACTATATTTGCGGTGGAATTTTCTAGCTTCTCCTGTTAGATCTCACTTTTAAGGTTAAGATGTACATCACATTGTGGTTGGACTCGATGATCTTTAAGGTCTTTTCCAACCTGAGCAATTCTATGTATGTTCTATGATCACAAAAATCAGGGCAGATTTTATCCCCCTCCTTTTTTTTTTTTCCTTACTTCAGGAAACCCAGAAAACCAAACGGGAGCACTGTGTGAAACACCAGGCAGGACCTGCTTCCATGAGCACAACTCTATCTACAGAGCACAATGCACTTCTGCCTGAATTTCCAGCTCAGCTTAATTGAAGCTCCTACATTGTCAGCAATGTTAAGTTTACTTTAAAGAGTGAGAAACATTGCTAAATGTGTCAGGAAACAACTAGATAGCACAAGAAGCATGTTTTTGCAGTGCAAAGCACTATAAATTAAGCAGGCAGCTGATGAAGGTGAAACCTTCCTGAGATACAGCACATTCAGCACTCTCCCTATTCCTCCCAGAATAATTGCTTTTTTTTACAAGAAAAAAAACCATCCTTCAAATATTTGTGCAAAGCAAGTCCTGCCAATGGGCTGGGCACTCTCACGCAGTGTCACACTTACTAAATCAAGTACACATCATTACAGCTGGCATAAGAAAGATTTATTTTTATATTTGATGAAATTACTACCAGTAACTGGCATCAGGAAAACCATCCATCTCTGTATAGTACCACCATCTATTATTTTTGTAGCGAAAACAGAATTTGCACTTCGGTGCACTGGAGGTCAGCATGGAGGCCCAGCAGGCAAAGCTGTTGTCATGGGAGAGAGCTGTGCGCCCTCCTAGCTCAGCAGGCTGAGGGGCAGGCACAGCACCGCCCAGCAGGTAACTCCTCTGCAAGGAGCTCTAAAGGCAGCTCCATTAACTCTTTATCTGCCGGGCTGCATTTCAAGTCAGCAAGACAAAAACTAAAATAAACCCCAAATTAAGCATACATGAAAAACAGGGAAAGAGTTCTGACAACCTGTGATCGTTTTCTTCAGCATCGAGATATTTCAATTTGTGTAAACTCCTGCTGCACCTTTACTGTAAGGCAAACAAGCATCAAAAATCACAAAAAAGAGACAGACATAA
Organism: Pavo muticus; assembly: GCA_016647715.1. NCBI lineage: Eukaryota > Metazoa > Chordata > Aves > Galliformes > Phasianidae > Pavo > Pavo muticus. The sequence goes on along the minus strand of JACDJE010000197.1, from coordinate 259,959 downwards.
ATCAGGATCCTGGATGACAGTTACACTGAAGAAAGGTACTCCCAGTGCTTCTGAAGCTCCTATCTCTCTGAAAGTAGTAAACAAAACCATCAAGCCTTTAAGAGAAGTGATTTCACGGAGCCAATTTCACAAGTGTCAAAGGAGAAAAGAAGGTCTTCCTAGCGCATGGGGCTGATATTCTTGCACAGACCTGCTCACTGATGCTTACAGGCATTTCTCTGCTTCAAAAGGGGCAGTCAGGGCAACTAAGAATGAAATAAAAACCATCATTATCATACAGGGAAGAAAGGCAAAAAGGTGCCTTTGCAAGAATTAGGAGAGAAGGCCAAAGGGATCTAGATACAGTACGTCATCATCTATGATTTATATAGCAGTGAACTAATGAAGACAAGCCAGCACTGCGTTTTTGTCTTTCCCACTTCCCACTGAACAATACCCTACGTGCCTTGATGAGTTTTTTCAAAACTTCTGTTATGCAAAAAGTGCAAGAGTGTGAACAAAGTGAAGATAATGGAAAAAAATAGAAAATGACATAGCTACAGTATAAGCAAGAACTGTCCCCAAAAGCCAATTTCTATCTCGAAGTGAGGTGTGTGTATCTGTCAGTCTCACCCCTCAGAGCAGAGCCACAGGGCCGTGCGTAGCGCCGAGCCCAGCTGCACCGCTTTCACCAGCGCAGGTCCTGCTCTGCCAGCAAGCAGAGGTGGAAACATCTGTGAAGTGAGATTGCTTCATTCGCAGCCATGTCCTCACGCACTGAGCGCACTGTGAGACTTGGGGGCTCACTCTGCTCCCTGGGACTACCTGCAGCCATTATCCTTCAGGATTTCACTCAGACCACTGAAGCCCTGAAACGTTACTCATTTTTTCATTTGGTGGGTTTTTCATTTGAAGGAGCACTGGAGTTGAAAGACTGCACTGCCATTCCCCACAGCAGCGTGAGCTGAGCATCAGTGTTCCCAAGGCCCCGTGGCACCCCCAGCACAGCCTGTAGTGCTGCGGGTGAGTGCAGGCAGTTACAGCCGCCAGACCTCCACAGGTGGTACTGAAGCCAAATGTAGCGCAAGCGATTACCATAATGGGAGGAAAAACGTCAAGAAAGCCTCCAAACAAAACCTGCAAATAAACCTAGATTCTTCCTGAAATAAATGCATCCAATCTCTCTGGTACAGCATTGTTACAGTTCTAGTTAGACTTTGACAAAGGACAAGAAATGGTTTACAAGGAATTCTATGTGACAGAAAAGAGAAAAAATTAAACAGCCAATGATTTTTGCGACCATAAAAACAAATCCAATTCTTTGGATTGATACTTGATTGAGCATATTCAATACAAATATACTGTATCTTCCTTATCTTCTCTAGGAGACCCATTTTCTGCACACGGAGGAATATATTTTAAGAGAAGGGACAAACAAAGAAGCATTAAGTGCTGGGCTCTGTAGGCTTTTACTTTATTATGGATACCTTCTGCAAACTTGTGCAGGCGTTGCTAAGTTCCTTAAGACACCTCACCTCCGTGTGGTTGGTACTTCCTACAGCACGGTGCTTCCACAGCTCCTGAATATGAAACTCACTGCATCAATGCAAGGTACTATCATCACTAAAATCTATGCAGAAAAGTAAGACTAAATCGGAAATCAATCACTTCTCTTGAGGCTTTTAGCATTAAAATCAAAGCTAAGTTAATTTTCCCAGACAATCCATCTAAAAAAGATATCAGCATTACAGAATTTGGATATTAAAAACAAGTAGACGGTCATGACTCAAAAATAATGTAAATCAATTCAGCATGTAAAGGAATAATTTGCTGCTGTCCAAAGCTAACATCACTTAATTCTTGTCTTGTTGAATCACCCGATACCCCTTCCCTTTTTAGTTAAACAAAGATAAATAATAAAAACAATTTACAACTAGAGCATGTCAGGGTTTTGCAGCTGTTCAATGTCTTTTGGGCAGATTAGATTTTGTAATGAAAAGATATAACCCTCATTTTATAAAAGCTGTTGCTGTCTTGGGAAAAGCATCAGTGAATAAGATTAGAAAACTCTTTTACTTCTTGAACATATTACACTAGCAAGCTGATTACTTGGCATATGTTTAATGATACTTTCCTAGCTGCAAAACAGTAATTTGTTTCACCGATTTTTTCCCATCACTCCTGAAGTCAAAGTGCATTCTCAACTCTCACCGTACCTCTGATTCAGCCAGGAAAATCTGAGGGAGAAGAAACAGACAAATCCAACTGAACATAAATCACATGAACATGCATTAACTTCACTTCCCTACTGAAGGTCCTACTGAACTAAGTATATGAACTGTAACTGACAGTAAATTATAACAACTCGTCAGCAGTTGTTAGAACTGTGGCACAAAAATAGTACTCTAAAATTAGGGATGTATTCGGAGGAAACTTTCCAAAAATGCACAGCCACCACCACATGTGACTGAATTTCCTCCTTTGGTAATGTAAGAGCTGGCCAGGAAGAACAAAAATACTGTTTACCACTGTGATCAGCTCATACAGAGCAATGCATCCATGGGAGGGAATTTCAGCAATGAAAGGACCATAATTAGTTCTTAGATGGCTAATTACCAGGAGCCATATGAAATCTACTACCTTACATGAATCTACAAATAGATGATTTGAACTTTATTCCAGTGACAGAGTTTGAGCTATGTGATAAAAACTCGTTTCAACTACCCACACACCCCCTGTTCACCTTTCCCTTGTTCTATCTAAATCCCAAACGCTGTTGCCAACCGCTTATGCCACCTCCACCACAGATCCTCCTGACTGTCGTTGGCATTATTTCTATTAGAGGCATTCAATTCCAGAAGCCTTTCAACAATTAGTGATTCAAGTGCTTGGCAGCACTGCTAGGTGGGAAAAATAACACTATCTTGAACAAAAATATGAGAAAATTCAGATGTGTAATTATTCAGTAAACTCCATGAAAGTTAAGCATAGGCAGCATTAACTGGTGGGTTTTGGGTAACGATGAGAGAATTTGTGATAACTCCTTGCAACTCGCTGAAAAAGCAGCTCAGATTTCTGATGAACAACTGTAAAATGAACACAAGGCTTCACAGGATCAGTACTGTGGAAATGGTTAAGTAAGACGAACAATACATTCAAAATCTGCTGTATCTCAGTGCCAGTGCTATATTCTGGCTAATTCTGCTTTTGGTTACTGAAGTCTGCTTTTCAGTTACACTGACAGTGGGAACGTGGCATTCTTCTTCCTACATTTGTGTGCAATGCACTCCTGTGTTGGTGCTGATCTGATCCGGAAATGTCTGCACGTCAGTGCTGGGAAACACTAATATGCACTACGGTAAGCATCACCGTAACTATCCACTGCTATTGATGCTGACAAATACACTTACATGATATAATCTTGATGTTCAGTTTTCTTTCATCTGATTTCTTCTGTCTTAAGACCTCATCTTGTACTTCTCGCACAGCACAGCAGCAGCAATGTTGGGTGTACAAGGATGAAGGCATGACTTTGCAGCTATCTAAGCCACTGGAGGGATTCTCCAAAACACAGAAATGCTTCAGCACCTATCTTCGTGTGTCTTACTGCATCAGCAACCAAATTAACATCTTCTTTCCTTAAGCATTTACTGGACGCTGTGAATATTACGATATTTTTGACCGAACATTTGTGCGCCCTGAGAGGAAGCTATCAGGCCTGTAAGAAATCCTGCTTCAAAAGTGAACATTCCACAACTTAATAACAAACCACAGTAAAATCTCAGCTCCATTTAAGTCGATATAAATTGTATTTTCGCCTTTAGCACAGCCAGGATTTTACCCTAGAGTCCTAAAAAGCTTTTGCATAGAGAGAAGCTTCCCCAGCAGAAGTCTGTTACTGACTTGAACTCTGGGGCTGCTGTCGATTCAGAACGGTCCATTGAGCTCAGATCTGAAAATACAGCTTGGAGCTAAACTGCAGTTAAAAATCAAAGGGGAAATGAAACACCATCACTAATATGGAGCTAGGCCTATTTAGCCCCTTTAAAAACCTCTCTGATGTCTTGTGGTGAAGCAGGCTATTCCCTGAAGAAGACAGAGAATACATAAAGCATCCAAATACAGGATTGTGGACAAAACTACCAGACCACTTGCAAACGAGCAGTTTAAGTGCAGGTAAATTCTGTTCACCCTCAGCGTTGATTAAGGTTTGGAGTAGTTCCCTCTTTAGAGTCCACTTCTTGTCCAGTTTGGAAAGTACACCCAAATGAAGAAACAGAATAAAAACTATGAAGGACAGGATAATATTTACTGTTTGTGGGACACACTTGAAATGAACAATGCAGTCTGCATTCTTTTGTTGCAACAAAACCCAAAACAACCAAAAAACCCCCTGAAGAAATGATGATTTCTGAAGTTAGAAGGTTTATTTCAAATTCCACCTCGTCTGAAAAGATTTTAGCCAAAAGAAAAGCTTTCAGAGAGGCGGATTCCAACACAGCAGCTATCAGACCGCTGACTATTTTAGCACTGGCGTGTATCACCGTAATTACTGGCACACTGGGAGAGCAGTACAGGAAATTAAAAAGATAAAATTCCCTTTTAATGAAAGGAAATCACAGAGATGAAAGACTACTCCATGGAAAAGGGAGCTTCACTTTGCAGTACTAAGAAAACCTATAACCTTATTAAAAGGCATTTGCAAGCACAAAATTAGATACGTTAAAAAGGTAAGAAATATTTTAATTACAGCTACAATTAAATTTGCCAGAAAGAATTAATAACAATTGGGATAAATATTCTTCCCTTAAAAACAATTGCAGGGCTCTATTCCAGACTTCTCTGTAAAGCAAAAAACCCAGCAAAATCAAACAGGCTGCAGAATAGCCTGGATGTGCCATTCCGTACTGCAGCACAAACTGGATCTTTAAAATAATGACAGTTCCTCTCATCTTTTTGATCTTAAGGCACTTTATAACTACAGCTCAGAAATACAGGGACAAAGAAGAATTAAAGCAACTGAAGCTGAAATATGCTACTTTGGAATCCAAAGTTTGTTTACACCATTAGAAGGTACTCAAATATATATCCCCATAAATGACAAGGTCCCAGCAGCAAATTAACAGGAACAATTTTCCCATCTCAGGAGCTGTCAAGATGGGCTCTGTTAGCCAATTTATCTTACTCCAGCACATCTCTGGTGCTTGTCAATCAATATGTGAAACATTTGGTGCTGATTGCCATTTTTCTATCCACTTCCTTTTGCCTCTCGTACCAGGCAATTTACTGCAAGTCAATCAAGGTTGAAGCAGACCTTGTTTAAATAAAACACTGTTGAGATCTTTTCACACCAACAGTTTCAAAAACAGAATGAGCTGTAGCTTTTCACATTTACATTTATACTACTTTTTCTATTTTTCCCAAATGCCATGCTGAAGTTATAAGTCATAACTAAACTCAGCTGAAGGATTAGGGACAAAGTGATCAGGGAAGATGAACTGAATATAACTGCATGCACTTTTACTGTCAAAAATTCAGTCCGTCAAAGGGGACAGAAAACATTAAAAGGTACTTAAGGAGAATGGGATGATTTCTCCTTCAGCCTGGCTTGAAGTCTGGCCCCCACACCAAAAATCCCTGTCTGAACTTCATCGCTCAGGACGATTATTCAGAGGAGATAAACTTCTGTATTGGTAGTTAACACATCCCCAGTACAAGCATGAAGGAGATCGGCTCTCCCAGCCAACAGTTTAATGGTAAGTGCCCCATGTCCAGGCACTGCGCACAGTCCTTTCAGTTTCTACTTTTGCTATGGATTGCAAAATAACCACATGTTCATCCACAATAGCAGAGCATAAAATCACAGTCTTCTTACTTACAGCAGCAACTGAATACTTGAGGCATGCATTTCTGTGCTAAATCATTACGGGCTGACGCCACCAAATTATTCAGTTATATCTTGTTATTTATTTGTTCCAAATACTCTAAATCTGATGGCACACAACAGCAACAAAAGAAACTGCAAGTCAGGACAATCCCTGAGATCCCAGAAGTAACAACCTCTTAGGAAAACCAGAGGACATCTTCCACACCATCGAAAAGGAAGTAAGGGGAGTATGTCTCCACTTGTTGATTTTCTTATTAATAAGTATCTCCGTTCCTGTTCCTTTTTCATGTTGAACGATGTGAGGGTGTTGGGCGCCTCCCCTTCCAAAAAAAGCTCAAAACCACTACAAAACAAACACCTTTGGAAAGACAGGAAAAAATTCATTTGCTTCTCTGGTCAACAACTTACAGCTATCACTGGAGCATAAAAAGAGCTTAGCTTATCAAAAGGGTGCGTGACATAAAAATCCAAAATCTGCCTGCAGTTAACACAGTAACATGTCCTGACGGGAACGTCCTCACTCATTTGTTAGTACTTTGACATGAGACCCAGTATCTTCCTAATCCACAATGTATATGATAATATCCATAATGCATCTATAATAGTCAACCACTGACTAAAAAGTACAGGACGTATAATTCAAGCTGTATACAATCACCAGTCCTATCCCGTACAGCACTTAAAAAGCCATCCTTACAGCAATAGTTTTGGCCAACACAATGCATGATCAAACTCGGACATGTTGTGTTTCCTTTTCAATAAAGTGCACACTAGTTTAATCCTAGAAATGTTAAATGCTTTAAGAAAAGAACAAGAAAACCAAGAAACCAAGCTGACAAGCACGAGTCTCAAAAAGCAAAGGAAGCCTTGCTGCTTGTCCTCCCCCATGGGTTGCTGCAGGAAACACAGCTGAGGTCATCCCCAATTTCAGGATCTCCCCTTATGCTGCTGCAGGACACAGGAAAAAAATCTATCCACTATGTGAGAACCAGAAGTACGCCACAGATGTTGGTATTAGATAAACATGTGTACACACACATGCACACACATACCTTAGGACACAAGGTGTCTTAACCCTAAGAGTTGTCCTTTGAGTTATATTTGCAAGAAATTTCCCATTAAGCAAGTGTAGAGTCTTGCACCTAGGGAGGAATAATTGCGTGCAGCGGTACAGGTTGGGGGATGAGCTGCTGGAGAGGAGCTCTGCAGAGAGGGATCTGGGTGTCCTGGTGGACAACAGGTTGGCCATGAGCCAGCAGTGTGCCCTTGTGGCCAAAAAGGCCAATGGCATTCTGGGGTGCCATTAAAAAGAGCGTGGCCAGCAGGTCTAGGGAGGTGATCCTCCCCCTCTACTCTGCCCTGGTAAGGCCTCATCTGGAGTACTGAGTCCAGTTCTGGGCTCCCCAGTACAAAAAAGGCAGGGATCTCTTGGAAAGAGTCCAGCGGAGGGCCACAAAGATGGTGAAGGGCCTGGAGCATCTCCCCTATGAAGAAAGGCTAAGTGAACTGGGTCTGTTTAGCCTTGAGAAAAGAAGACTGAGAGGGGACCTGATCCAGGTCTATAAATATCTAAGGTGTGGGGGGGAAAGTGGTGAAGCCAGACTCTTTTCAGCGGTGTGTGGAGACAGGACAAGGGGAAACGGCCAGAAACTGGAGCATAGGAAGTTCCGCACCAATGTGCGCAAGAACTTCTTTACGGTGAGGTGACGGAGCACTGGAACAGGCTGCCCAGGGAGGTTGTGGAGTCTCCTTCTCTGGAGATATTCAAGACCCGCCTGGACGCCCACCTGTGTAACCTGGTGTAGGGAACCTGCTTTGGCAGGGGGGTTGGACTCGATGATCTCTGGAGGTCCCTACCAACCCCTGTGATTCTGTGATTCTGTGATTACTCGTGAGAAGAAAAACGTATACTTTACTTTGCACTGATATTGCTAAGAGAAAAAAAGGTAAGCAAAATAAAGGTAACAAAAGGTCTTTCCCACAAGGCAAAACCAGTCAGCCTGATTCATGCATGTATGATGTATGTGCTTCAACAATAGCTGGCAGCCCACAACAAAAATTTTTGTACAAGTAGTAGAACAACTCTGCATTGTTAGTATAGGCACCACTAATGACAGAAGACAGTGTGATTTTTTTTCCTAGTCTTAAAAAGAAGAAAAAAAAAGCCTCCCACAGCGATGCCCGAAGGACCACATTTACATAACATCTATTTCCACACTTATGTATTAAGAACATTTCCTTTCATTCTTTCCACCTTGCTGCTTGCACTTACATGGCATGGGAGTGGGAGCAGGGGGCTGCAGGGTGCCCTCGGTGAGCAGAGCCCAGCACTGCCCTGTGACACAGCAGAGCAGAGCAGAGCAGCTCTGGCAGAGACTGACCGTGCACCACTGCACCACTCACTGGGGGAAGCAGGAGAGGTGGGGGAGGGTGTCTGTAGTCTGCTTTTAGTTTCTCACTGCCCTAATCTGTTGGCAGTAGGCAGTAAATTACATTAATCTCTCCGTGCTGAATCTGTTTTGCCTGTGATGGTGAATGATCTCCCTGTCCTTCTCTCAACCCTTGAGCCCTTTTCCATCACATTTTCTCCCCGTCCTCTGAGGAGGAGTGAGAGAGCTGTTGTGGTGGAGTTGAGCTGCCTACCAGGGTGAAACCACAGCCAAAGCATACTTGATTTTAAAAAAGTGCCATTTTAATCCTCAGAAAGCTCTGGGCCTACTGCATTTGGAACTTTGCTGCTGGCCAAGGCACGCACAGTAAGTCAAAGCCCCGCAGTCCTACAGCCCCCTCAGCCCTGCAAAAGCTCCTGGCTTGCAGCACGCTCCTGGCAGGAATGCAGGGTTAGAGCTGGGTCTGTTCATTCATTGGAAAGGGGTTTCATCCAAAATAAAATCAATCAGGACAAGTAAACTACAACTTCTTGCGAACTGCTTCTCTTTGCTCACAGCAAAGACTGTGTTTTCATCACTAATATTTTTTTTCCTAATAGTCACACCAATTTCTTGGTACACATTTTCTAATTATGAATGTAAAGGGAAATGTTAAATCCTTCTGCCACAGAAAAAGCACTAGATGATGACTGAAATTATTTGACAGCTAAGCGAATAAGCAAACAGCCTAAGGCAAAACACTTATCAGACTATTCCTTTTTTGCAGCCCTTCCTCCTGTTCCTCTGTCCCCCAGACGTTCTCAGAATTCCCTCTGGGCCCTACAAAGACTGACCCGCAGAGCCGATGGGCTTTCAGGGAAGGCACAGTAAGTTCGGCCAGAGCAGACAAAGGAGCAGTGTGCAGAGCCCGACTCGTCACCTGCCACTTACAAATTACAATGCGCCCCACAAGTCTGTCACAGATTTCACTCTCCTTACCTTAAACCAGAAATCCGGGACTTCTACTTCTTCCTACCCCTTTCTTTTTTCCCCAGTAACAGACTGTTTAAAGCCTGTACCTTAATTTTAACCCTAACCTGTAATTTTAGCTGCTGTTAAGGGAACTGCGCTTTCATGTCTCTCTGCAGCCCCGGGGACTAATTGAGGAGATTACCTGAAGGCTCAAGGTCTAAATGCTAAAGGAAGAAAAACCTGTTTAAAACAGTTTCTGCAAAGAAGAATGACAGAAATAGGAACAACGAGGAGATTTTCCTGTCACTGGAGGTTTTTCAGTTACAAATGACGGTGTGCTGTATGTGATCAGGTGCTGGGAAAAACAATAGTAATAAGACACCGAATTGCAGTTTGAAAGGATGCGTGTCAGAAAAGACAGTTAACTGTTGCTGTTTGCATTATACATACACATCTTCCCTCCTTACAGGCACAGAAGCACATTAAGCAGCAGCAGCAGCAGCTACACTTTATGAATTAGTTTAGAGCAGCAGTGCAATCTTGTCCCTGGCTTCTCAACGCTATGAAGAACTGCTTAAATGCTTCTATATAAACTGCAGACACATTTGCAAGACAGGGAAATGCTCCCTCACCAGTAACATATCCTCCCTGTGGTTAAGAGTGACAAATCATCGCCACTATGTTTTCCTAATGATACTCGTATAATGTTTTTGTGCATTTGGTTTGGTTTTGAAGAGGAAAAACCCCCAGCCTTCCCTGTGCAGACACCAAAAGGAACCTTCTGAGCAAGTCCGGCCAAGTGCCACGTGCCAGCTGTGGCAGTGCGCAGGGACAGAGCTCGGCTCAGCTGCCTTCGTCTTATCCACAACTGCTACCAAGAAGAACGGCAGTGTGCACCTGGCACGTTTATCTTAGTCACTGCATTCTGCAATGCAACGCAACCTACAGAACAAACGGCATGGGATGTGTTAGGGGAAAGCAAGGAACAAAAAGGGCCTGTAGCGTTCTGCAGTAACATCAAATGGAAGGATTCATCGGAGGAGAAAGTACAAAACAAAACCCATGAAGTAACAACTGCCATTTAAAAATAATTCTTCAGCACATGTCAACCTGGGCAGTATGAAACCAATACCAGAATATGTAATCATAGTACATGTATGAACTGATATCTTCATGTAAAATGTAAACACTTACATAGGTAATGTGGAATTTAGGAGGGCCTGTTAATATTTATTGCAGTAGAGAAAAACTGACAAATAAAGAGAGTGCTTTCCCTAAAAATCCTAGAGAAGCCTTGATCTAAAAGCCTTAAATTCTAAGTGGGGGTCTTTCTGGTCTTTGCTAACTTGCTATGGTGAACAGATGAAACGTGTTAAACACGTAAGGTCCAAGCAGTGTTTCTCTACAGCTATCAAGGAGGTCACGTTACAGCGCTGCTGCGATCTAAATGGAGTAGATACATAAGAAAGAATGAAAGACAATTTTAAAAGATGCTGTTCTACCTACGCTCACTGAAATGAAAACTAGAAATCCACACTCCTCTTCTATCAGCAGAAGTCACGACCCCATCAAAACCTGATGAACAAAACCGCTCCAGCAAGGTCAGTTAGCAGTAATAATATATCATGATGCAGTCCATTTGGGGTTTTGTTCTTAAACACTTCAGCAAATGGGCCTGTTTGTTAACTCCAACAGATAATTATGAAGTGCAATAAAAAATTCAAATTATGTTAATAGGCCAGCGAACAACGGCTGTTTGCAGAAATCACTGGCAATTACTAGGCATAATGGCTCTCAATTAAGCTGGAGGGTATTTTCAATCATTCATAATTCACTATTTTAAAAGTATCATAAAAATACGAACTGTTAATAAAACTTTCAAACCTGCAAGGAAGCTGTTTGTCACAAAAATACCTATTTTATTTTCACAGTAATCTTTTTTCCTTGGGAACGGTATGTGAGAATACTGTTAGTGAAAGGAAGGGACTGCATGGGAGCTGCATTTCGCAGTGCCTTTTCTCGCAGTGCCTCTAAGTGCAAGAGGAGCTGCACTGCTTTCTTAAGCAACTTCAGCTTCCCACAGGAGAATGGTCAGCAAACACACAGGCCTTTACCATTTCTCTTTTGACATCCCACAGCTCACTAAATAAACTATAATGCATTTGTGTATGAGAAGTGAGAGCCTCGCTGCTTGGCCACTTACCAATTTATACTTAGGTATTTTTCATGGGAATAAACTGGACAGAAAGTATTATTGGAAAAAATCAGGCCTAAAAGAAGCTCGATGCAAAGTACATATCAACGAAATAAAACTATCATACTCAATAAATGAAGGCACTAATGAGAGATCAATTGGCAATAATTGCTATTTACACTTCCACTGAAACTACCATGTCCATCACAGGTACAACCCTGCATTAGGAAAATTGCACTTTAATTACTAAATTCCATTCACAGCTTTACTAGTTACAATCACTGATCCACTGATTTGGTGGAGACACTGCTGTATACACACACACACACGTATACATACATACATACACACACACACGCACACCCAAGTGTATGAGTTGATTTCTGTCAATTGAACTTTCTTCCCTAATCGAACCACTTCAGGCTTTCCCCTGCCAGGAAGCAAAAGTTACTTCATTTTTATTCCAGAACATCCGCATACATTTTCCTGAGAAAATCATTCTGAACTACTTCCTATCTGTAGAAATTTATTCTTCATACTTCAACAGCAATCAGACTTGAGCACAACACTGTGTATCAGCAATGGAAGACAATCATTCATCACCCAGACATCAGGATCTGTTGAGATTCTTTATTGCTTTGACCTCATTAAAACGGTGCAAACCATGAACTAATATAAATCTGTCTCACTAAATACTTTCCTCTTTAATTTTTTAATAGTTCACACATGAAGGGAAAGGTTAAAGCCAATTAAAAGAGATACAAATACCGTTATTATTGCCTTGACATAATGTTAGTTATTGGATTTGGTCGTTTTGCTTTAGAAAACCATTACTCCCATTTCTGAATGAATTAATATTTATACTGTTTATTGGCTTCCCTTTCTGTGTGGCGCTTTGTTTTCTTTTGTTAACCCCTTCTTTTTTAGTCCAATTTCTCTTATTCTAATTACCTATAATCTCGAGCTTAACAGTAAAGTAAATCTCAGGTATTGTAGGCAAACAAGGACTAAACTGTCCTTTTAACTTAACTCAAATGGAGGGAAAAACATTCCTATGCTATAAAACTTAGTTCTTCTGCCTTGTTAAAGGGGCCTACAGGAAAGCTGGGGAGAGACTTTTTATAAGGGCATGCAGAGACAGGACAAAGGGGAACGGTTTTAAACTGGAAGAGAGTAGATTCAAAGTAGACATTAGGAAGAAATTCTTTACTGTGAGGGTGGTGAGACACTGGAACAGGTTGCCCAGGGAGGTTGTGGATGCCCCCTCCCTGGAAGCATGCAAGGCCAGGCTGGATGGGGCTGTGAGCAACCTGTCTAAAGGGAGGTGTCCCTGCCTATAGCAGGGGGCTGGAACTACACGATCTTAAGGGTCCCTTCCAACCCAAACTGTTCTATCATTCTATGATTAAGATCACCATACGATAAAGACAGACACTTAAAAGCTTCTAGTGCTGAAGGAACTGTTGAGAAAACAGAAACAAAAGTACTGATAAATGGTTAGCTTTTCACCTGCAAGATTCTGCTTTCCTGTATCAGGTCTAGCACAAACAAAACAGGACAAGAACCCTTGGAGCAGCTACCACTGTCGTGTCCCTTCATATTGCCCAGCACTGTGAGGAGTACACTTAATTTCCCTCAAATACAACTTGAAAAAAATAAAATAGAATACGTTCTGGTTTCCAGTCTCCCAGCATTCCCAGTGACCTCAGTAGCTGCTATGCACACAGAACTGTGAACAGAATACTACCATTAACATGATAATCCTAGTAAACAAGCATCTGTCTGTCATTTAAAATACAGCATTTTCTGCTAATTTCTGTTATCTGCAAATCTTTCCTGGCATTCCAGCCCCACACTCAGCGTGCTGTACGGACTCCACTTTATGCACCACGATCACTCACACTGGGTGTCAGAATCTCAGCATCGTGAAGATAGGCAGGGATTCATTCACTGAGACATCTCGATAACAAAAGAAATACCTACTTAATTATGCAAAAAATAACCAACAGAAACATTTTATTTATTTATCACATTTTACACTGGGGATAGTCTTTATATATATATATATTCTTTAAACAACACTTATTTCACTACTAGCTCCATTAATTTCCTTGAAGAATGGAAGCTGAAGCGAAGATTAGATCAATTACTTGTTTATCCATATATATCATGTCTAAATCAGCAAAGCACTACGGTGTGTCACCCACGAGTTCACTTTCCCTGCTCCCCACTCAGCTGGGAGTGATCTCTAGAGATGTGCAACAAATTTATTTCCCAATGCACTGGTGTAAATTAAGAGTGACCCAGCCAAGTGAACTCACTACGAAGAAGTCAGTGCAATGAGTGCCAGCTTCAGAGCTTCGAATGGACTTTACTAAGTATTTCATATATGCATCAGAAACGGCAACATACTTATTAAATAAAAGATTTCTTAAAAAAGCTAAGCATTTCAAATTCAGTGCCTTTTTCAGTTTCATTAAACTTTGTTTCTCATTCTCCCTCTCACTTAGATGCTTGCAAAATAAATATAATTATATTGAACTTTAATAACTTTTGTACCTTGAGCTGCAGGTGCTACTATGCTGTATCTATTACCATATTTTAAGCCCTCTAACAAGATTGCATTAATTTCTATGATAATTTAGAGCCCATAATGCATTCCAAGATGTGAATAGATGTTAATCACCATGGAATGAGTGATTTTCCTGTATACTAACGAAGCCACGCTGTAACCAGTAACTACTTACTTTCTAAACTCAATATTCCCACTGAAAGACCTGATTAAAATTTTGTTGAGAGTAACAATACCCTCAAGAATGCTTAAAAAACGAAACTCATCAACAAATGCATGAATTGCTACATCCTTCCTGCAGAAATGATTAGGACTGCAAGTATTTACAGTACCCATTCCATTCTATGCCCAGTATTAACAGAAGGTATCCTGTATTTCTCTTCTGTGACTACCGTGCACAGCAGCTAGCTTAAGGAAAGCAGGCAGAAAGGAGCTCTCATGATTGAAGTGCCATTATGTTCCATGTTCCAGGTATAACACTGAGGAAAAGCTAAAGTCAGTAATTACATAATTAGTATTCATATATTAGAATATTCACATTGATAAAATAAGCACAGCTTACACTACACGATTTAAATCAGATCAGTTTGCTTCTCCAGCTTGAATCACCTCTAACACTGCAGCACTCTCATTCAAGTACCTACACGAAGAAGTGAAAATGTGCAGTTTTCTGGAACAGAGCCTTCAGAGCTTCTCTGCAAGCCAAAGGAAACGAAGGGATCCCTCTTCTGCATTAGCCTGCTACTCTTGCTTCTTGACAGCTATTTAAATTGTGATGTACTACAGTCACTACCTTGTTTTTCTACTACAGACTGCTGACCTAGAATGAAATTAGGAATACTTCCACCTGTTTCCAAAATGTTGCTAAGTGACCTGGTGCACACTGATAAAAGCTTCCAGCTCAGCTACACGCTGCCCTCTGGACACGAGTTACCTGCTTCAGCGCTGTACTGGTAAAGGTGCTACTGCCTACACAACTCAAATCTGCCTTCGATACACTAAGACAGAAACTGCCTTGGTAGAGACCAGTGCTGACACACTGCTGGCTCATTTTACGTTTTCCATCAACCAGGACATGGTTACATTTAGAGGAAATTTTTAACACTGAGCTCCAATGTTGGAAAGTTATTGTTTAAACATTTTTAAAATGTTAACTAGATAGCAGGCAGGTTTGGGTAAGCAGTTACTTGCTGTTACGATGCTGCAGTAATTCAAATTGCTGCTCCCTACGCCAAGAATTAGCCTACATGCAGAGGGTTAACTGGGCGCTCAGGTTCAGCAGCAGGAGCAGGACTGCACATACTGTGCTCTCACAGCAACGAGTACTTCTACCCAATGTCTCTTCCCAGTTCTTTACAGGTGCTTTAAACAGCCATCACTTGAATGCCATGTTCGAAGGTGGGTTTCAATTTCTGTGGTCTCTGTCATGCTATAAGTATAGCCCATGAAATACATTATGATGTGCTGGAAGAAAACCAGCTCCCAGGTGAAATATGCCTCAGGGGAAGAAAGGAAAGGAGAAGGGGAAGGAGAAGGGGAAGGAAAAGGAAAAGAGAGTCTTTCAGGGAAACTTAGTTACGAACACTTAGAAGTCTTTGCACTTCATCAAGCACAATGCTAGAAACTGTGGAATACCCTCAAATTCCATTGCCTTCGGTACAGGTTCACTGCTCCTTGCCAAAATTAGTCAGAAGTTCAAAGACAAAATGTACAAGCTAGTGAAAAAGTTGCAGAGTACTTTGAAACTCAGGAAGGTAACATTGGTATTACAGATTAAAACTTAATTTTGAGAGACACATGCAAAGATTCTGTAAGACTATTTTATTTACCCTTTAACATCAGAACAGGTCACTTTAGAAGATTAATACCTGATTGAAAAATGAAGTATTTAAAGGCAGTTTTCTCTTTTTTTCTTCCTTTTTTTTTTTTTTTCCCCCCTTTCTTTCTTCTCTCTCTTTATATTTTCTTTTAACGAATAATCTGACATTTATTTCTTGGTTGTGTATTTTCCTTGCAACATCAGCACTGTTCTAGCACTGCCAGGATTTAAGCTGCCACTAATAAGATTAAACCATTGGAATCCTGAATTTGAGTCTCAACAGACAAGCAGAGGACAAATTTCTTTTCACACTTTTTGTATAAATAATCACTTAAATGTGAACATGTTAAGTACAGAATACGTGTTGCCATATTGCAGCATCGAGTCCATAGCAATGTGACTCTTTTCCTAAAACAAAGAAATTACCTCAAGAAAGAAACGTATACAACCAAGTGACTGCTAGAGAAGGCAGGTAATTAAGCAAACGTACAACATATTTATTGAAAAAACACCCGTGTGGCTGCAGAGACTGTCTACAGCAACACTGCTCAGCAGCCAGCTCAGTTCTTTCCTTAAAATAGGAGGAGCTGAATAACGATTTATTTTCTCTGATCAGGGAGCCATTGCATTTCTAGTGGAGGTAAATGTACAAGGACTGTCCACAAGCGTGAGCCCTGAAGTAAGAGGCACAAGACCAGCTTCAGTGCTGGAAAAATAACTGTAACTGTTGGACTCCATGACAACTTTTATTTACTTTTTCGCAAAATTCAAAAAAATAGAAAAAAAAATCCTTTGTACACCTTTTCCAGAAGCATTCCAAGGTTACAAGACTACACACCGAGCAGTGAAATACGGAAGACTGTTAAAAGCTTAGGACTCATTTCAACAATGAGATCCCTGGCGATGTACAGAACCGCCAACCAAACATGTGATCAGACAAGAAAGCTGCCTTTTCAAGCAGTGGTTCTGAGTCCTTTTTTTTTCTTTCCCCTCAATTCCACATTTTCACTACAACTTCTTTCCCCATTTAGGCTGCACTACCTAACAAATGGCTTAAATGTCCTTTTCCTCCCTTGAATGGCCAGGCATATTTTGCCAGAAACATGAAAAGCAGGAATGCAATCGCATTTGTGCTGATGCTAAATGTTAATAGATTTGCCTAAATGCCTGCTAATAGCACCCCTAGAATTAGCTAGACTAGTAGTGCATGCCTAATGTGTTGTTTTTGTTGTTGCTGCCTTAGCTGTTTCCTTTTTTTCCTCAGTAACAAAAAAGGCATTTTTAGCAAAGCGCTTCTATACATTCTCGGCCTGTACAGCAAGCGTGCCGCGAACATCATGTAGCACTGACACAGCGTCATTAAGATCATAAATCCCTACACTCTAGTCCTTCTTTAAATTAAACATGAAAAGTTTAATGTTTTTTTAAATTAAACATGAAGCCCTGACTTTGCCAGCCAAAATATGTCCTTCTATCACCTCTTAATTCCTCCGGGTCACTACTTTCATAAAGAAGAAGTTCCACGCAGCCGGAGGATGGAGCTCCTTCACTGCCACGTGCTTTCAGAAAGTTTTGCTCAACAAAGCTTTTGGAAGACATTTTCTACAGGCCAAAACATCTGATGACTGCTTTATGCTCCCAGAGCCCCAGTGCACTTAGAATCACAAAGCATCTTAGAAATGTAGAAGATGTTGAAAATAAACAGCTGTGAGCAGCTTCGTCTTATTTAGTTTCAGAGAGTTGTGAAAATCAGATAATTCTGTATGACGAGAAAATCAGTTTGAACTATTTCTCTTTGCAGTAACTGCAAATGGATCATATCATCAAAGTTTGCTACTGTTTCCAAATACAAAAAATGTAAAAATACAGTGGAAAACAATACCTTGAGGGACCACCAAGCTGTGGTTGTCAACTGAAAAGAGGCAGTGTGGACAACGCACACAGCAGATCCAGCTGACTGAGCTATCTGAAATACTTGCATTATCGTAGTGCAGGCCAGATAGAGGTTCCTCTCTGCCAAATGTATGTAAAAGGGCCGTATGCTAACTTCAGCTGCACTCACTGCAGACAGAACATCTACCACTAACTGAAAAAAAGCACTGAACAGTCACGAATCCAGAAGCTGCACCATGTCTGAGAAACTTCAACTTTCAAATCTCTAATGAGAAATTCTGATCCCGATTCTAACCATAATAATACCTAAAAAAACCTCTGAGTTGTTTTCTCGATGCCAATGGAAACACACTACTACCAAGGGTAAGAAGAACAAACATCAAGTCTCTGATTATATTACCTTTCAGAAAATTTGTTAGCATGTTATTAGCAGAATGTTTATTTGTTAATTATAGTTTTAATTAGGATGCAACAATAAATTATCTCGGCAACATTTCTGCAGCTACTTCCAATCCTTGAGACTTATCTCATTCAGTATCTGTAAGTCTGACTGAAGCAAATTAAAGTTGCACTGCAGTAATCATACTTCGCTGGCCCAAAATTCCTCTTGAAACTTCACAGGAGGAACTCAGTGTTCGTCCAGCTGCCTCTGCAAAGCGCCGAACACAGATATAAAACCGCTGTTCTCATCAAGAATGCCCCACGCCCTTTTTTTAGAGAAGGAAAGACTTTAAAGAAGGAAAATCCTGGTTATTGTTACTCTCGTTGATTGATTGCTGAAGTGTTTGCATAATCTAGGATCTTGTGATATCAATAAACAATTAGAGATATTGCATGACTGGAAAGGAAAGCCTGCACAGAACAGCTCCACCTGCAGCCTTACCTAGATATCACCGCTTCCCCTCACCCCAGCAATTTAAGATCACCCTTTGAGATAAGCTTCTATTAGAGGACATTAGCTGCAGCTTTTCTGCACACAAAAAAAGCATTCTCTGCCTGTGTCCGTAGGACAGGAACATCTAAAGAGTGTCAGTGCATGAAGGCTCTTCCAGGGAGGACTCATGGCTCCTCAGTAACCAACACATTTATGGCACAGCCTCTCACCAAGGTTTGGTAGCGTTATCTTCATCATCTATCACAGGAAATGCAGACATTTGATATTACACAAATTAAGAAAGTACCACATCAGTTCAGAGGTTGAGGTATGTGATACATACATCAGATAAACAATACCCCGACTCTCAGTACATTCAAGGTTCAGCAGGAGATCCATGAGCAACCTGCTCCAGGTCTCCGAGATATCAAGGTTTAGAATTCTGCAGGTTGGGGGTATTTTTCCAATTACATTTATCAGGCAAAAAAATCTCTCTACTATACGAACAGCCACGATTTGAAACATAAATTATGCTGAATTTAAAAGCACTGTTTAATTCCTGAAAGCAATAGAAGCTGATATGCCCTTTGAAGAAACATGTACATTACCTTTTTAATTTTTAGCAACAAATATCAGCAGTTCCAAATCAGTCAGCAGCTGAAGAGCCGGTTTACAAGGAGTCGATAATTTTTTGCTCAGAGCGAGATAAATAAGCTTTCAATTTCTCACTGTGCAACTTCAATACTATTGGATTAATGTGGTAAAAGCTTATTGACAAGGGTGAGAGCAAGTAAAAACGGTGCATACGTATGCACGTGCAAAGCAAGTCTTATAAATCCAACCATCACAACTTTCCTTCGAGCATTCTCGACCCCAAAGAGGACACAGAATGTATTCTGGACCTCCAATTAAATATAGTTTTCTGCTTATGGCATCTAATAAAATGTTCATTATTTAGGCACTCTTCACAGAAAAAAAAACCTGACCCATATTTGGCCTTTTAATGTCTTCTCATAGGTACTTAAGAACTTGACTGACCAAGGTTCCAATTTTGACACATGTTGAAAATCCATATGGAGATGCTCCACTACCTGATCTCTACAGTGGTATGGGTACTGAACAGTTACAGAGAGCTTAGAGCAGCTCTATCATCCTATAAACATAGTATTTCAGTTAAAATAACAACGAAGTAGTTTCACTGCTATTCCACTGCCACAGGAAAACAGCTTTATTTTTATTTTTTATTTTCTAATCTTTAATGACAAGAAAGAAGAGCCACCTGGATACCTTTCCATGTAATACCTATTCATGCTACCCTCTCTCCCATGAATCAGCACCAAAAGTACAAAACTAAAATAGGAGTATTTGAAAGTCAAATATTTGTTGGATGATGAGTGCTATGTAGCAATTCAAAGCTACGTATAAGGTCGGTTTTATAGTTCAGGGACGCAGCATTACAATTGTACTAACATGGCTATCACAATAGTTGCTTTGTACACTGCTTTCAAATTAGTGCATTTCTCTAATTACCTACCAATTATCTGCATTTTATGGTCAAAATGTAACAAGGCCAACAGATCTGCCACAAAACCTGCCAACAGAAACAGGCTTTATAAACAAAATCTGCCATCACTAAGTTCTACACCACCGATGACTCTACTGCTCTGCTATCACGAGTTCCATCCCATCTAGGCATGAAAAGTCCTTAAAAATTACAAAGAGGGTGCATGTGTGTAAAAATAAGAACAATTAAATTCCTTAGATTGGATTTTTTTAGTATTTCTACACATTAACACTGTATCAGTTAATACCAGAAGTACAGATTAGTAGTGGCAATATGGAATATATAGGAATGTATACATTGTCCAGTATTATTCAAAAGCACATCTAACTGACTAAGCTTTATAATTCGCCAGCCAGGTCTGCTCAGAATTGCTTTTCTCTCTTTAAAAAAGAGAAATATTTTTTCTTTCTTCAGCCGAAGATTGCAGTAGAATGATTCTTTAGCTTAAATGGTACTGAAGCCATTCCCATTCTTCTGCTTTAAAAGTCTTTCAAGTGATTCTATTTCTGTATCTCTCTAGTAAGTACATTTGACTGCCTTAGTTCTGCATAGAAACAAGGCTACGTGTATAACCAAAGATGCGAGATGACCTGGAGGCATTATGAAGAGAAGAGCCGACCAGTCCCAGCTTTCTAATGCTGCACTGTTTAGCAACATCTTATTTCTGTAATGTTTTGCTGACAATGGCACACCACATTTCAGAACTGTCTTTTACTTCATAAATGCATACATACACACTAGAAAAAATAACTGAAAAAAGTGGGTTTTCCTACAGCAGTAGCAGTTGACAGCAAATAACTGTTCCTCTATTACCTCCCGTTTTCAAAGAATGCATTAAACTTTATTATTTCCACTGCCGTGTTATTTGATTTCATTACACAGCCAAACAAAATCTTGTCTGTGAAATGTCTTACACTCAAAAGCTGACTCCTAGCTGGTAAGAGGTATATTAAAAACAAACATGTTCAAGGTTGTAAAACAGAGAAAGATATGGTCACAGCCATGCTTACGCTGAACAGACAACAAGAAAAACAGCTCTTGTACTGGATATACTCAGAAGCATTACAACCTTTCTGTGGCTCCTCCTTACTTTCTCCATGTGAAGGAGTAGCATAAGTGACGAGACCACATGATTTCAATGTTAGATTTACTACATAATTAGCACATATGGCAAGGATTCTTTAGAAACATATAAAAGGTAAATGAATTGATACAGGAAAGTGTCTCCCAGGAATAAAGTCCCTTTTAAAGTACTAAAGCTAGTATGTTCATTAGGAGTTGTATTATTAGTGCCAGAGCTTGGGAAAAAGCTTTTTTTTCCTACCCTGAGTAATTCTAAGAGAAGCAGGGAAACATCTGCAACTAGATGATCTTTAAGGTCCCTACCAACCCCAGTCATTCTATGCTATGATTCTATATTTGCACTTGGATTAGATGGTTTTAACCATCGAAGTTCAACCTCTTCACAATGAGCTGTCTGACAAGTGTTACTGAGCACCGCAGTCACTTAAAGCCCTGTTATATAGAGACATCCTCAGCAGAAAAACATTAAGGTACCAAAAAGCAGATTCACCTATTTCTTCAAAGATCCTGTCATAAAGTCCTAACGAAAACACAGGGCGTGCATTTCTCTAAGAGGTATTACACTCAAAATGTGATCATCAGAAATATACACTGCATTTACCCCAAATGCTTTCCCAGAGTTGTTCACAGTCATACACAGATTCTTTAGTGGCACTGTGGTACAGTTATGGAAAAGCATTAAAGGTTGATATTTTTAGAACTTATTACCTTCAGTTCTTGGGTTTCAGTTGCTTTAGCTCTGGGAAATAGAAAAGTGGACCAGAGCTGGCCACTGGAAGTCATTTAGTCCACCCCCTCCCCACAAGCCAGGGCTTGTAACCTTTGCCCTTCACAAACCAAGCAGCAGAAGATTCTCCAGCCTAAACCACCTCAACTTTTGGGAGAATGAAAAAAATATTTTGGGAATATGCAAAACCATCTTGATAGTACAGACTGCTTAAATAAGGTCACCACTACAGAAAGCTTCCCTTTCTTATCTACATCTTGAAGCAGTTCAAAAACAAGTCAAAGCTAAAGCAAAGACTTTCATGGATTCCAAGAATTGGCAATCTGCAGCATCTAAAATGCAATCTTTGTATGATTTGTGACTTAATCCACAGAGTATTATAAACCATCTTTATAGTACTTTCTACTTGCACAGAAGCCTCTGATCTTCCTTGACATGTAGCAGTCGACCCTCATCCTAGTCAGATGGTTAGCAGTACAGACTTCATTTTGTCTTCTTCCTGCTTGAACAAGGAATTCCAAGCCACAGAGATTCAATGGCAGAAAATGGACTCCTTTACCTGCTTTTATACTCTCCTTGCTTAATAGTGCAGCTCTTTCATATGTTACTTTCTTGTTACTCTATAATTCATCACCTGACAAAAGGAGTATCGCAAAAGGATGACAAGGCCGCTGCTTTCAATGACAGGATGCGACTTCCATTCAACTGCCATTACTCCAGATCAAATCGATTACAGTACTGAAGTACAAAATCATTTAATCCAGCCATAGATTGCACTAGGTAGGAGATTCAGGTACAACGAATCTTACCAACCCGTCCTCCCTTTCAGACTTTTGTTCCAGTCAGTTCTGCATAGGCATTTCTTCCCAGGTCCGGCCTTCCAGCATTCATATGGAAAGTCCCGAGGGCCCCTTCCCTTAGATTAAGTTGTTTTCTATATCTGTTTTCAAGGAGACTCACAGTGTTATTAAAAAAAAATAATAAATTCTAGGTGTTCTCACTCCAGGCCTCTAATATTTATACAGATATACTTATGCACTTCCTCATGACCTTGCTATTGATTTGTATGTACCTTTGTAATTTGGGATTCGCTTGTTTTGCTTATCCATGCCATTTCTTGTCTTCATATTGTCAACTTACATCTCATTCTTTTTATAGCAAATAGGTTTTTTTATGATTGAATGCCTAGAGGAATGAATCTTGAATGACGTGTGCTTTTGCACTTGTCAATCTTTTCCAGTTTTTAGCTTAAGATTTTTTGATAATCTTTCTATTTTAAATGCCAGCAGCATGTAGTTAACTACCGCTTTGGTTCAAATGAACAACAGTGCTCAGAGAGGAGTGACAGAGAAGATCACTAGACCCTGAGAGTTGCTCCCTGCCATACGTCTGACCTGCATGCCTACATCCCCACTACTGATCTATGGAAGAAAAATCTGTAAATGTGGCACTCTGTAATATTAACACAGTATTTTCCAACCTTCTCATAGGCTAATACTTGCATTTTATTTTGCTTCTATGGACTTATTCTCCTGTATTTTTCTTCCTCACTTCTCCCACCTTTGGTGCGAGAACGCTTACTGCCTTCATATTCCAATCTCCCTCTACTGACTTTTCTGAAAATCTTCCTAATACTCATACGAAATCAAACATGTCAGCTTCCCGTTCCAGCAAGTTTCTTGCTCTAGGGATACAGCTTCTATATGTATACAGCTTTGAGCATACCATCACAGACAGTGGGCAGATATGAAACTAGTAAATACTAACTCGCAGATGGCTATGCTTTCACATTTAAAAAAAAGGTATTAATTGATAATAAATGATTACTGTTCTAGGCTTAACAAATAATAATTAGGATTTTGTTCTATTTTAGTACTTATGAAATCCTATACTGGGCTTCTGACCAGTAGAAAATACTAAGTTGAATTTATCTGCCTTTCTCTGAACCCTGATACCTGAAACCACTGTGATATATTTCTATCAGCCCAACACCAGTATTGAAGGAACTACTGTAATATTCATAAGAATGTTTTAAACAAGGAATACAACACCAGTTCTTTGTCAACGCTGTATCTGCAGTTCATAATTATGAAGCTGGTATTACTCAGCTCTGCAGAAAGTACGTTCTGCGTATCTTGGGAGAAAACTGAATATCATTTCTTCCCCTGGATCTCAGTCATTCACAACTAATCCCTCACTCTGTTCTTCCATTTCTCTTCTCTCCCATTCCCACAGAAAACAAGATATTCCCCATGTTTGGCATGTTGTCTTCTTGTTTATGCTGTTCAGACACTTGTCTGTGTTTCGTAAGTGCGAAGTGAGACTGTCTAGTTTGCACGAGCTTTACTATGCGTAACTCACATTGTTAGCTGAATAGCGAAAGCATTCGAGAATAAAAGCATTCCTTGCTCCACATCTTTGTATACAGATTGTGAAAGCACCGAGGTTAAAAAAGGACCAATCACCTGCACACTCATGAAATAAAGCTGTATATAGTGAGGTCATACCCATTCGAAAGAGAAATTATTTCTCCTAAACCTCGTGTCTGGCTTCTACTGCCAGATGCTGGCTGTACTAACATTGCTGTTTTGCAAAAAACATCCATCAAAAACAAAGAAATAGGAAAAACAACAACACCAAAACCTTGACATACCTTTTATGAAATTGAAAATGCATTATATATCTTTATAGGCATTTTGTAAACCTGTCCTCTTCCCTTGCTGTCCCTATGTCTCATGTAGCCTCCAAACTCATCAGGGCGGGGATCAGACTCTGAAAAGCACTAAACACTGTAGAAAGGATGAATAAATAATGTAACGAGTCTCAAGGCCGTAAGGTGAAAACAACACATGGCTGGAAACATTCGTGGCAGTCTGTGCCTTAGTTGCCTTTACAAAGTCAAGATGATACAGAAATTGCACGCCAAAATTGAAGCACGGAGCTACGTGAGTCTCAACACTTTCAGGGAGTAACGGTCTAAATATATATACATAATTTATATTAATAAATTTCAATACTTACATACATTCTTATTCCTTAGCTCTTGAATGAGGAATCTTTATGTTCTACAGTTCACTTCGGTGTTTCTGAGCTACTTCACTAATACACTCAAATGAAATAGCAGACAGGGAATAAGAGACTGTCCTCATAACGTTCTTCTCAGCATCAGTGACACACTACCACTACCACCATTCTCCACAACATCCATCAGCACTTCACTGGACAACCAGTAAACTCAGTTATGCCTACCTAGCTTATAAAGGCTGGAGATGTTCTTCAGAACCAGAGGTCATGAAATTTCTGGACCTCTTTCATATGTGCTGTTACAAATGTAGGATGATACATATACTTTAGAAAGGTGAGGGGGAATTTTCTATTAGCATTCTGCCACTTGGAAGCTCAGTAGTGTGAGAAATCATGCGACCACAAGAAAAACACAGAGAAGCAAAAATCTAATCAAATGATTTCATGAACTGAGCTACAGTACGCAATACAAGGCCAAATATTAACTCATGGAGTGCCTTAGGTTAAGGGTTACAACGAATGTTAACCATCAGGCATTACTTCAAAAGTCTCCTATTTTTCCATTAATGAAGGAACGAGCTGGAGGAACAAGCAATCACAAATAAGACCTGCCTCAAGAGCTGCATAACTCCATCAGACTATTCATCACTTTAGTCTCAGAAGTCAGAACTCCTTTGAACGTATTCCGCTTACTAAAGACTGGAAAATCTAGTTAATGGACAGCTAACATTTTCTGCCAGTCAAGAACAGTGCCTTTTGCCACTTACCCTTCTCCCACTGTTGTTCACATATCTCACTTAAGCAATGAAGAGCTCATATCTCTTTTTTAAAATAACATGAAGAGAGAGGGAGAGTGGCCAACCCAGGACTCAGAAAAGGCACTTCTTCTCCAGCTACCTGCTGGACACTCAGAGGCTCTCACCACACCAGTAAGCTTTGGCAGCCCGTACAAGACTTGACCTACACACAGGCTTCATGCACTTACAAAACACGTTTGTTTACCCGACAAGAAGCATCTTGCATGATGGCGCTGAGCGGCATCGTTTTCCAGTCTCTACGTATATCATGTCCTTAATAGTGATCATGATCAATGCACAGAGAATCCTGGGTAAGAAATTTTGTCTTTAGACTCCCAGGCAAGCATCTTAATCCTTGGATATCATATCCTCCTGGTTGTACTATACTACATAGAAACCTAAATGATAAAATGTTTTGAATAAAGAAAAAATGGAATCTATCAGGCTAATTTGCTTGGTACATTCAATGCTTTACCTACTGTCCAACCTGGGATTTATGTCAATTACACTTAAAAGTTTCAATTAACAAGGACAACAGTGACACTAATCAAAACATGAAGAAACTATACGTCATTTTAAAAGTAGTATTTATACACACTGAGATGGCAGGTTGTTCTTTACAGTGACAATAACAAAATGGTATGTCACCTATTCTGGAAATTTCCATAACATTTCCATAACAGAAATGCTAAGGAAAGCTAGAAAATAGATGAAGAATATGGCACAAAAATATTAAAAAAACAGATGAAGATCAATTTTATCATTTCAGTTAGCTTTTCAATTTACGTTGGCTTTCATTAGGTGTGTATTTCTCCTTTCAGTCTGGATAGACTTAAGGCTTACCGTATAACAGTGACATCACTTATTTAAACCAAGAATAATACTAGCAAAATCTCTTATCACATTGCAGGTAATAGATGGCACTGGACAGAACCATTCTGACCCAAATGATCAATGACTTCATTGTATCAATTCCTGCTATCAGCTGATTGAACTCATTTTTTTCCCTTTTCTTATAGAAGAAGCAGTCCATTTTGACATGGTATCAGTCCTAACTCAGCAGAACAAGATAAAAACAAGAACAAACAGTAACAAGAAGGCAAACAGAATCAGCAACTGAATGATGTAGTGTGTGCTCATTTTAAAGGGTTATTCATATATTTTAAAAACTATTTATTTATTAATTTTAAAACAAACTTCTACCAAAGTATTTTAAACCATCCTTGGGCATCAACAATTTAGTTTATCCGTTGGCTTCCAGCTATTACATACAGGGTAATTAGATGCTGCAACTTCCAGTGACTTAAAAAATAGTCTGCGTGTTAATGTTTTTTCTGAGTCCTTTAATGTAGTCAGGGGGCAGAAGGAATTCTGGATTATCTCTGAATTGAAACATTATTGGCAGCAAGTTTAACTTCTTTCCCCATTTCCCAGATACTTCTTGGAGGTTTTGACAGATCTGGAGATTATTTACTTTTTAGCCCCACACTATGAGATTTTCTGTCTAACTGTAACAAATGGTTACTGACCACTTTCAGTGTACAACCATAGCCACCACCGGACTTCTTCCCTGAAGAAGCAACTCTATCTTCAACAGGTTATTTGCTCCTTGTAAAAAAAAATCTTTCTTGCACAGTATCCATTTTGTGAAATTACAATTGAAATTTTTCCTTTCTTCCTTTCTTTTCATTTCCTTTCTTTTCTCCTTTCAAATCATTCTAGTGAGTCCTTTATCTTTGACTTCCTTACAGACACAGAACCACAAGCAATCTCATCTCACTCTCAATAGGCTGACAGCGGTGAATCTTTTGGGAACAAAGCTATTACTACCACAACACAGACTCCCAGGCTTGGCTTAGAATGATGCCTATAAACATCTCTCAAGTAATGAGGTGAATGTCTAATGCTGCATTGTCAAAAGCAGAATGTTTCTATGAGGAAGGTGAGAAAACATTTAGTGAATATGGAAAACAACAGAAAAAACAAACCTAAAAAATGGATAAAAATGAATATTCACAACTGGCATGGCATTATACAAACACCAGAACTTTCAGAACAGTTGATTCAGAACAGAATCAACTCTGTGTCTTTGTCCTCCACATCCACAAGCTTACCTGGAAAAGAGTGTATGAATAAGATAAGCATATAGTTACTCTTTCCAATAAATGTTTTCCTGTCTTCAGCAAATTCAGCCTCTTAAAGCGGAAGACAAAAGCTTTGTTTAAAGGGAGAAAAGGCACAGAAAAAGAAAGAATTTTATCCAGGAGTCACATGCCTTGGCAAAGAGAGTAAATCATGGACATTAACTTACACGTGGCTGCAAGAACGTAACCCTTTTGCCATGCTGTTTACTTCAGTTCCACAAATAAATGGAAGAATTCCAGATCAAAATTTCTGTCTGGTTCACTCACATGTACTAGCTATGGGATAATCCACAGAGCTCACGTTTTCACAGATTTATGATCTTCTTCAACTACTTAATGTTAAATGATGCAACCAGTCAATGTCAGGACAGGGCAGTACAAGACACAGAAGTTTCACAGCAAATCAGCCTAAGCACTGAAACTCATCACAACAAGACAGAAGAACAACTACTGAATAAAATCAATACTTTAACCATTTTTTCAGGCTCTCATTTGCCACGCAGAAGCCTGCCTGATTTCAGCACCAGATCTCTGAGTAAGAGACCTGGTGTGCTGCGAAAGCTGCAGGAGCACCACCTCACCTGAGAGCTGCTCCAGGGATCCTTCACGGATGTGCAGCTGCCCACGATGAGGACTGCAGAACGGTTCCCCGCCACAAACTGTTTCTCTCAAACCTCTCAGGATGATTTAGGAAAACGTGTCCCTGTCGTTACTGGACACCATGATGGATTCACAGTACATTTCAAAGTACATTTGGCTCAACCTTCCACAGGCCAACAACGGACATCACTTGCTTATAATACTAGTACTATGAGGCAGTCAGAATTGAAAGGCTGCCACCTTTGATGTGATGCACTGCTGCTTATCACACTGGAACGGTTTACCCAGAGAAAACTTGAGTTTCTAAAATGAAAAATTGTTACTAACAAAATTAAGAAATCAGAAGTGTTGATGTTTACTGTAACAGTTTTGTTTCTTCTCTTTTGTTATGCCTTTGGAGACGTAAGCTGAAGGCATGCAGGATACAACATGATTTTTCTTATACCTGTGCCTTCCCCAGTTATTCAAATTAGAACCCCCCTCTTTGAAAACCCTCTGGAAATCTGAGCATACCCAGTACCATTGTCGTCAAGTCTTAAAGAATTACCATAGAAATACATAGTTTGCACAAGGAACAAAAGATACCAAGAGGCAGCCTGTACTACTGCAAACAGCAGGCTGCTGACTTGCTAAGTCTCAGCTCTCAGCAGAAAATATATAACCACAGTATACCTAAACAGCCCACATGAAGGCAACATCTGGATTCTAAGAAAGTTTAGAAGAGAAAGGGGGAAATTAAAACAAAAAACAAACAAACAACAAACCCAAATTGTTAACGTGCAATCACTGACAAGTCTCATAACTACCGGAATTACAAAAGTTCAGTTCTATCAGAGTTTTTCCAACCTATGCCTAAATGGTTTGACCTCATTCAACTCTGCCGTAAAGAACAGAATTGCTTGCCTCAGGACTGTGTAAAAGCAGGTGGCAACAAGTACTCTGCTTGGAGAGTGCTGGGGAGAATCAATAATCATCACCATCCTTCAGTGTAAGAAGAGAAGCAGGAAGGCAGATGCTATTTGGCATGATGATGGAGAATGCTACTATCTAAGGAACTCTAAAAATGGAGGAATCAGCCTGAACTGGGGCCCCTGCCCACGTTCCACATAACCAAGACTCTTCTTGCTTTTGCCTGTCAAAATTCAGTCTAGCAATATCTTCTTATAGTGCTTCACAGCCTTATTTTCTCAGGATTTCCTGCTTGAGATCCTACTACCTCTGATTTACCTCTGACTTAGTGAAACAGCATTATTATTGCAGAGTTAGTTAAGTAACAATGAGAAAAACAAAGCAGATCACCAACATATTTAACTGCCCCAAATGCAAGCAGACAGATCTTGCAAAAGTAGCTGTCAAAATGTAGAGTGCAAAATATAACTGAGTTACATATACTAATGGCGAGCTGCAATCAGGTCATGAGCAAGTTAGTAAAAATCAGAAGGAGAAAGGTTTATAATTAAACTAATCAGAATCTTTCAGGAGGTATAATAAGTACCTTTGAATTCTTGATGTGACATGCTGATTCTTACATTTTGAGCACTACTGCTCTACGTGAGACCAGCACCCTGTTGGGCTCCATCAAATGAAAGTCAACATCTCAGAAATCTCAATTCCTTAACACAGACCTGGATGTCACTGTAGAGACTGTGCATTTCTTAGGGAAAGAACTGACCTGTGAAAATAACTTTTCTAGGGGTGCTGAGAATGTGTTACGGTGTGCAGAGTCCTTTGAAAGAACACAGCCCACATGCTCACCCTCCGGTGCTTCTTAAGAACACGCATCCTCTAAACAAACACATGAACGAGGGCTCAGTACAGCCAGCAGAGTTAAGCAGATCGTGATTCAAAATGCGTATTGTGTTCAGTACTTAAAAAATAAACAGAAAGGTTGCAGCTTCACAATAAGATGTATCAGTCCGCTTATCTCCTAGGGCTGTATATACCTTCTACAACCTGCCAACACCAATTATATAATTTGATATTTTGATGGATTTAGCTCTAGAATCTTGACTCAATTTGCTGGCATAAAGATGTTCTATCCATTTGAGTGTATCTGCTCTCAGATTTTGACAAATTTAGAAGCTAGCATTATCTTCTAAAAAAGACAGTACTTCAAACTCTTTACTTCCATTGCTAGTGCCACAGAATTCAGCTGGATGTACACAAAAATTAAACTTTTCTATAAACACTTCTCGTGTATTTCCAATCGCCTTGGATCTAAAAGCTACTCTCCCCCTTCACACAGAAGCATCACTGGCTTTGCTTCATCAAACGAGCTTGGGAATAGACTGGGAAAGAAGGCTGTGCCAACTCTATTGAGGTCAAGTGGATTGAAGTCTGCTTGTGCTATCTGAATCACAGGCTGGCAGATGAAAAGACATGCCTTTTACCATCTGTAAATTTGAACGTGCCAGATTTTGGCTGCCATGAAACCTTAAGTATTTTATTCACTGAGGTACCCAGAAAGAAAAAAGGAAACAAAGTTTTAATCTAGATTGAAGATGACAGCACTAGATAAAAACAGGTTATGCTATAGTTTAACCATTTAAACTCAAGTACTGAATTTCTTATCTATTTAGAGACATTCTGACACATACATATATATATATATATTTAAAAAAATAATACCAATCGTCTCTTGGTGCCTCCATGTCTTCAGCTCTGCATTGTAGAAGACAACAAGTGGATTTTTACAATGGCCTTGAAAATGCCACTTCACTGAAATGGACAGACATACAAGTGACTGACCCTTTGCAGGGAAGTTGGACTCTGATTCCATTTTGCAACACCAAGTCAGGTGACAGACCGAGGATAATTCTCATTAGCCCTATAAAGCTCTTAGGCTATTGTAAATGAATATGATTTATGCTTTGACCAGAATCAGTTCAAAATGCTACTTGAAAATAACTTCGGTATGTGAATCCTTTTGTCCCATTTTTCCCTTTATTTCCCCAAAATCTTTACTGTATTTTTGTTTTTTTTTTTTTTTGTATTTTAGTTGACTGTATTTTTGCTATATGTCAGGGGCTTTACAGAAGATGATGATGTTACTGTTTTGCGTGTGACTCAGTTGTCTACCAAAGCCAAAGGGTATCTCAGTATTTACACGTTTGCATTCTAATAACACAGGTTGCTTTTCTCCTGGCACTACCACAAAGAAGAGGGAAGTACTTTAAAACCGAAAGTTGAAAACAACAGAATTCCCGTGTGCAGAAGCACAGCACTGCAGATTTAGGCACATCTTGTCTCTAATTGCTCTCATTTCACTTGGACTGCCCTTTTGCACATTTTCCTTGTTCTCACGTATTCTTCAAGAGTAACAAACCTCTACCTGAAGAATTTACGTTAAGTAGTACATGGAGAAAGTTCAAAGTAAAGAGAAATTTGACAACGTAAAAAACTCCGCAAGTAGCTGAAATTCTGATCAGTTGTGAATCAAAATGGAGAAAACTCCTTCACAGACATTTATGTCATCAGCAAAATGTACTGCATCTGGAACAGGGAAAAGAAACGTAGCAGAAGCATGGCATGAAGATTCTGCAGTTAGTGTGGGAATAGCTTTAAGCAACTGCAAGTTTGGCAAAAGGGAACTATCTGAAGATAAGGAAAGAAAGAACACAAATGGAGACCAGATTTTAAATCATGCTTTTAATCTATCTAAAGTCACTGTAACACCCACAGAAACAGAAGGGAAATTCCAAACAGCAAGGGCTTTTCATCATTTTGTTCTCTGAGTAGCTCTGAAAAGAACATTAGAAACACTGAATGTCTGGGAGCTTGGACAAATACAGCGTCTTCCAAATCCACAAATACGTGATAACTGTTTGGGTACTATGGCTATGGATAAAGCACTAGAGCCCTTCCACCTGAAGGATTCCCCCTGAAATCCTTCCTTCCTTCCTCCATTTCAGAATACAATACTATGTTGCAATGTCTCTCTACCCTGCAGAAAGTAACAACGCAGCTGTGAGCTCAGCTCCCAACGCGGAGGGCGGCTCTCCTGGACTCTGCTGAGCCCACGCCTCACTCAGAGCTGCTACGTTGGGTTGGTATGCAGGACACAGACCAAACAGCAGAACTGTCATGCATGCACACGAATCTGAAAATGATTTCTGTGTGTTGGACATCAAATTACTTAACAAGATAGATGCTTAGAGCTACCACATACACCTGTACTTGTTATCATCCTGCAATCTATTCGCAGCTCTTCCCTATCACTGACCATTACAACTCACTCTCTCTACAAGTATTCAGTGTGAGGGAATGGACTAACCGTCCCAGCTCTGATTTTTATGATTTTCAATTAAACTTCCTTTTCTGTTGGAACATGGATCACCTGCTTCCCCATGCATACTGCTGTATTATTAATTCGTTAGCTTGCTCGAATCACAGTTGAAAACCTTTCAGCCTTGGTTTGCAGCAATAAATTCAACTGACAGCTGAAATTTGGAATGCTCACTTAATATTGATTCTGAATGTAATAACAAGCGACATGACCTTTTGGAGGGTGTAAAATATGGCTGCCACAACATCTGTGCCACATTTCTTGCTGTTTAGTAATATGCTCTAACAGCATGGAGCTGGCACTGAAGTTAAGTTTTATTGCAAAGTAGATCATTCCATCTCTCCGGCTTCATGAAAACACACACAACCCCCCCCACACCAAAACTTAACCCACACCCCAGCTCCAAAATGTTTCCCAGAACTAAAACCCACACACTCGTCCCGCAGCAAGAAAACTGCCATGTGACTGCTAAGAGACCTCCTGTGTCACACACGGCAATTCCAGCAGACTGAGGTCAGCACGTCTCGTCAGTGAGAAGGGATCTTACATTAAGTAGCCCAACCGAGCATCTGCCATGTTAAACTGTGTACAGTTACCTACATCTTTCCTTCCATTCTGACAAAAAAGTGTAACACATCAGTACCATTTCTGTGAGCTCTGACCATGAACGCAATTCTACTCCAGCATTTCCCCAGCACACCTCGAACTAATTTTGCTAGGCTGGATACAGAACTGCTTGCAACTGATGTCCTTCCAGTAGTCGAGGCCAGTAGAACATCAGTTTCTGTGTTTCTAAAAATCCAACTTAAATAACTTCCAATTATCCGAGCAGTCCAACCAAATAAAAGAAAAAAAGAAAAAAATATGCTATACAAGTCCCACACAATGTATTGTAAGAGTTTGAAGCATCTCCTGATGGTTTTTTTGTTGACATAATGTGTAAAGTGAAACAACAAATCCCTTTATGAATATCTCTTATCTTTTAATGAACAATGAATGCAAGAAAGCAGATGTTTATCAGAACATTTGTTTTTCTGTCTTGTGATTTCATATTCTGTACTGCTTACCACAAGGCAGTAGGCACCAGGCTGATTTTTAGATGCTTTGAAAGTAAACTCCAGGAAAAATAAAATCCTTCACAGTTTACAGATACATAAAGCTTCCATATGAAAGGTCTGTCAGAACTGTAACAAATAACTGCAATGTAAGGAACATGACGATATTAGCTTTTTTTTTTAACCTCAAGACCAAACACGGCAAGCTTTGTTAACGTATACACCTGCACTGCCTTGGTGTTACACAGGTATACATGCCAGCATCAAGACACCACCAGTGCCTCACAGTTACAGGAAACTATTCAGCTGTTCTTCTAGTAAACATCTCATAGAAAAACTGAAGACAAAGAATTAAAGTACACAGAAATGTATCACGTACATGAAAATACTTGCAGCATGTCCCCAGGCTGGGAGGAAAAATTTCCAATACGGCACTTCCAGTAGGAATTAAGTATCATTCCTAAGATTCACTGAGAAATGTTAATTCATGGATGACACATTTAATTAATTAATAAAAGTATATTTGATCGTTACTGAAGACAGAATTAATCTTTAATGATTACTAGATACTAAACGAATTCTAAACAGAAGATCCAGCATAAATACACAAAGACGTTAAAATAGCCAGTTCTTGGCTGCTTCTGTCCTGCTCTGAACATAAATTGTTTCCATTATAGAAGATCAGCACCTGAACGTCTCAGTTCTCCCACTGTTGCTACAACAGATGAAGCTGAGACGAACAAAACACGATGACAGACCGCTTGGGCAACAGGTGAATCAGTGATAAAAAAGACAGAACTGAGAAGCTGTTTCAACAACAGTGAAGGCTGGAAATCATTTGTAGGAGCTGAAGAATAAACCAAAATTCTTAAAGAATTATCTGATGTTTGATTTCTCTCTAGACTCATAACTGGCTATTACCATCAATAAAGAAATTCCACAGCATGTCCAAGTAGTAGAAAAAAGTCCCACTGAAAGCCCCGGGGAGCCCTCGGGTTTGGTGTTACCACCAAGCTTCCACGTTCCCTGTGGAGGTCCAGAAACAGTCAAAGCTCTGCTTCAGCATATTCCTCAATCTGCACACTTAACTGCAGGACTGTTGCCCTCTTGAAAAGCAGGATTTAGAAGGCCTACATGATGGAATCAGAGATTCCTGCACTTAGAGCCATGGAGAAGATTTCTTATTATGCAACTGTGTTTGACTTAAAAGCTTAACTGAACAACCACATTTAGATTTTTAAGCAGTATATACATAAAACCACCATTAGTCTTCATAGTTCAAAGATGTCCTCCTCAGAGGCTTACATCTGCTGTTTCTGTGCACCACTAAACCAGGAACCCTGTTTGCTGAGATGCTGATGTGGCCTCCTTGGCTCTCGTACCCTTAAAGGCATCAGAAAAAGCAAAGGTAAACCACCACAAATTGGATTACTCCTACACTCTCAGCTGAGGTAGGATTCAAAACTAATCTGATTATATGTATATTATGAGCCACTAAGAATCTTTTTGCAGCAATTACCAAACTCCCACATATAAAAAGGGCATTTTCTTTAGCACCAGGCATTATCTATCAAGTGTTAATCTTCAAAGGAAATGCTGGGGGATGGGGAACTGAAGTAGTCTCATAAAAAAAAAGTGACTTTTTTTGTAAACTGAACTACAAAGAATTATTTCCAACTCTTAAATGCACCAAAAGACTTTTGAATAGAACACAATTTCTCCTTTGAACTTCCAAAGATGAATTCCCAGAGATACAACTTCTGCAAGTTCCAAAAGGTTCGACATCAGCAGCTGAAGTCTCTGTCCCCGTTTCTGACACACATCTCAAACCCAAGAGCTCTGACTGGCTGGGGCAGAAGGATGCCAAGCAGACCAGCAGCAGCTGACATTTGCCTTAAAAAATCATAGCGAAGACTAGAAAGAAGTTACATCTATGTTTCTGAATTGTAATTATTTCTTTTCAGACAAACGAATATGAACTACGTGTTTATTTATTTATAAATAAAGCAAGGCTGATAGTGAAAAAATGCCCCGAAGGTCATGTCCCAGGGGGTACAGTGAGCCAGTGATGGATGTATGGACCTAGATAGGCTTTCCCAAGAGTGCTGAATAAGCCAAAGGATAGTGCTGTAAAGTGGCATTTACCTCTGAACAATCCATGCCACGTGGGGAAGTCCTTCATAACATCACACTTACTAGGAGAGGCAAGAAAGAGAATTTGGGCAATATAGGCTGATCAGTCTTACCTAGAATGATGCCTGAAAAGAATTTGAACTATTTCTCTTTGGAAACCTCCTCCAAGAACAGCAATGTCAAGCAGATAAGCCAGAATCGTTAACCTGGATTTACAAAAGGGCAAATCATGCTTGACTAAAATAATTACATTCTACTACGAGATGACTGGCTACGGAGGCGAGGAAAAAGCAATCGATGTGGCACTTAGTTTTTAGTGAACCTTCTGACACTCTCTCCCCCAGCATTCTCAACTGCAAGCTGAAGAAATATTGTTTGGACAAATGGACTCTTAGGCGAGCCAAAAATAGGTTGAATTGCTGGACTCAAAAGGCAGTAATCAATGACTCAATATCCAGGTGGCAGCCAACAGCAAGAAAAATACTCCAGGGATACTAGAGTCCGTATCATTCAATACATTCATCAGACACCTGGACAATAAGATCGAGTACAGTGGCCATATATACTTTGGGAGGTATTAAACTGGGGAGTGGCTGACAAGAAATTGCAGAATTTCACTCGGAAGGAACCTTTAAACTCAAGAAAAGATGTTCACAGAGGCCTCTGGAAACGCAGGCTGCTGCAAAGGCAGCAGAATAATTGCAGGCAGCAGTACAAGTTGGGAAGTGAGCAGCTAAGTGGCAGCTCTGCTACAACCTACATTATTTACTTCTGTGAAAGTCACAAAACCACTCTGTTCTGTGACTTGAGCCTTCATAGCCACGTGAGAATCCTATTTGTTCTTCTCAGTAAAAAAACTAAATGAACTACATTTTTCAACTTATTTTTTATATGCTAGGTGCACACACATTACAGAAAATGGTGTCTTTTTTTTTTTTTAATTACTAAATAACAATTTCAGCAACACCTGTCTGTCATTCAGGCATCTGAGATTCCCACAGATGATATGGCAAGAGTTAGGTAACTCAGAAGTGGGACTGCAAACCATAGCAAAAACTCTGGAGGCTCACAGAACTGCCCTGAGTTTGTCAACAGGAAGCAGAGCGTACCAAAACGTCAGCATGTCATCCTATCTCTCTTCCCCTGCAAAGCACAAGCACTCAAGTCAACAAATGTACTTTTGTGGTCAAGATTTATTTCAAAAAGTTTCAAAACTTCCAACCAGGATAAATTCTACTGTCCAGAAGTAGTTCAGTAGTGTACTTTAAGTACTTTGTTAATTGTTAATCGAGTCATTTGTTAATTGTACTTTGATAATTTCATCCCTAGGCTACCTGTGATGTTGGTATTAAAACTGTGGCATTGTGTTTGGCTGCTGTACGTGTGTTCTCCCCCTTTCCTCATGTTAAACTTGTCTGTAATAGAAGTCAGTGGAAGGGCTATTGTTGTTTGTCCATTTTCTTTTGAATTGAGAGAAATGTTGGGAATATCTGAAGTTAACTCACACGAACAGCCTAAAAGGAACAGCAACCAAAGCCTAGCAGCGCTGGTTTCCCAGTGCCCTCTGTCAAGAAGTATGTGGCATTAAGACACCTGATGCTGAAGGTGCAGGACACAGCTCTGTACCTTTAAGAGAACTGGAAACGACAGCCTTCTGTCCCAACTTAGGTGTTTAGGATGAGCTTCAACCAAGTCTAACAACCAATAGTCAAGCAGTTACCTGTGCACATAACAAACAGAGAGGCACTACAACTGGGAAACGTCTCCCATGCCATCCTAATTATGAAGCAGGCAGGATGGGTCAGTTTATAAGTGCCTGTCTTATTACATTGACAATTAACTTTGATTAATAGCATATCTTCTATATTAGGGCAAGTTAGACAGGATGAATTCTATCTTTATTTTTTTATTTTCAAATAATGAGAATCTTATGCCCCTGGGCCAGAGGTTGCTTGGATTCTGGAGAACGGAAGAAAAATGTAATTTGCCTTACCATGTCACTTGTGTCACCTACCTTTAATCTCTGACATATTAGCATATGCTGCTCTCCATTACCCTGCTGAATTTGGTGCTATTTACGTGTACAGAGTCACATACGTTTTATTCAGTTATGTGACTAACCTCCTTGTTTGGCTCTTTCCTTCATGCTGCTGCTCCTAGAAGGAGCTGATTATTTGAAAGCCTCAGCATTTCAATCCTCCTAGCTTCAGGAAAAGACTTCTTAAAAAAGGATGTGGGTGTAGTTTAAGGATTTAAAATTAAAAAAGCCTCTAAATATAATCCATTTATAGAAAATGAGCTCATGGTTTTGACTGACTTAGCCCATAACCTGCACCTCAAAATTCCCTTCATTTTTAGACCTGTTATTTAAATATATATGTATTTTAACCTTGTTGATGCAAAGAAAGATGACAGCCATGGAGTCATCTAGACAAAACAACATCTAAGCTGCACGCTTACTAATACTGTGAAACACGAGGGCCTTCCCTCCCAGCAGCCTCCTTGCTAGCATGATATGTGACTTCTCCACAGAATTTCAATTACAATGGGTCATTCTTGCATTCAATTTATATCCTGTGTCAGTGTTTTAATAGGCACAATTCGAGCCTCCTGTCTAACATCAGTGCAGTACTGAAGACTCACAGGCTGTACGTAAACACTGGTCTGCTAGAACAACAAATACAAAGCCAGCTCTTTTCACCACTTGTAGAGTTTGAAGATACATGCGATAACACACAAATGCCAAGAAGGCAGTCTCGGGCTGTGGGTGAATTTATATACCAAAGCTTTATCAGTCTACGTAGTAGATAAACCTTGCTGTGCATATTTACTGTGAGAACCGAGTAGTTCATCTCCATATCTATTTGCATGTGCATATCAGTCAATTGCGAATAAATAAATAGATAAATAAAGAGGAGCAGATCTGGTAGAGCTCTCCGTTGACACAGTGAGTGTGAATATTTATCCAGCGATTGTAAGTGCGTATTCTGACAATGTTCATCTATCTCCCTATGCAAGTGAAGATTGAAGACAGCTAAGAGTAGCGAGGCACACCCTCAGAATTCCACTGCTTCCAAGTATTTTTCAGGAATATAAATCACTAAGAGGAGAAATGCAGAACATCCTCAAGAATGTCTGTAACAGTGTTTTTTCTACAGGTGACAACATCCACACAGTCAAGTGGAAGAGTATTCCAAGGAGCTCATTAATAACAGATACAGAACAAACAGTGCGACTGGAAATCATAAATGCTAATGCAGAAGGCATCTCTGATTAGAAAATCCTCAAAAATGATTATACAGATGAGCAAGCCTGATTTTTGGGATTATCTTTCTGCATCTGACATGTAAATGTAACCATTCTGATAGATCAGAGTAGGCAGGAGAACAGTGTAACACAGAGTTGCATTTCAGGATAAATTGATTTGAGTAACTTTTTAGGAAGGAAGCCTTGATTAACTGTAAGCTTATCCGTCACTCTGCAGACAGGCTCCAAGTAGGGATGTAAAACATGGGCACAGAGCTGGGGGAAGATCCTTCTCTTTACACTAAAACTTCCTAGGACTTGCAAGTTTGTGATGCCAAGAAAGTAAAATTAAGAGTTTGAAAGAGAAAGGAAAATCAAGAGAGCCAGGGGAAAGGAGTTAAACCTGAAAATAAGCCTAGAAAAATGACAGAAGCCATTTACCATTAAATCAAAGGTCATTATGAATAAATAACAGTAAACACCATCCCTTCCTTGTTCCCATTTCTCTGCTGCAGCATAATTATGTCAAGTACTTTACTGAACTGGACCTAGAGGACATCTCTTGGCTGGGCATGGGACTGCTGGGCTGGGCTGACGGGACTGTGCTTGCCATCTACTGGCCGGAACACACAAATATCGCTATCTACAATTAACACGCCTCTTGACAGCTGGGCTATCAAAAAAACAAAACCAACAACATACAGACTGAAGAGGAAGAAATACAGAGAAATACAAAGCCCCTGCATTGTACCGAGCCAAGAAGCAGCAGCAGACAGCTAGATGACTGCTGAGAGAAGTGCAGAAGAAAGAGAGGTGGGGCCCTGTGCTGGTAGCTCAGAGCCTGGAAGACGCACCCGGTGTTACCCAGGGATGTACACTGCTTAGCTGTGTGTCTTCCTCTCTAGTTTTAGGCAGAAACCTTTTCCATAAATGTCTTCCCATGTATAAGTTACCTTCTAGCAAAACTAAAATTGTATTACATTTGAACAGTTCCGATGGTGATGATTTGCACGAGCACAAGCAGGTGCTCACACCTGCCAAAGGTAAGGCTCATAAAAGCACATGCAGAACAGAAGCTGGAATGCTGGGTCTCCATTTCCATAAACCCCCGATGTCTGTGCATTTACACTTCGTATTTCAACCTCCGAGGAATCAATTTAAAAAAAAGTCACATTTAGAATGCAGCACTTCAATAGCTCTGCTGGCAACAACACTTTGATTTGTTTGACATTTACTGATCATCTGGCAGGCTGAATGCTGCAAATTCTAAGCTGCAGAAAGGCAAAGCTAAGGGGACAGAAAGGAACCAGCACCATCAGGCTGGATGAACACAGACTGTGGGCTGGCCGTCTACTGAACAACCCTACAGGCAAGCATGAGAAAGTAAAGCACCTGGCAGTGTTGTTAAGATGTACTCACCGAAGTTTTTTACTCCAATACGATGCCTTAAAATGGCAATGTTTTCCACAAAAGAGCTCAATAAAATCAATAAAATTTGCAAACAAAAATTCTCTTTTTCAAAAAATGAGGCCACTCTTCCTGCTGCAGAGAATCTCACTGTGCTTTTAACATAATACTGTTAATGAAATATAGCCTGAAAATCAGTATTAAAATAATTAGAGCACCGTGGAATTGCATCTTCACATCTTGCAGATGCTAACTCAGAGCTTCACTCGTAAGCATTTACAGAAAGCTTCATGGAAACGTCTACGTTTTGAAATCCTGAATGCTTCAAAATACTTCTACATTTGCTCCTCCTCTCTGTTGGTGCTCTTTTCCATTTCAAGCGTGTATCAGAGAAGTGTCCGACCTACGTGATTTACAAATGGCATCAAGGAACCTCAGCAGTTCTGCAAAGCTTTCTAAGCTACACAGAATAAAAAAGCAAAACTGAAATAAGAGTAGATTTCCTTTCTTTTAAAAGGAAAAGAAGCAGAAGCGTGTAACAATTTGAGCTTTTATCATACTGAGTTTTGTTTAGACACTGTGAATTTCCACAATTCCATGTGTGGCAATCGTTCTTTAAAGAGAATACAGACTTCATAGTGATTTAATTTCTGACTAATAAAACACGTGGTAAGGAATATGAAAATCTCAACAGCCACGAACCATCACTGATAATCTGCTGACCATCATTACTTGCTGTTTCAAACCTTGATCAAAGTGAAAACTTAACGTAGATACCTCTGTTGCCACAGAGGCGTAAAGTTGAACTGGAAACTTCGGAACACTTTCTGTGAGTACGATATTAGTAGAAAAGAAGAAGCAGAGACACCTTTTTGTTATCGTTTACTACATGAGGTCATGGGAGAAAAGTGCCTCCAAGCCAGCCCTCTTACAAGCTGGCACAGCTTTTTGCCTTCCTCAGAAAAGAGAAATCACCACAGCAATCTACCACAAACAGTAGAGTCTGGTCCTCTACTGTACTGTTTGTTTCTTAATATGGCTCTGAGCAGAACTGCACATTGCAATAAGTGTTAACATACCAGTGAGAAATCTCAACACCATGAAAAATGTGACAGGATCTAGAGGTGTCACTGAAATCTTCCACAAGCATCTCAGAACGATCAAATCCTCTTTCTTCCTCTACAGCACAAAAGAATAAAGACTTTTTCAATCCAGAATTTTAGATGGTCAAAATGACATTCATTTCCCAACCCAACAGAGTGGGAATCAAAGCATGGTTCAGAGAAACAGTAAGATCCTCAGGCTAGCCCAAAGCACGCTGAAGAACTACAGCTGTTGATTCTCCTTCCCCCCATGATACGCACACTACTTAGAACAGTGCTTAGGCTTCATTTGAGAAAGACTACAAAGGAAAGTAAAATTGTGCAGTTGCAGCTGTTCCTATGAAACAA
Organism: Pavo muticus; assembly: GCA_016647715.1. Classification (NCBI taxonomy): domain Eukaryota; kingdom Metazoa; phylum Chordata; class Aves; order Galliformes; family Phasianidae; genus Pavo; species Pavo muticus. The sequence continues at coordinate 217,884 of JACDJE010000197.1, read as the reverse complement.
GAGTTGTATAAATAGATATGATAATCACATCTTTTCCCCACATCCTCCTAGTATCACGGTGTATCCTTCTTCGTTCAAGACATAATAAAAAACAAAACAAAACCCTGCACAATCAGAATCTTTAGCTTTACATTTAATCAGGTATTTACACTACTGAGCCTTAATCACCTAGAGAGTCTTAATGGAAGTTAGTAACAACCTACCCCCCCATGCTTTCTCAAGCGTGTAACTCATTAATATCTGACATTTCAGCTAAGAATCAGAAGGGTTTGCTGGTCTTAATCTTGACTCTGGCCGCTGAGTTTCTGTATCCATCCACAAACTCACCAATTATATACAGTTAGGTTACATAAGTGACACCTATAACAAATATACACAGCTCCCTGTAACATCAATGAGTTCACGGAAAGGACATGAGAGAGATGTGGAATTATTCTGTTTTCACAATGCACTTTTCATCACTATTGAGTTACAAGCGTTAGAAAAAGGATCCACTGTCCCACAGCTCCGACAAAATGCCTCGAATAAAGGTTTTAAATCTGCCCAGCAGAGAAGCCATTGCAGCTCATCCACCCCGTTGCTGTAACGCCCAGCCCCTGCGCACACCTCAGCTGTGTACAAGCGGTAACAAAACAGAAAAAAAGCATAGAAGTTGCTCTAGAGGCTCAATATTTATACTAAAAATCACTGTCACTCTGACTTAACTATACTGATTTACTAGCCTTGAAAATGATGTGCAAGACAAATTCACTCTTCTTGGCTGACAGAACAACGGAATGCAATGTGTCCATGAACTGTAGTTTACGTTTTTGACAAAACATACAAAATCTGAATTTTTCCATTGCATTTTCCAAAAAAAAGATGCCTACCAAGCAACAGCATTCTTGCTCTATCAAAATTACTTCTAGTCGCTTGAAAACAAGTAAATATGCTCTGTAATGTATTACATGGGCCCTGAAGGTCCACCATTTTCATATAAAGAGCACAACAGAATCTGTAATTCTTTTAAAGACGTGTGATATTTATGGCACCTAAACCTGTAGCAACAAAACCTTCATGCGATGGATAAATGAGGCATTAATAGTTATTATTCTTTTACATTTTACATTAAGAAAAATGTAAGGATAAGCTCAAGGATACTTCTGCTGTATTTCAATTACGGTTATGTTTGTTTTAATTCATCCAATTCCTCTCTACAACAAGGCTACAGCTAGTTATCGCGTTACAGAGAAAGCACAGCTCATTTTCAGTTAATGTCACAAACGGAGATGGTACGAGCAGTTTTCCCTTTGGAAAAAATAATGGTTATTTTTCTTTCAAGTTAAGTGAGTCACAGTAGTTAGTCCTTAACAGTAACAAACCTCATGCATCTCCTGATAGGAAACAGTCAGAAACATTTCACCCTCATTTTAATTTTTGGTATACCACTAGCATTGCATTATCCAGCACTGTTAAATACCTCTGAAAATCTCTAAAAGAAAGGCTTCATCCTTTGCCTGCTAGTGAACCTTTCTCAAAGTCAGAAGGCGGCTTCACTACCTTCTACTTGTATTTCCCAGTGCTGCAATGGGAGCTAACCAGAATCTTGGTGTAATCCTTAAAAAAGAAAACAGTAAAGGAGCAATTTTACGTGGGGGAAAGCCAGGCACTTCTGAAAGGAATTCCTTGTACGCTTAGAAAAGAAGAAATTCCAAGGATTTTCATTTCCAGAAAACGCTTTCTATTTAATGAAGAAAAAGAAGTCTTTTTTTTACCTCTCCATTTCTGTCTTCTGTGGGTTCATAACAACAAGATGCACTTAATTACTGCAGCTTATTTACATAAGAATACACTCTCTCCATGAGTGCAAAATTAATAACCAAAAACGTTGCTAACCTGAGAAAGCCATTTTTTCCACTCTACAGTCTCTACATATTTTTGTTCACAAGGTGTAAAACGTAACCCTGTACGTACTTGAACCAAAAGTGTAGTTATAGACCAAATAAAACTTTCCTCAACACAAATCAAGCCTGCTATTTTTTTACTGCATTCTGACAATATTACAAGGAACTGCATTTCTTTGTGGTAACTAAGTATATATAAGATAAACAGAATCGATATTAAAAGTTGTTAAAAACTAAAGCAAGTAGAATTTCTATGAATGTGACTTCCCATCCGTTGCTGTGCCTTTATGCGCAGTGCCACTGTTACATCTGGATTCCAGTGTGTAATTTCAAGTTCAGATGCTATAGTCTAAAAGAGGTTGCAAGTCACAGCTCTGTGCTTTACCTGTGAATTCTCTATGGGAAACACGGGGGTATAAACTGAAATGCTAACTACTTACCATAGTCTGTGTAATCATTAATATGTTGTTTTGATACGATCCTGCTGATTTTGAGCTTATGATCATACTTAAACTCCATTTCACTAGCGTGGTTTTTATGCTATGAAGGACACTGACAGTATTTCATTGAATATCCATGACTGAAAAACAACCATAATTTTATCAGTAGTATTTCTGGGAGTTGGCTTTTCAAATTAAATGCAATAATAAAGCAAACAGCTTTACTGTGACCTGACAGAACGGGTGGGATACAAGGGAAATACTTAAAGCAGCTAAAACAGGAAATAAACACTCATTTTTTCTTTTCCCTCTTCTCATGTCTGAAAGGTTTCTCTATAACAGCCAAAATTCAGCATCAGGTCATAGTTACTAAACACACACAATTTGCAAGATAAGCTATTTTAACCTTTTTATAAGTAGCATCCTAGTTATTTACCCTTCTGTACCTGCAAAGCCAATGAACGGCACCATCTGACTGACATTTCATGGAAAACACAGACTGTATTCCAGCTCCCCAGAATTATCACAGAGCATGAGCGACACAACTGCGGTCTTCTCTCAAGGGGAAAATATCCCATAACACAGCTTCACAAAATAAACAATATATGTTTCTACCCCTAGCCCTTCTTCCTCCCTGCAGACAGACTCAGCGTGCGGCTCCTGAGGAATGAGTGGTAGAAGAACTCCCCTGCTGACAGCAGAATGCCAAATGCACATCCCGCGCGTGTAATGCGCCTGACATTTCCACATCTCACCAGGTTAACGTTTCTGACAAGTGCTTAAAAATATGTTTTAAAATTGTGTGTTTACTGCTACCTTCCTATCTTTGTTTTATAATACTTCATAACGTTAGCTTACTCGTCAAAGCACCTCCACATTTGTCTTTTAAGCAGAAGTTACAGTATTTTGAGAGCTGAATGCAGTTTTGGAATTCAATGGGTACATTTCCAATGATAAATTACATAAGATGTGCAAATATTATCTTCCTCATACACAACAGAACTGTTGAAAACCGAAAAGAACCAACATGACAGATAAATTCAACAGGGTCAGCAGGAAAAATGCTTTACCGCCCTTCTTTAATGTTGTTACTCTTTGCAGTAGGAGATCTTGGAAGAAAATCGACAACATTTTCAACCATCAGAGCAATTTCCTCCTACTTCTATTTTTCCCTACGCAAGTGCAGATCCCCAGGCTTTTACAAACCAAATACGAGTCTGGCATAGGCACAGGACCAGCGCACCAACTGTTATTGTAGTCGAGTCACTGTAGCAGTTTTTCATAGGGAGCCCTATAGATTTGGAGTACCTAACCAAGATTCATGCTATTTCGTAGGAAACTCCAGTATCTTCAACGTTTTGTTTGTACTTTGGACTATCAGGATCAGAAATTTAACTGTCTCCAGTCATCTTTAAATTTAGACAATGTGGGGTCTTCAATTCTCACTAGGAACACTGAAATAGTTTTATAGAACTGTACATAACAGGTTTTGTGTTCAGCTGCCAAACAGCCACATGACTTCACACACAATGGAAATCCACTGCACCACAGCAAGTGATCTTATCCAGTGTGCCTCAAGAGACCTTGGCTGTACACGTAGGTTCATGTGAAAGCATTCTGCTACACACACACACACACACACACACCAGATGCATACACACACACTTGCATGTATTTTTGTATACTCTTCAATTCACATTTGAAATATTTTTTCCTCATTAAACGTACATTTTTATCTCAATAGGTACAGTACTGACAATAGGTATAGTATAGTATAGTATTGAAAGTAACAAGTCAATGATGTTAATTAAACTATGATTTTGGAATGAAATTTGTAAATTACTACAATTTCTGTTAGAATTTGAATAATTAAGCATTTCTCTGCAACATGCAGGACTCCTTAAAGACGAAGCCAAGAAAAACAGAGGCATTTTAAACTCAGCTACAAAATATCTGCACCATTCAGTAAAGGAAAAAAATTTTTCCTCTCTGTACTGTCAGTCTTGTACCTGAACACTTTGCCAGCCCCAGAGCACAATAAAAAAAAGGTTAGAGGGATTTGCACTTCCTTGGCATTCAGCGGAGGTCCCTCTAAAGCCTGAGGCACAGCGACCCCGCAGGAGCCACGCGGCGCGCCGGGGGCTCTGCACAGCCCTGCTGGCCCACCCAGCTGCTACCGCCATCGCACACATCAGACCCCTGAGGCACCAGGAGGACACACCACCATCACAGTACTTTTTGCTCAAACTGAAGCCAAAGAATTTGAAAACACTGTGGAATCACAAAGGAAATGAAATACTGTCCTACTTAACAGCAGACAGTCAAGTGCCATGACCCTACGGATAAAAGCTCTGCCTGGTGCACGAGAGGCTGCAGGAACGGGTGCATCTGGAGAAAAGAAGCCTGACGTGTTTGCATTCTTACACTGAACAAGGTTAATAGCATTTATTGATCAAAATAAATACTTTTTTCTGTCTTATAAACATGTTCACATACTAGGGAAAATGTAACCATGTAGCCAATGAATTCTTAAGACACCATACGATCAGATGTTGATCTCTACACAAGTACTTCCAACATTCACACACTAGCATTGTTACTTGCAGAAGATGAAAACTGAAATTGTTTCATTTGCCACCATTAGCCTCCTACTGTACTTAATACCCCCCCAAACAATGACATGAGCTCTGCTGTGCAAGTACTTCATTTTTTTTTTATCATTCTTAATGGTCACTAAGAGGTTGGCCAGGTGCCAGATACTACACTAGTGCTACAAATACCTGGGCACAGCTATCATTTGTGTCTTGTTTTGCACAGTCCTGAACGTGGCATAATATTGCAGCACATGGAAGTGTAACAACAAATATCACAGCTGCAAAAGAGTGATCTTGCCCATCACAGGATTCCCAGCAGCTAAAAACACAGCTCTCTCCCTCTAGCCCCTACTGTTCTTTTGAATACCAAGGCACATATTTCAGATAAGGCTCAGATGTAAAATTGATTTTCTGCAATTTAAGTTCTATCCTTCGGTCCTTCACACCATCATCTCAGTTTGAGTAATATCATTCCTTGCCATGTAATCACATTTTTATTAAAGCATTACTGTAAATATTACATTGCTTTGCTAACTGCATATCAAATTGTTTCACTCTGTTACAAAGTTTTTAAAACCTAAAGAATTTGTTAACTCTCATCTAGCTATCAGATTGAATTGTGACTGTGTAACAGATTGAGATCTCCATAATGGGCGATCATATCAAAAATCCTCTGGAAGTCTGCTACCTCTTAAATGAACTATTTGAGATGCAGGGGAATACAATTATGGGGGGGGCAGAGAGAGAAGGAAGAAAAGGAAAGTAGTGGATTCAATAAAAGAAAGGCACACATTGTGTAAGATAACCAGATTTGCTGACAAGGGAGCTCAAAGACACAGAGGAGAAAAGTTGTGACTAATTTATTTATGGTAACCAGAGGACGATAAAGAGTACCTGTCTGCTTGATTTAGGGATCAGTGCGAAAAACTCCAGCTTATCTGATTCAGAAAACGTCTTACATCAGACACAGAAAACCTTTGTGCTGTGCCCCTGTAACATTCTAACAACACTGACCGCTGAACAGAAGGGGACCGAAAAGATGGTAACTGACAACCATGTGAAGTATTGAATTTGCCAACTGCCAGGGATTCCTGAAAACAGGGATTGTTCATCGGGATGCATCACAAAATCCTGGGCCAGGTCCGTGGTGAATTTTTAAGCTTTACATCCTGGAACTACTGAACAATAGATCAATAGCCCACGAGAGGCTATAGAACTGGTAATAAAAAAAGGCAGAGAAAGATTGCTCTGGGCTCTTCTATTGCTTATACAGTTCATAAATATATGCCGTGTAGTATGAAGCATCATCAGTCAGGCACAGGAACGTGAGTTTCAACCAAAATAAAACAAAAAAAAGCTGAAGAATAGCTGATCCATTTAGAGATACGGGTTACCAACACCTCCAAACTTCTGTAATCAAAAAGCAGAGCAAGGAAGATAGTTGCCTACATGCGTGGCGTTCGGCTTACGGAACCAGGACAAAGTTTATATGAAGGTTTCAGCAAGTGATATGTTTAAATGATAAAGGAAAAACCAACAAAAAAGAAGCAACAGCAGCAACAAGAAAAACCATCAACAAAAACCCACATCACATTCATAAGAGGAGCAAAATGAATATTATACTCCATGCTCAGGGTTCCTTCTTGATGTTTTTACTGCGCTTGGTGAAACCACGGCCGCCCAAACTGCCCAAATCACATCACAGAACTAACCATGAGGACTGAAAACAAGCAAAACTTCAATATGCCTCTAACACACGACTCTTCCCACATACAGCAAGACTGCCATTTCCAGAACTCCTCCAATGTGATAATGGGATGGTAATCTCATTTAACCAAACTACTATCTTTCCCAAAGTGAAATGCCACTTTTCTTCCCTCTTTAATGTCCGTTTCACACAACTTCATTCTTGATGAGGCTGATCCGTATGTTTTTGCTCCTGAATATTGTGTTCAGTTAACGGAAAATTGTGTAATACTATAAAAACCTTCCATTACTTGTTGTAGTCAGCTCTGCATTCTTCTCAATAGCTGCTGTAACTGCTACTTTCAACCAAACGTCCTGCATCCAACTCGTTCTACTTCTGAGCAGTCAGCCCTCCCATGACCTCAAGCTTACTGACGTACTATCAGCATGCAAATCTCTCTTCCTTCATTTCCTCCCTCCTTGTTGTAATGTACATGTATGCAAAACAAGACAAACAACAATGTACATCCAAGGACTCACCCAGGCAGCCTGCAGCAAAGCACTGTATGGTAACCGATGCATCAGAACTACCATTTAGGTTATTAGTTAACGATTACACTTTCAAATATTTGCTTTGCTGATTACTGACAAATCAACAAATACTCATTACCAAAAAGAAGCAAGTTTACATCTTTTACTTCTGCTGTTTTTTATTTTCAGTTACTAATCAATGAACAAAATTGTGTATATTAACTAATCAGAGTTGGGTGTTTATTTTTCAACAAAAATCAGGTATAAGAATAATACAGAAGTAACTACATTGATGGGAGATGTGTGTACGTGTAGACGCACACTGTGAAAATACTCTGAAGTTCAATGAAATTACTAGCTTCTCTTCTCATGTAAAATAGCTTAATGACTTTTTTGATTTCACTGCAGGCTCCTGTGGCTCAAACAAGTTGCTCTGGCAGCCAGACATGAACAGGGTGTTGTTGGGTCTCAGATAAACCCTGTTTCCATGACAGGCCCCCTCGTGCCAGCAGAACAGAGGCACACAGAGGCGTGGCACAGAAGCATCTTACACTCACCACGAGAGAGCATGAGTCAGGCTGGAAAATACCCACTGCTCTCAGGCACCCCGCATGCATGCTAGCTGTTTGCAGCTAGCTTGCTCACAAATTCATGCTGAGGAGCCCTACTGCTTTCACTAATACTCCCCATTTTTTTTTTCCTAATGTATCTCGTGGCTCAGTAAGCAAAACATACAACAGAGCACAGGTGCTCGAACAATTGATTCCTAAGCCTTTGCCAGCAGCATGCATGAAAGTACGTTATTTAGGTTATGGTGAACAAGTCCAACAACTTCTGTCCAGTTTTATTTTGGTGAACCCCTGGGAAACTCATCAATCACTGATGAATGTCTCATGGCTATTCTTCAGTTTGCTTTTCTGTCCCTTTCCCATCTGATTTCTCCCAAACATACTGGCACACTGCAGTCTAAACTACAGCATTTATCTTGGCCAGTTTTTTAGTATTTTTAGTAACCTACACCTCTGACAGGATTCACAAAACCAGTTTCCTTTTCCATATTCTGTGTCCTTGACAGGAAGAAGACATCTTCTTTTCTCAAAAGGCTCAACATCATTATTCAAATACCACATCTTACCAAATTCCTTTGTTTCAGACAGATGAATTAAACTAAGGGCTGGAAGTTGAAGAATTTATTCTAGAGGATGAAAATACGCATCGTATGATGATTAAAACTCCTCACAACCTCGCTGCTTGAGGCTGCAGTAGTCCTACAGTAACTGTAACCACCCATTTCAATGAACAAAAAAACAACGAGAAACAATAAAACCATAAAACATGCTATGAAGAGCCATACTAAATCCGAGAGCCAAGAAAACCTTAACATAGGGGTGAAGAACAAGTGATTCAGCCAGCTTTTCTGGTTAGACTTCCCTCGGGCGTAACTTTTCTCTTTGATAACACATTCCACAGGTACACGTAGGCATCCCTTTCAGCAGTTTTGGACAGGACACACAAGCAGAGAAAGTACCAGCTGCATTTTGCTAACAAGAATTGGGCAGTTTTTGTCCGAAGCTTGTTATCATCGGGTATATAAAGTAACATCTCCAGCAGAGAACTTACCACGATGCAAACAAGGAAAACATTTCATTACAGGACAGGAACGGCCCCGTGAAGCTCGGCCCAACTTTACTCTCCATTGCAAATTTCCACAAAGAATTCTGAGACAAAAACTGTGTTTCCTTGCTGACAGCCTGCCAGGTTTGTAACGCTATGAAACTGATACCATATTGTGAGGAAACGCAACTTTCGTTACAAACAGCAATAGGGCTCCACAACAAGGCTGCCTGCAAAGTCTGCGAGTCTGAGCAAAGGCAACTGATCATCATCTGACACGCTCGTACAATTCAACAAACGCAGAAGTGGAAATACTCCCATCTCATATGCATTAGATACTTAGTGATGAAAGAAGGTGGTTTACAAAATCATTTCTGGGAAATACTGGAAATCTGGAATATAAGTGTCACCTACATAGGTTGCTCCAAAAGTAATGCTTCCTATTTATTTCCATGGAAAACCTACAACAGATACAAGGAGCACAATAACACTGTCTGATAGAGTGAATTCTCAGCTACAAAACACTATTCTTTAACAGCCACCACCATTAGCTATTCATTTTCATGGAATCACCAAGGTGTTGGCAAAGACCTCCAAGATCACCCAGTCCAACCGTCCACCCATCACCAATAGTTCCCACTAAACCATGTCCCTCAGTACAAGCTACCTTTGCTACTGACTACATCAGGGATCTACACTTGCTTTCAAAAGTGTATCAGATCCTCTCATCCACACAGACAAACAATATGCAGTCTTCTGCTCTCTCTATATAAACTGTTTAGACAAATTATACACTGTACTTTTACATGAATAATGGAGATTATTTCAAGAACTTCTTAAAAATTTTTACTAACTGAAGCCTTCGTGAAATAGATGACAGCAAGGCGCAGTATTCAAGCGATTCCAGCGTCACCGCTTCAGGAATCAGAATAAATGTTTCTCTTTGCCTGACCTGGCACATTCATAACTTATTTGTAAATTGGGAGGACTGCTTCAAAGCTCTCCCATTCAGTGATGAAATCACATTCTCCTGGTAACCCCAAGCATGTCGTATATCTCTGTCAGAACAAAGTCCTCAATGAACAGTAAAGCAAAACGTCACTGCTATTCTTTAGCAAGAAGTGGCTAGCATTCCTGCATTCCTGACTTTCCCACACATATGAAAGAAGCAGTTGACACTTCAATATAATAACGCAACTTGAATATTGATTTAAAAATAAAGACCTGCCTCTCTGTTATTCTTACGTTTTTAGGAATTATTGCTTGTTAAATCATGTTGTTTTCACTTTTTTTATTGCTATCTAGTTGCAAATACTGCATTTTTCAAGATGAGTATTGAATAACAAGTTACATTTAAAAGAAATACAAAGATTTCCTTGAGTTCAGATTTATTTTTCCTTAGAAAAAACTAATGAAACAGTAATAACATAATTTATTGCATCAATTTACTGAAATATATGCCACTTAGACCAAGACAGATCAGCAGGAGCACTGCTGCATGACGTACTCTCTCCTGCTATTACTTGCACGGTAAAATTTATACCATATCAAGAAGGAAATTAAAAGTGGGATTGAACTATCCTGCCAAGCCTTGAAATTCCAGGGTTACAGATGTTTAAGAATAGACAAATTCAGAAGATTACTAAAATTGCATTTACACCGCATGCGTTTATGTGCCAAAAGCCAACTGATGCAACATGTTAGGAGTATTTTAAATGGCAACATCCTAGAAAAAACATACTCAAAACACAGCCTAGGATATGTAAAAGAACAAAATATGCTACTCAACGTCACCAACATCATTGAGAGTAAGAGCGGCTCAGTGCTACGTAAGAAATCTCAGCTGGGAATTAACCAACAATTTTAAGTAGAAGAAACGAGAGTCTGAGCTAAATTTCTCGAGACAAAGATCGTAGATTGAAGCTCTAGATGGAAATATAAATAGCTGCACATTATACATAAACTCGCTTTTATTAATAGTCCAGTAGCATTTCTTTTAGATGTACATGATGTACGTAACACGTGAAGGTGATGCTGCATGCAGTGCAAAATACTTTCATTCCAGTTGCAGAACCTTTATCTACACAAATAAGACAAAGTTCAAAATCAGCACCGCACCTTTCCCTGCATGTAATAGCTATGACACAAAAACCTGAGTGACCAATGCCTTCTTCCACTTAAGAACAATTGGGGGCTTCCAAAAACAACACAAAATAACATCAAGAAATGCAAAGCTTAAATTCCTAATTCCAAGTCTTTGCTTTGAGTAAGCAAATATGACATCCTCTAATTTTACCACATAAACACAGTAGAATACTTGTAATTTAAAACTTTCCAAAAGAGGTCTCACGCTGTCAAAGCTTAACGTGCTTAGTAAAGAAAAACAACAACAACAAAACTACAAAAAGATAAAGTTCTGCCAAAGAAAACCACATCCTGACCCAGATGCAGAAGAAAGTCACCTGTGATAACTGGCAGATAGTAAAGACTCATGCAAACCAAGTATCACATGCCTCAGAGGCTTCTGGAACACCAAAAAACAGTACATATAAAACTGTTTTAGGAAGCACATCACAGGAAGGATAGATGCTTCCTTAAAACCACCCAGGAGAATCCTACTGACTTACGTGCTTTGCTTTATACCAACCTCAAAGAACCATGTATGTATACTCAGCCAAAACCAGACAGAACACAGAACTACTGCTTAAAGCGATGTACGAACTGCTCACTTTCAACAAGTCCTGTTCACTTTTGACTAATTTTCATGTCTAGTCCAGCCCTTAATGGGCTGATTAGAATCCGATACAAAGCGTACACTGGATTTCTTCTGAGCAAATACTTCAGCTTATTGAGAAAGACATCATGTTGAAACAGCTGCTAGGTTATGTTTAATACTTTGTTTACTTATCTACACCTTACACTGTGCACATTTACCTTGGATTGATGATACACTGAAACCCAACATGGTCACTCAGGAAAGCACAACTTATGTTGCAGTACAGCTTTGCAGTGGCAAAGTACTGTGAAGGCACAGGATTTTGTTAGGAGTATGAAAATAATTTATAAAGCATATCTTGATTCTTTCAAAATGTCATTTCTTTGCCAGGATTTATTTTTCACATCAGGATGTTCACAATCTTTTGGATACCAAATTGACCTAGGTTATCAACTAACAGAACTGCTCACATACAACAGGCATTCTAATGAAGACTGTGACATGAGCTTACCACATATTTTGTTCTCCATCTTCAGAGATAGCATTATAAGGGGAGATTGTTTCACCAGCCTAGCCAAATATGCTGTCACTGCTGTTAATGGTTTCCTTCATTGTTTATGAAAGCCAGTTCACTGAGCCTGTCATAAGAATCTAACAAAGAATCCGTAGAACAGTTGTTTCAGATACTCGAACACTAGACTTTGACAGTATTCTTCAAAGAATTCATCAGGAAGGTGAATATCTTGCAAAACTTCCTCCACTACTCCAACCTCCTCAGACAGCATACTTAGGTTCTGTCATAGCTCCTCTAGGTTCTCAGCAGCCAGCTCTTCACGAGCACCTGTTGCTAAACAGAAGATACACTTCAATGCGTGCATCTAACCTACAGTATAACATCACACACTATGCAGTACTTTCATCCTCTGGTTTCTCGATAAGCAATCTTTTCCCACTTTGTCCATTTGAACATATTAACATGAAACACATCTTTCATGCTACGATTGCTTTTGTTCCTTCAGCAGACAAATAAATAATAATTACCATCGTCATCAGGTATTAGCTACAAACTTGATTCAGAAAGGAGAACTGGTTATTTGGTCTATAGTGCACTGACATACATACATACAAACCAGAGCAGGAAGAGATTTGTACAGGATGCACCAAAGCAACTGCCTCTTCCTCCTCTCAAAACTTCTGATTTCAATTACTTTATTGGTACTTAAGGACAATGACAGAACACCCAAAGAAGCATGCACAGAAGTCTGCTGTGCATATTCAGTCGTAGAATTAGGGCCTAAATGTGTGAAATTTGGATCTTACAGACTGTCTAGTTAAAATTTCATTATCTATTACAAATACTTAACCTCCAGAGATATCTGAAAACTGATACTGAGTTCACACAATGCTGTCCTAAGAAAACCACTTGTTTTCATACCGATAAGGAAATATTAAAAGCCAAACATTGCCTCTCTATTCCAAAGTTATAAAGGAACAGCTTCAAACCAACATAACTTCAATACCTCTTTAATCTGATTGTCTGATGTAATGTGCATATGAAATCATTTACCCCTAAGCCTGTAAGTTCAAATGCAACTTAAAGATTAAGAATTAACCATGCAGTGAACCACATCCCTATGTCTGCTAGCACTAGTAAGTACCTGCTTGCAAGATGCACTGCCTGGAGAGGAGTAAAAATGACAGCTGAGTTTTACTAGCAGAATATAGCTACGAGATGACACAGTGGAGTCTAAAAATGGAAGAGGAAATCGAAAAAAAAATCATTCTAATAATCAAAAATTTAATAACTGAAGTTTACTAAGATGTGTATTATCATACCGGCTTATTTAAACCTACATCCCTCAAAATGAAATGCAATTTAATTATCCTATAATGCCACAGACAGCAACAGTCACCACCTATGAGGAAAAAGAACCATACTGCTACTCCGGACTAATGACAAGAGGTGACAATGACTGTGTTCAAAAGCTAACACCACTGTGAGAGTTCAGAAACAGTGAAATTACATATGCTTTTCTATCAGAGATTACAGAAGAATGGAATTAATTGCATGCATCTATACAAGAATTTTTTTAGCATAGTACACATTCCCCACTAACAAAAATAAGCAGCCATCTATAATTCTTCCTTTATATGATACCATTTCATTTCAAGAGTAGTACCTGCATTCACTACTCTGAGCAAGGCAAGGCAAAGAGGAAAAGAGAGTTGTTCCAGGCATAGGTTCACACAGTACACCTGAGCCCCAGTAAGATTAGTGGTTCTGAAAAGAAATTAAACAATCAAGTTTAAAAAGCTACATTGTTTCTACAATATTACTTTCTTGGGAAGGATCAGAGAGAACCGCACCACATTGTAACAGACGATAGATGGATATGAAGATAAGGACATAAGGCTATTACGGTCCTGTACATTACAGTAAGCAACAACAAAAAAAGACCTTCTATGCTTATGGAACTTGAGAAAATGAAGGGATTGAGCATTTACTCTAAAAAGACCCACTATATTAAACACTCTTACAAATTATTATTCACCAATGATTTTTGCATTTCAACAAGCTTTGTTTCCTAGCATTATACAGCCTCTCATCTTCCAGCTGCACAAAACACCTACTGGCTATGCTCCTTCAGCTTCATAATGGCTGCAGATATAAGGAGCCCAAGAACAGAAAGGTTGAAAGAAACCCCTGTCTATTACACAATAAGGAACTGTGTATCACTTGTCAGAAACCTCTTCACTGTGCCTGAAATCTTCTCAAACGAGTACCTCTTTCAATTACTGTTCTGTAGGCAGCTGTGAAATACCCCCATATCCCATCTTTCACACACACTAGTTAGAGGACTGACCCTGTTGAAGTCAACAGGAACCACGCGGTGGATTCCAGCGACACAGAAATATATGCAGTGCTCCACTGAACTTCCAAAATTTGGGCATAAATACAAGGATATAATTTTGTATCTGTAATATTAGGTACTACACAAGAGAAATGTAAGGGTTAATGGTTCAACTCTAACTTCATTTTCAAAAATACACTGTTGTAACTGAAAAAGACAAATATCTGACTGATATTAGTATACCATTATAAATACCAGTTGATAATAACACCTTAATACTTCTAGGAAATAGTTTTTGAGCACAAATCTGGAGTTCTGATGATACAGACTAAACCACAGGAGCTGAACTGCTGTGAGCAGTATGATCTGAACAGCCTTCTTGTCTGCTCATCCTAATAAGAAGACACTTAAGCAGTGTAAACCTATTGTTTAAAATAAAAAAAGGACAAGAGGTCACTACGTCAGTAGTGCAGCATACTGCCCCATACTGATCCTGGAGGATCCCTGCTATACTGTGTAGGGTATTTCTGGAAGTAACAGTACCTCAATGATGAGAGTTCCATAGAAGCCCTTGTAACAACTAAAACCACTAACCTCAAATGATTTACATATGGCGAAAAAAAAAACAGAAGACATCTTCCAGACCTATAGATTATGTACAAATAAATTTCCATATATTTCAGTATTTACTTCATTCCTCAAAAGCTAGGAAACAGGGCTTGGAACAAACAATCCTATCTTTATTTCATTTATTTTTGGCAGATTTACTGGAAACACATTAAAAATATGTTATTAAAAACACAGTAGAACTTTCCAGAGGTAGAAAATACCCTACATTCCAGTGGTTTGTTTAGACAAGGGCTATAACCTCCAGGTAAATAAGGTAAATGCTTATTAATGAAATGCAACGACAACACCTAACTCTAAATCTCTGCAGGCTACCTCATTGTAAATGAGAAGTCACGACTCTGCAATGCAGTCCTAGGGTGGAAAGCAGAAAGCTGCATTTCAGAAGGGACAGTCTCTCAGGAGCCTCAATGTAACAGTGAATGAAAGATACGAGACCACTCTTCAAACAGACCTTGGAAAACGTCTGAAGGCCTAATACTATCCAGTTCTTCGGGAAAGAAAAGACTTAACAGGAACTGCAGGAACTCACAGGCTAGACTCAATTGCACAGCTTACATACGAAAGGACCACTCCGGTGATACAAATTCAGGTTCAGATTGAGAAAAAAACAGTGCAAATACTGAAGTAAGTGTTTGCATAGTTAGAGCTAGGAAGCTAAAGGAGCAGGAATTTCTACATGGTAATTTGACTGTCATGTAAAATAATGCTCAGAAGCCTGACTCGGCCAAGGAACCAAATTTAGAACAACATTTAAATTAACTTAGTTAAATAAGAGCAGACTAAGGAATTTGGGTAAGTATGAATATTCAGTGTATGGATTTGAAGAAGAGATTTTTCTGTATTGAATTGTCAAGGAAAAAAAAAGAGGCATTCTATAAATACGATAGTTTTATCTTTCTAATAGAAAAATTCCAAAATTCATAATAGAAGTTTAAAATTGAGGCCTCAAAATATCTCAAATTCAATCCTTTAATTTTTACAGGGAAGCTAAATCACAGAGGAATGATTGCATCAGGAAGGTCTGAAGCTACAGCAGTATCTGTACCCTAATGATCTACTCCAATAAACTGACCATGGAACTATTCTAATCCTTTATCCTATCTTACTCCTACCTCATCCTTTCACTCTGGAGAGCTAATCCCTTTCAAAGTCCCACTGAACTGCTGAACTTCCCAACCAACATGCCAAGCTGTGTGCCCCCAGTTAAACCAGTTACAAACCAAGCGCTCTTGCTTGGGAAGGACTTCATATAAAAACCCCACAGGAGAGTAGCAGCTTCTTTATCTATAAAAAGCAGCTCAACTGCTTAGATCTTACTCTTTTCAACTTGGAGGTAATTTTGTCTGTATCAACCTTCATGTGTATTTACTACATATATTATTGTATAAGAACATAATTAAGCTTAAGACATTTCTGTCCTTTCTCATTGCTTAACATTTTGTTCTGACACAACTTGATTTCACCTACCACCACACATTTAGAAGAACACAACTCAAGTAGCACTGCAGTTTTTTTTCTAATCATTGACCTTTGCAGAGCTTTTCCTATTTCTCTCACTCTACTAACTGCCCAGATGCAGTAACTGCTCCGACAGCCACGCGTGCCTGAACTGACACACCGTTTCCTGACGCGGCCGACTTGACCAACTCTGAGCCACCTTAAAAGGAATGCCAATAATATGCATCACGGAACTGATTTAGAAAATGAAGAAATCAATACAATAAATGCTAGTCCTATCCATCTTCCTTAGATTCATCAGTATCCAGAAGAAACATACTTTCCTCATTTCATTTCTGCTTCTGTTGGCAGAATTTGAATACTTTGTTACACGTAGAAGCATTGTGCACTCCTAACACTTCTGATCTTAATTTCCTGTTCTAGTCTTCATATTCTCCTGTATTCAGGAGACTGTTGATACAAACCATAAACTTAGGTTACAGAAATGCAGGTGTATTAAAATATAGAGCTCACAGTTTAAAATGAAAACAACAACAAAAAACCCAATCACTTTTAATAAGACAAAGTTCAGAGACCTACTCATAAATGAAGCTACTCGCGAGTTTGATCTGTAAACGAAGGATCCAAACCTTTCTGCTAAGACTAGAAGACAGTGAGAAATTTGACTGCAAGTGCTGTTCTGTTGTTAATTTTGACAGGGTACTTTCTAAAGGGAATGAGTCCGACAGCAGCTAAAAGAAGAGATGTCTTTTATTATACTTAATATATCTATTCTAGTGATTAAAAGAGGCATTTGGTAAATCAGAACATGTGGTTTAGTCTGTACTGTGTATTAAGCCACGGGAAGTTGCACAAGCTGTCTTTATAAAAGATGCATCAATATATTACATATTACATACATATATTATGTTTCCCAAAATAATCGATAATATTCTTACAACATGACACAGAAACTCAAATTTCAAGATCAAATCGCAGGGGCAAAATTTACAATTAATCTTGAGAGCTGTCAAATTTGAGCAGAAAGAGGGCAAAACTGTACTGATGTATTCCCTCCTGAAAATGAATATGTCACAGTGCTCAAAGTAGGCTGAGGATTTTGCAAGCTAGACAGACAACAGCTGGAGACTTCTGGAATCTAGAGAAAGAGGCCACCTGCACTCCTTTCAGAGGCAGGCCCTTAGTCTTCCAACACACTCCATCTTCCACTGCCAAATGCTATTTAACAATCAAATAAAAATCATGCTTTATTTAAAAGAGATTACATCAATTCATTTCCTTAAGCCCTTTGGGACCTCCTGGCATTAACACCACGTTCAATGACTTCATTACTCAGGACCAGGTATTTCAAGCCATGTGGGATCTGAGGCAATGTATTTTCATCTGCAGATCTTAACTGAGAAAACAAAGCTTTTATTCCTTTTTTTTTTTAATGAATCTGAGTGCATACACCACAGAAAACCCTGAAGCACATTCAGTCTATGGAACCCTTCCTCATAAAAGCTAAACAATTATACTGGAATAAATATTAACACCTAATGGTCCTGCTTAAGGAAATCAATTTTGAAGATTCATGAAAACATATTACCAGATGTCTGCAAATCTTACTGTCGTGAGTAATAAGGTGAATTTGGCTGAAAAAAGTCAACTCACTTGGACCAGTGAGGTCGTGGTTGTCGAGTACCGTGCTGCAGAAGCCCCAGCTTTTCCCCACAGCTTGTTATCCAAAGCAAATTCAATGCTTCAGATCCAGATCTATCCACATTTTTATCAAAATTTTTGGCCTTTCTCTGACAGCTTCTGAATGCAGTTATGCACTGTCACTGTAAAACCTTTAATACGAGGAAGAGTTGACAAGGGATACTTTAAAATAATGTACTGTCATCATTCCCTTGTTCTTTATCTGTATTAAAAATATAATGTAATCAATTCTGTTTTTCTTATTACGATTGCACTTGACAATACAGACTTTTTGCCCCAGATGCAGATCCACGTTGGAAAACGAACATTTGTTCAGTTTATGATCCAAACTAACTACAGTGATCATAAAGGCATAGCCACAAAGAAAGCAGTGCTTAGGATGCAAATGTTTCCTCCACTTTCACCCAAACAGTGGACATAAGTAAACGCAAATTAGGGATTAACGTCATTAATTAAAAACAAACAAAAAAATTAAAAAGAAAAAACCACATCAAAAACAACAACATTAGCAACCACAGAAAAGCGTTTTTTGTCTTACGCTTCACTCAAGTTTCACAGCATACATATGGATATGAATAAGTAAGGGATTATTCACCCTAACTTCTTGCACAGCAGCTTGAGAAAGGTTTCAGATTAACATAAATGATAATACACATACATAAGGGTGTCTCTGAAAGACATTCGATAACTTGTAACGTTCACACAGATCAGGTCAAGTCAAGAGGTATTTAATATAAGTAGTTAAGTTATGTAAATCTGTTTATGACTGCTTAAGGACATGAGATGACTTTAAATGCTCGCTAATGTATACAGGGTACATTCAGTGCAACTCATATGAATTCCCATTCCAATTACTGTGCAGTCTGCAAAGACAAAAATATACTAAATCAAGTCAGATTGCTGTATTGTCTTTGATCAGAACAGTTAACATTAATCATATATTGCTTCACTTTCCTACACGTTCACTACAAAAACAGTAAGTAGAATGAAGTTTGAATCAAAGTACTGAAATAACTACAGGTACAGATGCTTACTCTTAAACACGTTTCTATCAAGATTTCCAAAGCAAGCAATCGTGAGAAGGAAAGGGAAGCGTTTATTTGCACTCAGTAAGTGTTTCAGGTCTTCCAACAACAACAACAGGAAGAATTTCCTTCAAAATCTCTGTGCGTTTTTTCCAGGGTGTAATTTTCTGTTTATACGGTTCATAGTTTCTCTTACAAACTTACAGAACTCTTTGTGGAAACCACCAGAGGAGAATGATTTCCAGTCATGAAGCAGAGCTGGGTGGCAGGACAGGAAAACAGTGGATTTCTTTTTCCTTGAGATTTTCAAATTTGCAGACAGTTAAGAAATTGGATTCATGACACGTGGAGTCCATCCTGTTTTTCCATGTACTGGAGAGCAGAATAGCCTCAGGATTTTGCCTAGGCTTTCCAAGCCATGGCTTTAATTTCAATTTCAAAATCTTTAAAATTAAATATCCACCCATCCATATGGAGATCCAGACATTTAGTCTTTTAGATTTATCAAACTCTTTTTATGTTGATAATAGAATTGGGAGGTACAATTTGGCACAGCAAACACAGGTTTAGCATCCTAATTGCTTGAGTTCTGTAGAGCAGCTCACGCTAATGCTAAATGAGGACTTCCACAAGTCAGTCACTGCTGGCAGAGAAGGAAAAGGTGGGACATGCTGCACTGATTTGGGAAGAGGCTGCTCTCCAGGGTCACAGGTCAGGAATCATCTCACCAACAGGACGACACAGGGGCACCAAGGGAATAAAGAATGCCACAGCACAGATGGTAATGAATTATGCCTGCGTGTGCATAATCCGAGGACCCCAGACGATCACACCTTGTCCTACAGCTCCACGGGGACACGGAGGACAGGCCTCTGCAGGAGAGAGAGCTGCAGCTACAGTGAGGTAGCTAAGTAAACAAAATTCTGCTTGTACGTGGCATTCCTTATAGTACAGCACTCACCTGGGCCTTGGGATAAAACTCATTATTTTGTTCTGCACTTGCAGTGACCGCACTGCACGCTTTACTCCCTTAAATATTCTCACATGTAAACAAACTTGGCACCGATCACCCACATCTGAACCTGCTCTGACTTCCCAGCCCTCAGTGCATGGCCCTTAGAGGACTAAGAAACTCAATGTGGAAAAATGTTGGCTTTGATAAAACAAGCACCAAGTGAAAAGCTTTCAGCAATAACCAGGTAACAAGAAGAACTGTATATTGAATATTTTAGATCCAGTATTAAGACTGAAGAATAAACGAACCATCAGAGCTACATACTCTGTCCATTCTTTTCAGCAGTTTAATATTTCCTTCCATGTCTTGAAAGTTTCGTTACTGCTTTCCCTAAACTTATGTCCACATTTAATCACCACAAATGCACCTCCACCACACAGCAGATGTGTCATTAACTATTTCTGAAAAAAAGTGAAATAAAATCACCCAGCATGAGAATACTACGGAGTAAGTCAACACTAGCAGATGGTGTTTATTTTGTCACTGCTTGTGTTAAAAATTACCACCTATTTCATCAGCTTTGTTAAGGCGGAAGCCTCATGTAAAAAGTGAAAATGCTATTTTTTATAAGCTGTCACAGAACTCCTTAAAATACAACCACTTGCTTTCATGGTTTCCATTTTCTAGGACATAGTGCAACACACAGGAGATGGGTTTGTAGAAGTCTGACGTGCTGCAGTGTTTTGCTCGTAGCTCACTCTTTCAACACACAATCTGTTTTGTTCCTCAAGCAAGTTCTGCATATTCTTTAGTTCAAATACTGGTGTTTCCAGGACAAACTCTGCAATAAGAGTTAAGCCTGCCCCAGGAGGGGCACCCGGTAAAACTATCAACTTGCTTTGTCCTAGGACCCAATTTACAAAAGGTTTGGGTTTTTTTATTTCAAATTGCCCCCCTAGGAATTTCTTACATCCTTATTATTATATCACACACTTCTGGTTTAGATGATCTAGAGTATTGTTTCTTAACAAAACAGCATGTTGCATGAAAAGCAATTCTACAATCTTGCCTTGGCTGCTTAAAGAAATCCTCGTTAAAATCCCATGCCAAAAAGAGGTTTCCCTCATCTATCTTTCAAAGAATTTCCTTTGAAATGGAAAAATAAAAGAACTTTCCAAAATACAAACTATTGCAAGCCTCATTAAGATAAATTCACATTGGAAGCAATGGAAACTAATTCATCACTGTGGTGATTTAAATGGAATTACTGATCCTAGAGTTTAAATACAATTTTAAACAAAGTAAAAGAACCTATTTGTACCTATTTGGACATCGATAGACCATTTGCACTGACGATTTTAAATGCCAAGCTATACAGAAATTAGAGACATAAATCAGATCTCTATAGGACCAGTTGCATTTTGTTTCAAAACATCACAAACACAGCAAGATAAAATCCAGTCCCCTTTCCTCCCTCAGAAAAGGCACGATCTCTGTCATAACAGTGCAACTGATCATGTGCCAAAGCCAGTTTAAGAACGTACTTGCACACCATGCATTACCATAGGCTTCTGAGATACTTGTAGGCCTGATGCAACAACACAACAAATAGATAGCCTATTAAATATAGTCATTCAGATCTCCTTTTGGTATTGGCAGGATTATACTTGTAGCAGAGTCTGAAGTCTCTGAATTAAGTCCAGAGTTACACGTTCACAGTTTACTCAGGACCATTATGTGAAAACAAACAGAAAAGATGCTCAAATCACATTACAGTGGCTGTAAAGTGAACCAAAAGATAGGAAATGGAAGAAAAAAGACTGCCAGGACAACCTCTGCTCCTGCACTATAATAGTTTCTTATAATTAGCAGATCATATACGCAAGCCTTTCCCTCTACCCACTAGGTCTCCTATTGCACTTAATGTTCATGTCGGCTTGCCCAGGCTATAAAAGGAGCAGATCCTTTTATCTTCATTATTCAATGGGAAGCACAAAATCTATCCTATTCAAATCATACCCTAAGCAGTGCATTATAACATCCCTGGCTTTATGTGTTGCTCAACATTATCCTATCTGAATGCTTTAAATGAATGAACGATTTTGTCAATATTGTAAACTTTCACACCACTATTTACTAAAAAAGCCTGCCAAATCTAGAATCCTGTTGTTTCTTTCTGGAATTCTGGATGCTATGAGATAGGTTAGATTTTTTTTTTCTTCCTGTGTATTTCACAGAACCATAGATTGTTTTGGGTGGGTTGGAAGGGACCTCAGAACTTGTCTAGTTCCGACCCTTCCTGCCACAGGCAGAGATATCTCCCACTAGACGAGGTTGCCCAAGGCCCCATCCATCCTGGCCTTGAATACTTCTAGGGATGGGTATTATAACAGTTGTTCCTCTCCCAGCAGAGAAGAAGTCTGAAAAAGTGAGACTTCGGTTTATTCTGCACACTAAGAAGGGACAACTGTTGTACAGGAAGTTTTGATTCTTTTTCCTTCCAAAGACTGAACATGGAGCTGAAAACAATCATTCTGTCCTTCTGCCTGTGTTTCTGAAGCTCTATTTTAATACCCATATTCAGCACTTAAGCTTTGTTCCCAATACTTGCTTAACAAACCTCATTCTGTTCCACATCAGTGGCATCCTACTCCTTAGCAAAGGCTGAATCGATAAAGACATCTCACATTTTGTTACAACACAGACCAAGCAATCCCTCAACTGAACGAGCACAATGGATAACTGGATACCTTTAAAAGAAAAAAATCCAAGGGCTCTACTTATGGTGACGCAGTGACTCCTATTTACACAACATGCACATTGAAAGCTTTGCAACTCTATTTGGATGCCTTCTCAGCCAGCTGAGGCATTAAACCAAGGTTAGTGCCATCTGTCTCTTTTTGGCAGCATCTAGATTGATGTAAAATATCCCGTGGCACTTTTCAGAAGACCAGAGTTAAAGCTTGGCTTTGGTCAGCTCCCCTGAATTACTAATATAATGCAGTTGGCTGACACCAGCGCCAGTCAGAACACCTGTATCCATAAGCACAGAGCAAATTTTCTTGACAGGCAATGAAATACTTTACTTCCCATGTCAGGTCTGTCCAAGTAATTACATATATATATCTAAATAATAAAAATAAGTTCTATTTTTTTTTCTATTGCTTTTCTTAGTTCAATTATTTTGTTAAATACACCTTACCACCCAGCTTATGATTAGAACTAATAATACTGTCAAATATTTTTTATTTCTACGTAATTGGTTAATAATATCCTCGTGTTCTTCATTATTTCCAGAGCCCTGAACAAACACAATGCTAAAAATGAAAAGCAAAATAGAAAATGGGGAGGGTATCAGGATCTCAAAGGAAAGAACAAAACCAAAGGGAAGAAATATGTGATTACAAGCCCCAAGGCTTCAAACAAGAAAAGACAACGTTCACATGGATACAATTTATAAGGCAAAACCTTTCAGTGATCCTGGAAAATGCACTCATGTATGACTGAGATCTAGTCTAGCCTAAGTATCATAACCCATTCGTTTTAGCTGTGCCAAAATCACTTCTGCAACACCAATAATCATGACCACTTCAGATATGCAAAGTTATTTATCTGAACATTTCCACTGTTTACACACTGTCCAACTTTATTACAAACCATACAAATGCCATCTGGGGCAAATTTTACTATTACATACCAGAAGTATGGAATTCAATCACCAAAAGCCCTGGTTCCCATTCTTCTAAGAAGCATGGAAATACAAAAAGGGCCTTATCTCCGGTCTGAAAACACACTGAGCATTCTTGGCTTGTATCAACTATGAAAAGGTTGCAGATGCTCAGCACTTCCCAGGCTTTGATGTAAGAAATTGTCTCAATATTTGTTTCAGTCACTGTTTGAGATTCAAAGCATAATTCCATTCATTAGATTTCACCAACAATCAAATGACTATGGAAAGAAGAGTACCAGAAAAAAAGAAAAGGGAGTAGCGAGAAAAGCTTTTCATTTTTCATTTAAGTAAGCAGAATGTTATTCCTGTTCAGGGCCCAAAATCAGCAAACCATTTACTTAAGTGCTTAAATGAGATACCAAAATGGAAAGATATTTTTCATGCATGTACCAGGTCACAGCTGCAAAGGAAGAAAAGTATGAAATAACAGGATATGTCTTTCACCTCATTAGGCAGGCAAACATAGGACAAAAACTGCAGTCTTGATGACAAAAGACCTCATAAAAACTAGTAACATGCTGATACTATAAGTTAGTATGAGTGTACATATCCAGTGAATGAAAACTATGTTTTGAATTCAGGAGGAAGGTGTCACCAAATCATTATTTTAGTAGTAAAATATATCACAGATTTAAGTCTTTTTGTTTTTTCTTCCCTGTTTTCACCTTTTGGTGAGGAGGATCTTGCCAGCAGCTTTACAAACATCCACCTCCTCCCAAGGGAGTTCTGCCCAGCAAGGGGCAGGGTGGGACAAGGTAGCAGTACCTCAGAAAAAGACAGTCAGTGATTACATACAAAACAGAAAACAACAAAAAACCACTAACAAAACTCATTCTGTTTTACACAGTCCCTAAAATACAAAACGTCAGTGCCACACCAAGCATGACTGCCTAAATCTGTAAATCCTGGAGCAAAAATATCCAAATCAAAATGAACACAGCTATTACTAAATATCTCATTAAAGTCAGGTTTAAGAAACTCTGAAGCAATGTCCACCACATGCAAGCTTTAAACACTGAGATAAAACACACGTAACTGACCTTGTGAAAATACTGCCAAATACAGGCAGGGTGTTGTTTTTAACTCATGCCTGTTGTACCCAAATCTGGCAGCTCTTAAGCCCAGTCCCGTGAAGCAATGTTAGTGCAGGGAAGCTGCTGCTCCTTCCCCACCCGCTGAACATGTCCAAATACCAGACAGCCCCAGGTTAGTTCAGTAAGGGAGGTAATATGCAGAAATGAAAGAGAAATAAATAGAGAGAGATGACTCTTATTCAACAGAATATAAATACCCAGGGAGAAAATAAAGAAAAAAATCCCACAATGTACAAAAAGCAGAAAATAGAACTAGAGTAATCTGCAAACCCCACAAATTCTAAACTAGGATCTAAGTTCACAAGCAATACAGTTTAAGCAAGATAAAAACCTTACGTATGAGAGAGTTCTTTGTCTCAGCCAGCTGCTGCCAGCTTGTCTGTCTGTCTTTCAATTTCTCAGAAAGGTGTGTGTGAAAATCTGAATGAAATAAAACAAATACATTTTAGAGATGGCTCCCTCTATTCCATTCAGTATTGGTGTAATACCAAACAGAATGGCTCACCTCCTCCCACCCAATATGCCTTTGAATAATTAAAAACAAAGCACTCATTTTTATCAAGATAGGGATGGATAATTGTATCTTTTTATCAATTACTTTACAGAGACATGCTGAGTCGCAGCACTACTGCTGCAAGGTATGCCCACTGTCAGCACCATTAACTATGAAAATGGGCAGCGCATAAAAATCTATATAGAGTATGTTAACATGAAGTCTGTGAGAATTTTGCCAACATGCACAGTATGTATTTAAGATCATAGTACGTTATTTTAGGTTTAGTATCTATTAATCCTATTAATCAATAATGTAACATTTTACATTTCTCTAAAATGTAAGTTTCATTATCTAAAAGCAGACTCTTATGACACAATTGGAAAACACTTTCAGCTGTTGGAAATCACTTCTTACATGTTTATTGCAGCATCATGTGGACTTTTGCATTGATCATCAACAAAACTGGGTTCTTTCTGCTATGTCTTAACCAGATCTGACCCAGAGAAAATGCACTGTTGCAAGGACAGCAGTTGTTCTTCTTCATCGTATCATGAAACTTCCCGGCTTTAGGAAGCCACATTTTAACACATTAACAAAACCCATTACTTTAGCTTTAAGCCACCTTATTTTTTGCTAAAATAAATAAATCAACAAAGTTTTTCTTTTTACAGCTGGATTTTGGAAACACGATGTAATTATAGAGACCCCTTCCATGTGAAAAGCATAAAATGCTTTGAAAAGTGTTATTCAATAAAAAACAAGAGTTTCCAGAGATGGTAAACTGGCATAAAACCCAATTCTTATGCATTGATGTGACTTCTCTTACACCAACAAGAAAGACAAGAACCGTAATAATTAAAATAATTAATTCATTTCTCATTTCTCACTGCTTTTAAGGCCCCACTAGAAGATGATTCAACTTCATGCATCTCAGGTCCAAATTCTTAAAAATTTAATAATAATTTAACCTTGCACCCAGAAATCACCAGAATCAACACTGAAAATACACTGTGTGTGTATCACAGTCATTTATTAAAGCAAAAAAAGAAAAAAAAGCAAAATGTTACAGAAAGCCAAACGTACTGCATGTTTGAGAACACAGCAGAAGGTGTAAGACAACGTAGTTGCTATCTGTGAGGAGCACAAACGTTTCTCACCTAAATTGCCTGCAATAGTAATAATCTGAGAGAATGCTGGCTCTGAGTTGTACATCGCTGGCTTTCTGGGTAAATAGTAATGCTAAGAGACAGTTACACTTCCACAAAGAATAAAAACCAAATAGCATTTACTAAACTGGCTAACTGTCTCCTTGCCCCGATGAAGTTAAAGTTTGATGCGGTGTGACTGTAAGCCAGTTTCAGGTGTTTTGGCTCCTGTCTAATTGTATCAGCTTTACTTCTGATGGCACGCTTTTGATTTAACAGTAAGGATGCAAAAAGCAGATTTTCAGTAACTCTGCTCTGCAAAATAATAGCATGAACAACATGAAGCGAATCAGACACGTGAAATATGGAGTACAGTGACTGTCCAAAGAAAAACTTCGGTAACTCTACAATAAATTAATTATCAATTCATCATCTTGGTGGTACTTTATCTTCTCCCCCCAAAAGTAATACTAAATGTTAATAAAGTTATTTTCTTACTTTCTGCATTTATTTGGTCATATTTCTGTCAACAAATATACACGTAGGAATATATCAAGAAATAAAGCACAGAACTGACTGTATGAGCACCACTCTTCTGTGGTACATACAACTAAACCATTTTTGTGGGTTTTAGTTCTACAGTTTCTGTCCTATTACTCCTACAGTACGCAAACATTACAATATTTGATGTACTGATTGTTGTTTCAAGAATTTTAATTTGCTTCAAGAAAGAGCAAAACAGAAATAATCCATGTCACTACACTACCCTTCAGAAGCTTGTGTACGTTACTACATCCGATACTTTCTCTTTCCCTATCTGTAGCCACCTTCTGCCATCTACTCCTTACAATTGCAAAGAGCACAGATGAGGATGGCAACTGGTCCCACCAAGGCAGCTGAGCCATCCTTATTTTCCATGTGAACCACC
The DNA here is from genome assembly GCA_016647715.1 of Pavo muticus. Classification (NCBI taxonomy): domain Eukaryota; kingdom Metazoa; phylum Chordata; class Aves; order Galliformes; family Phasianidae; genus Pavo; species Pavo muticus. The sequence goes on along the minus strand of JACDJE010000197.1, from coordinate 190,406 downwards.
TAAAACCAATGTCACAAAAGCCAGTTTTCAAGCTCTGTTTCTCCAATAATTAAAAAAAGAAAGTTTGCTGGCAGTGCCCGAAGGAAAGAATTACTCCAGTGTTGAGTCACTTCTGAAACTGTGTCATCTGAAGAGAAGTCCCCACGGGTATTACCTTGCTCTGACACTCGCAGGGCGTTCAACCTAATTGCATTTAGGGTTATCTCTAGCAGTTACACTCGGAATCCAACAGCCTCAAGAGAACTATTGTTCTAACTAATCTATTTATTAGGCTATTATTCAGATTTAGCACAGGCTTTTATTAAAAAAAAATAAAAATCTCAAAGGGATAGTAATGGATTTTGCAGTCATCAGACATAGATACGACCTACAGTATCCAGTCTTGTCAGATTAAAAAAGAAATACTTTTGTAAGTAAATCTTCAGATCATTAAGCTAATTTTATGCCCTATCATACACCACATTTCACAGCTGGAAGAAGTAAAATCCCTGTGAATTTACTATGCTTTCTCCTTACACATTCCTCTAAAATGCAAATCCCCCACGTCCAGAATTTCACTTGCTCCTACACAAAGAAATCTGCTTTCCATACATTACTTTCAAGATGAATGTATCACATCTCAGTCTAAATTCAAAATCAATGTTGATAGAGCTACTTTCAGATAACAGTAGAAGTACTAGTGACACTTACTATTTAAGAATGAGAAAACAAATACTGTATTACCAAAATCTGTCTTCTGAAACATATACAATGCTCAGAAGGCATCTTGTTCCCTGAACAGTATTCAGTAGATTCATCTTCTCACACCATCCTTGACAGAAATGGACCCTCTGCTTTCACCATTCCACTACCATTTAACACTCACTTCATTTCCCTCACATCCCAGCAGGCTTCCCCTAGGCCAGGCACTTGGACAAGACCTACAGGCCGTCTTCTTGCAGTTCCACAGAAATGCTGACAAGGAAAGGCTGCAACTGCTCTCATTTCCATTCCTTCCCTACCACCATACTGTGGAACCAGCAAGAAGGAAGTGCCTCTGCACCCTGTGAAGCCAGAGGTCCCACCCATCAGGGCCCACCAGCCACTTCTTTCTTCCAGCAAGGAGGCCCAGCATCAAGTTGATGTTCTAGAAATATTAATAATGTCTTCCAGAAGAAAACAAAAAAGCTCTTATCAATGCAGTAACTTCAGTATCATTCAGTATCTGACCCTCTCATTATGTAGTTTTGCTCTCTTGCTAAGAGCTACTGTTTGTTTTTAAATTGTTACGTTAATTAATTGATGAGCCTCAGCCATCTCTAGACTACTTTTACTTACTGATCTCTGTTCTCCTTCTACAGCAAGTTCTATGGTGAAAAAACCTAGTTAGAGCTCTCAAGTAATTTACTTGGCAAATTCTAATTTATCACAATTCACAAAAGGAAAAGTAGACAAACTCACCATTTTACTGTATTATTTATTTGGGAAAAATCACTAAGGGAAAGAATTCAATCTCACATTTTAACAACTATCTCTTCAGCCTCTATAATAAGATTGCTTATTGCTCTGTGCCACATTTATTCTCTGTACCCTTTGACAAATAACACAAGTACAACCTGTACTGAGTCAGATCAGAGATCTTTTATCACATCTCTGGCCTAAAGCAAAGCCTAGAACTAGACACAACATATACTGACAGTTCTTCACAATATTCCCTGAAGCTCCAGGAGTTGGTGTTTCAGATTTCCTCAATTTTTGGTTCAATAGTTCTGACTGACCTTTTCTCAAGTTACTCTTTGAAAAATCTAATTGTAAACTGTTAGTATTCACGAAGTCCAGATACAAGAAGTCCAGCAACTTCCCTGAATGTTATCTGTAGAAGTATGCTGCAGTTTGTATGTGATCTGCTATTTGTTAGTTTAATCTGATGCTGCACAGTTCCCATACAGGAAAAAAAGTAGCGAACCATCACTGCTTACTGACGTTCTCTGTGCCACTCATCCCTGTGCAGACAACTCTCACAAATCACTGTTTTTGACACTAAACATTATTAAACTACTAGGCCATTCTTCCCAAGGAAGCTATATCATGTTTAGCTAACTCATGTCACTCACTTGTACCACCTGCTGTACTACAACATCCCTCTTCAAACAGAAGGATGAGAATTCAGAACATTATAACGTTCCAGGTATGGACATCCCACACCGTTATACAATGGCAGTAATGACATCTCCTGTTTTGTTCCTTACATAAACTTCCTGTTAGTTCATCTTGCATGCAGCAGGAAGGGGATAGTTTGCATTAGTGTAATACTGGATGGCTATTCTTTGGCAGGATTGCAGTTGTGCTAACGTAGCTTTCCTGAGTAAGGACAGTTGAGAGCCCAACACATTTCCTCATCAATAATGAATTTCACCTGCTCTTCCCAGTCACTCAGCATCACAAGAGTCTTCATGAAAATTTGCAGCCTTTGTCTTCACTACCCTAGGAAACCCCTGGCACACAGATAACTGTCAGTTCACTGCACATCTTCTTTTCTTCAGCTCATTTGCCGGATGAACGGAACAACTAAGTGCAGAGGGACACAGCAACACTCAAAAGAACAAACCAATTCAGCTCTTCTATGCAACAACTTCTGTTCACCTTACACATCATAGTATCTGCTTCCTCCTGCATACAAACATATGCCGGTAGCAGATATACTCATCTAGTTACTGACAGACAGAATCTAGCCTTAAGGACTCGGCCCAGTCTCTACAAACCAAGCAGTTTGCTTAAGAGCCAGAATAACTGCCTGGAGAAGACAAACATACATTACAGGTTCATGCTGTGCACTGTTAGAAAGCATCAGACAGAATGACTCAAAAGGGAGAACAGTTTAAAGTAAATAAACATAGAAAATACTTTCTGCATGTACCAGAAGAATATTTATGATGTGAAAAACACTGCAATATATATTCTATTTAAACTACAAATGCCGATTCATGTGGTGAGAGACCTACTTTCCTTTTCATTTTCAGTGTATTTTCAGTTATTCCCACTTGATTTGTCTTTTCATTAAAATCTTGAGAATATGCCCCTTTGAAGTCTGATGGCGACTGAATGGACATGCGAGGCTTTGTAGAGAATACAGAAGCATTTTTCCCCAATGTTCTCTCTCTCAAAGTCTTAGTTCTAACAAGAACTTACTTGAAGAGCAAATAAGTATAATTTGTTTTCCCCTCTTACCTTTCCTTCACAGGAATTTAAATGCAAATGTGAGGTAGCATGAACACCAACGAATGCATCAGCTGGCACCGCATTCTAATGACAGCACTTACACAGCAAAGGAGCTGCTGCACTCTCCTGCTCCCACCACAGCATTCTGCTGTTGGGAACACGAGCAGCGTTCTGTAGAGCTTATTTTTGCAACCAAATTTATAGACAGCCTTTGAAAATCATCCCAATATTATAGTATAGAGTTAGCATCATTAATTTCCATAACCTTGTGGAATAACAAACAATGTTTTATGGAGACAATTAAAGACCTAGAAGTTCAGATCAGTTAGTATCTGATTTTTTTTTAACCCTTCTCCAGCACTGACTCAAATTACACTAAATTTTGTCTTATAAACAGGCACAAATATTTCATACAAACCTAGCTTCAAACGAAAGCCTGATTTCAGTCATGATCCTTCTAATCACATTAGGACATTCGAGGCTTCCCTACAGATCTGTTTTTTAAATTCAAAAAGCTACGTGCAGGTTGACAGCCCTGTGTGCTCAGAAGGCTATTGCTGCTTAGCCTGTCTGCTTTCACTCGCTCCACAGATTCAGTTTGAAGCTGCAGTTTTCAAATATTTTGTCAATCACAGTTTATCAAATGCATTCTGTTAAGACAGCTGTGAGAACAAGATTCAGCAATGACAAGATGTCTTAGCTCCTGTTCATTCTATCCTCAAGTCATCAACTCTTATTTTTATCTCCGAGGAAGAGCAATGCTCTGATTAGCTCTACCTGTTCACTAAGTGGGCAGTTGAGTTGCTGTGCTGGCAAGGCTTCAGATCAACAGAACAAGCAGTATCAATAGATTCTCAGCAGGCCATTTATGCCTACTTTTTCCCTTATCATAAGTGCTATTCTGAAAATACTACTGGCACTCTGCACATAGCAGTGATTGAGCAAAAAGATAGAGTGCAGGTTGTCAATTTATCCTGAAACAGTCTCTAGTGAATAGGTAGAAGTTAGCTAAACCATAGAAGAAAACAGTGCTATTGCACACAATTGGCAAATTCCCCCCAAAACAATCCAGATGAAATTCTGGCTGCTGTTACACACACCTACACTCCAAATGATGACAGTATACATCCCTATTTACATACATTATATTTCACCTTTATTCATAAGGCAGTACATAGACAGCCTATTTCCAAACACTCTGGTTGATCAAAAAGCATGACATTTGATCCACACATGGCCTTGTGTGGTATGAAAGAGGAGACCTCAAAAGCAGTTCTGCTTTAAGGAGAATAGGATGTAGAAAATTTCAGTCTTCAGAGCACAGAAAGCAAGGAAAACAAGCAAGCACTGACTTGAATTTTAGAAATACCAAATACTTCCCGCACCAGTTGAAAAAAAACACCAGCATTTGAAAACAGAACGTATGACAAAGCTTTCAACAGCGATACATCATATTTACTTCATAGAAAAAAGGAAAAAAGCAATAAATGAGACAGAGTAATCTCAAAACTAAAAGAAAAATAGTTAGGATATGAACAGGAGATATCAGGCTACCCTAAAACCCGGTCTTCTTGACAGCCCTAGCATGGGAGAAGGTTAGAAACAACACTGGGTGATGGCGAAGGTGAAAAAAAAGTCAGAGATAAGACCACATCATACAAACATATCCATAAGTACGTGGGAAAAACTGGCCTGATGTTTTATAGCACTGTAGACAGGTTTCGTGAAAGACCAAGCTGAAACTGGAAATACACAAAGCAGCGCTGCGTCCTTTCAGCACACTGCAACTCTCTTAAGGCAGCTATTTTCAGATTATGATCCTTAAGGAAGTCATAAAGCTCATGAGAGAATTCTCAGTTCCAAAGAAAGAGAAAGATTATTACTGGAACAACAGCATGAACATCAGCTTTTTGCTATTTTAAAAGGCAAATGTGTGCACTTTGCTGAATCATGCAGCTGCATTAAGAATGTGAAACTTGTGAACTCAATGCAGATGCTGTTCAGAGTTCACAATGCAACAGGCTATTTCCTGAAGCTGGAACATCTGACGGTAATAACTGATGGCGGCTGACCCACCTGAAGAATTCAGATGATCATTATAACAAAACAGGACCAACCCTTGTCACTACATCTGACCAACTCGAAGAAACTACTAATACTTCAGTTTTACTGACTAGTAGGACATGTAGAATATGAAGGACACTGAAATAACAGCAACAGCAAAAACAACAATAGAATCAAGTCAGCTTTTGCCTGCTCTCCTTTTTCACTCAGTATATGGGTCAAATTCACCACATGATTTTACATGCACATAGAAAAACTACCTCAGGTTCACAGGCAGTTTTCCTCATACAAACTGTCACAACAAATGCTATGTAGTTATTTTGCTGCCTGTCCACTGCACATGCCATGCTGGTAATAACAAAGCAATGAAATCTGCAGGAATGTCTGAGTAAGAGTCAGTACGCATGAAAAGACACTAAAGTAGGTGAGAAAGCAAACACGTACCACTGAACCATAGTTGGTTACTATTCTTCACATTTTACCCAGTCTTTAACAACCCTAACACTTCACAAACAACACAAGGTGAAACATATTACTTCTGAGCTATGCAAGTCAGAGTTGCCACATTTGAAACAACCTTTTCAAAAACAAAGATTTTAGGTTCGTCTTCCTGACCTTTCCCTCTCACCTTTACAAGCGCACATGACAAAACCTTCCAAAGCTGTTACAGGCTGGTCAACATCTCCAGCATGCACTAAAAAAATATGGGTCTGATGTACTTAACTGAGATACTTGCACCGTGCCCCAATTCTACAAAGAGCAAACACCTGAAAGCAGCTCTTCTCTCTACTCAGTGGAGAGAAACAGGCATGGCAGGGACATGTGCAGAGAAATTTGTCTACCTAGCTTAAGTGAATGAACTGAAGACAAACTGGTCTTCCTCCAGAAGGTACTGAAAGGCGTCTACTCACTCTCTACAGACTGGTAAGGAAGTCAAGTGCTTTAGTTACAAAATTGTATCATTAAGCACAAGCTAGGAGCAAAACGATGCAGCCTAAACCTGTTGTTTTTTCACTCCATTCTTTTAATTCTAGAAATCCCATGTAAAAACAAAACAAAACAAAACAAACCCTCATTGAAAAAAATTCGGGAGTGACCAGATAATATACATTGATACAGTGAACAGAGAAAATATTAGGCTTAGATGCTACTAAACACGAAGAACCCCTGGCTGCACGAAGGTAAGGACAGAGTTGCTCCACTCAGGCAACAAGGAGAGCTCCTGCGGCTGAGCCCACCACCTCCGCTACGTCACAGCACTCGGGAGATCCGGCTTCCACTGCTTCCCACTAGCCTTGGCTTGTTTTGTTCCTGCTTTATGCTTGTCTGAGGAAGTTCACATATTGCATACATGCTCAATTCAGATTCCACAACACATCATCAGTTAAGGGTAAGAAGTGTGTAAAGGAACACAACTTCTTAAATTCATGCCCCCAGATCCTGCCTGCTTAGTCATTAAATGGAGAAGTGAAACCCTCCTGATCTTGAAATAGCACACTGACTTTCTGAGTAGATAATTGTGACAACCTTTAGGATTTACCAAACACCTCACCATAACGAGCGTACAGAGATAACACTTACTACAGTCCCAGTATATAAATGATAGTAACAGAACATACACGTGCCAGAGTACCCATGTTTATGTACAGATCCAGTGCTACACATATTATCGTATCAGTTGTATTACTTCAGACAACTTAGATCATGTAATTTTAACTAAAAGCAAAGATTTTCTAATATTGTTTTTGAAGACTTTGGTTGTGCATCTTTACAGATCATCTCTGATGTTTCATGAGTCTGCACCTAAAAGCAGGACATGAATAGATCTAAGTGGGAAATTTAGGACAGTACCTGCATTGCACACAGCACATACAGTAGGTAAATACTGCCACGGCCTCCCTTACATGAAGTGAGGGTACAGATGATTTTTGTACGAGCAAAACCATGAGATACTGAGTTAATTTGCTTTCAAATACTAGAAGCAGAGAATTTTCTGCTCATTTCCATCTTTCTCAGAATCATCTTAACACTAACTGCATTAACGTAACTGCATGAGTTCACTGAATGCATCTTCATACAACATTCTTCACAGAACCTTGTGCTTAATAAACATTATGTATATCAATTTATTTGTTTTAACATCTTAATTATCTTTGTTTCTAAAAAGAAAAAATATTTCCTTATGAAATTTCACAGTTTAAAAATGATGCAAGTGGGAAATGGCAAAACTGGGATGTTACAAACTACTTTTTGGTGTTGTTTAGTTCACCTAGAAGAGGTAGATATATCAAAAATAGGGTGACTGATAGGATATTTAGGAAGGTTTATTGAGAGGTACCTGGCAGAGCTGCATAATCAGAATGAATTAAATCAGTCCCACTGCAGAAACATTTTGCCTTCTTACAGTCACCTTTGCAATCTAACTAGCCTGAAGATCCTGCTGAACTGCACAACTAAAGCTAATGATGACTTTAATGTTACAGTGAATCAGTTCCTGTTGGTCCTTCTTTTTAACCATCACACAATAATAATCTACAACCCTTCTTGCCTCCCCACCACGCAATTCCAATTTGAGCACACACAACAGCACACACAAAACAGACAATGAAAGTGAACTGTATCTACACTACGGCAGCACACTTTCACTGACAGTGCCATACCTTAGTAAAGACTAAAACAGTTGCAACACTGAAATTATTCACCTGTCACAACTCTACAACTCGCTGAGCATTTTCCTCCTGTATAGGCCCCAGCACTACATTTCTGTTTCTTTCCTGCTCCCCACACTTTTCTTTTGTTTTTGCATGTGTGTGTTAGACCACCATCGTCTTCAATTAAAAGTAGATACCAGCTCTCAAAGCAACTACTACAGGTCATGGCAGTGGGAAAGGACAAGTTACCAACTCCCTACCTATACTAAAGGTCTGCAGGCATTGCAATTCCCCAGCAAGTTAATACTTAATTTGTTCTACTTATTTCACAACCGGAGATATTTATACTGATAAGAACACCTTCATGATATCAATACTATCCAATAATCCGTATGATGTTCACTCTTCCACACATCTAACATTTAATTGCTTTAGCATGGCTCTGACCTTTCTATCTTAGGGAACAGAAATGTATCAAGGAAGGACAAACTGAGGTGATCAGCTGAAATGAGTTTCCCAAATCATTAACACCACGAAGTGCAAAGATTCAGTGTGTTACTTCAGCTTCATAGGATATAATTACATGTTTTGATTAGCAGATATATTTTCCCAGACTCAGGTGTCAACAAGGGTTCAAGTATATAACATGTATAAACGGGTGCTAATTTTACTAGTCACGAGAATGTGTTTCACTAATTACATTTATATCCTTTTAGCCAATTTTAATTCTGTATTGCTTCTCTGTAGCACATCTTCCTGTTTATTTCCTTAGAATGACATTTGAGCTCTTCCAAATGATACTGATTCTAAAATTCAGTAGGCTTGACAAGTTGCTTCCCCACTGAACATCTGTCCTAGTCATGAAAACGTGACAGGATTTACAGAAGTCTATACAACTTCGTGGCCAGTTCTGTACCACTGTGAATTGTATCCCACTTAAAATGTTATCATCTGGGACTGAAATCCCAGAGCGAGAGCGGTGCTCTTCTTTCAGCCAGGTGCCTCTTGCCAGGACTGTAAGAACTCCTGATGGTTCGCACTAAAATACAAGACATCACACCTGCTTTAGGAGAGCGAAGACCTTTTTTGAGCCATGCAGTTTCCTGACAATGTCTTTTACATTTCCCTAACATAAATGAGACAGTGACAAATGAAAGAATCTCTTTCTAGACAATTAGCCATGCCATAACAAAATCATTACAGAAAACAAGACTAGGAACACGAGATAAAATTATGAATCACAAATTGATGGAAATTAGAGTGTTTAAGTAAGAATATGCTACAGCTCAGACTGAGAAACAGGAAAAATGACCCAAGAAGATTCTAACAGCGATGTTGTCTATATGCATCTCTTGGAGTACTTCCAGAGAGTCACCTAGGGCAAGAATGGTATAGTTACCAGAGTGCTCCCTTCCCTGCGCTATTGGTGTTACTCGGTGCTATGTAGGACACGAGTGGTATAAAATGAATCTACGAGCTCCTCTGCTGCTTAACGCTTCTCAGCGTACTGGAAAATTCATCACGATGCTGAGCTGTTGCTCCTACCTACAAGCACATACAGCTGCAAAGAGGAGAAAACCAATATACTGAAGCCTTACTCTCTATGCACCTTTGTACATTTAAACATGAGGAAATTTCTTTCTTAAAAAAAGCTATGAAACAACTTTCTTAGCATGAGATAAACCTTCTCAAACTAGTGCTAAGATCTCTTACCTATCTTATATAATTCGATGGTTCATATTAAGCCATAATTCCCTACAGAACACCAGCTGTTTGCTAAAACTGCCTAAAAATCACGGCAGTTCAGTCCTTTACCTTACAGTGTGACCTCATGTGGTGTTGATCACATGGCTGAGAAAAAAACCTCACATCATGTATAAAAGAGCAGTAGGCTAAGATCAGAAAATTTCAGAACACTGCTTCAGAAATCCTATCAATGCTTGGGAATCTGTTTATTCTACTCAAGTTTTGCTCCTGCCACCAATGCTTCCAGACTCCTACTATTAGAAATGAGTAACTCAAAAGAAATAATTCAGAGAAAAATCACACGGAAATTACTAACATATTCAGACTGTGTTAAGCTATTACTGAAGAATGCAAGCATAGCGATTGGACTAGTAAGTTTACACATGAATTGATACAGTTATATCAATTACCAAAAACTGACAGACTTTTAAAACTCTATTAAGAACTTAATGTAAAAGCATTCAGAGTGAATGATGCTAAAAATGATAATACGTGGCTTACACATTTCCCATGCAAATATTATGAGAAATGATTTACAGAACGGTATGTATTTTTCTGATAAAGCCTGATGATAATTTATGATCATTCTGAACATAACAAAAATACCTTTTCAAAACCTAACCAAACTTCAGCACGTTGTATGTCTGCCTGCATGGAGTCAGCAGGACCATTTAGTTATTAGGGGATGAAAAGTCTTCTTTTAAAAAGCCTTGCTGAAGGTTTTAAAGCATAAGCAGTCTCATTTCAGTGAATGAGAATACTCACACAAGGAGGTAAATGCATGCTTAACTGTTTTAATGACGAGTGGACCGAGAGTTCATCTTTTGCATTTGGCTTTAAAAAATTACAATTAAAGAGCACCCAACCCAGCCCAAAACATTTCTCTCAAGTTTCTTGTCTTTAATTAAATTTCTTTTACTTCATACAGTAGACCTCAGGAAGTACAGCCAAAAGAACTGTGGACACCACAGTATTTCGTACATGCAGTGCATGTTTGAAATAATACTTTCAGTGTTCTAGTTGCATATACATCAATTCAAGTCAGCTACTATAACAAAACGAGGCATACATTCATGCTGCAATCATTGGAACCCCTTTTCAGTCTTGACAATTTACATATTAAATTGTTACAATTTTTTTTAATGCTGTTGCTGTTAATAATAGAGTAAGGCTATTAATTCCTGCTTTCACTGCTGAGCACTAGAAATTTAAAATACAACATAACAGAGAAATTGTGACGGAGGAAAGGAATCACAGATTTAAGACAAAAAAAAGGAGCAAAGTTGTTAAACACTGATTTTGCTTTTTACTTCCAAAAGTCAATACATTCTGTTTAAAACTTATTATAATTTAATTACAAATTGCATACAATAATATTTTAGAAGTATATCAGTAGGTTATAGCATATTTTGGTATCAGACATTAGTGTTAAGAATAACCAAATTGACCGTGTAGTGCTCAATCTAACCAATTAGTGGCCACCTCAGAACATTCAGAGGATGAAGTGTCCCAGAGGAGCAGAAAGCAGTATCTGCCTTTACAAAATGAGGGGTAGGGGAAGAAGAGGAAATTAATAGATCTGTCTGCTTAACTGATATAAAACGACATGGAGGCAACTGCTAAACATGAATTTTGTGAAGGTAAGAGAAGTAGATACGGAACAGCCAACATAGATCTGCTGCAAGTGAATTAAGAACCAAATCCAATTTCTTTCTTTAGCTAAAAGGGACAGCCTACAAAGGTACGTGGTACTCTGAGGAAGGATTTCAACCTGCTGTGCCAGATGGTATGTTCTATAGTAATTCAACCACCACCATGAAAAGACACCGAAAAGAAACCTGCCCCAAGGCACAACGAGCAATTCGTTCCTGCATGATATTATTTAGTGTTTCTCTTCATAAGGACTACACACTTCAGAGCTGGCTATCCCAAGAGACTGTGGTACTTAGATTTTATTTCATATTAAAAAAAAAAAAAGACCATAACTCTTTCATAAATCACTCAGACAAAAAAATCAACCTGGCACACCTCAAAGACAAGGAAAAAAAATTAGGTGTATGTTTCCATCACAAACACACACTGCATTTCAAAACACTATCAGTAGTACATCATGATACAAATACTATTTATGAGAGTTCCTACCATTTAGGTTTTCAAGTGAAAAGAAGAAAGAATTGCTTCAAAAAAAAACATGAGGAAAAAAATGACTTGCATGAGAAGCTGCAGAAAAAAAGGAACCCCCTCCCTCACATCCTCCAGCTTATCTTGAAGTGACAAGGAAACAGATGATGCGCCACGTTATTTTAAATAGTTAATGAACAGACCAAGAGGAATGCATGCTTCAGAAAGCCATAAAGAGTCACCACTTCAGGAATTTGCTAATAAAAAGCTTGCTTTCTTTCATCACATCTGTCAGGGCTTCCAAAGAACTGTATTAAGGATTTTATATTTTTGTACTGACAGCACTTGTTACAAATTCGGGGAGCCTCTTTTGAGGGTAATGTAATACCTTGAGCCTGGGTGGAAAACGCCAGAAGGTAGAGAAGAAACTGAGATACTGCACTGATACTGCACGTACATTATGTTCTTCTTAGCAAGTAATGGCTATAGGATTGCCTTAGAAGTAAGCCAGTTTTTGCATACAAATAAGCAATGCTATGCAATTACAAGCCATGTTACTCCAAAGCTTATTCTAGGCTTTCAGCACTCAATGGGGTTTACTGCTTATGCTAACTAACTTATTTCTTCATTTATGCTATCTAATAACATCTTCTGGACATGCAAAATAGTGTCAGTCTCCATTCACAGGCTACTACCATGCAAATAATGCTGTCTTGCTTCAGTACACAGGGAAAATTAGTAACTCGATCCCATTTATTTTTCGCTTACAGAAATCTCACTGGGATCTATTTCCAAAGATGAAGACTTGACACACTTTCTTAGAAGGATGAGAACTGCACTTCTTTATTGCACCGGGAAGACAACTAGCAGATGCAAAGCACCTTCCTCCCACTGTGCTGTACCCCCTCTCTGCACACTAGAAGCTCACATTAACTCCCACAATAATACATTCTAGCTACTACTTTTTTAATTTGCAGATTAAAATTTTCAAGTAAAATATAAAGACATCATTACCTTCCTCATGCTAAGTGCACTTTTGATATACTTTCAGGTTATTATTAGTTCATCTAGTTATTCAGAAACAACACGACATAAACAGTGAACTTCTAGGTTAGCACAGCATGCCTTTGGGGAGCATAATATAGCTGGGAAGCAAAATAATCATCATGAAATACATAGCCTGCCGTGCAGATATTACTTCAACAGAATGAACTCTATTTAAAAATCAGAAATAAAAAGTACAATACTTGAATATACATGCAATAACGTCACTACCAGTAACTACAGTAGCTCTCAAATATATTTTTCATGTGGAATTAGCTTATGAGCCATTTCTATTTTTCTACCATGAAAACCACTGCCAGTCTGTGTCATGACTTACACTATATTTAGGGCTTCTGCCAGGGAAAGCGTTACTTACAAACACACATGTGCTATTTGGAAAGCCTAACGCGGAAGGAACAAAAAAAAAACAAAATAAAACTCCATCTAATACATGTAGCAACTATCTGCTGTATGCACCTGGAAAAGCCAAAGGGACTCAAAGGGGCCTTAAGCTTATTTTCTCTTTTTCAAAGGAAAAGAAAAAAGTATCAAACAGAAAACTCGTGTGAACAGAAATTACAGCATCCAAACACCATTTATAACTCCACTTCAAAGACATGTTTACGTATAACATAGAATTGTAAAACTTTACTGCCATTGGTAGTATTTACACACCAAGTGCATTGCATAACAAATGTTGTTCGTAATTAATTCAGTGTTACATGTGGTTGGTTGCTAAGCTATTGATGAAAACATTTAATTTAATAAAATTCAGCTTTTCCCTCTGTATTCCCTCTCCAGATTCTATTGTCACTAATTACAGCACCTTCCCTCTCCTCTCTCTCACATACACACAGGGAAAGCTGCCAAGCAACTCCCTCTGGAGCCAATGTCATGGCTACTTTTCAGATTACTAGGAGGGAATATGTAAACGGCACTGCCAATTCCCCTATTCACGGGGATTAAGCGTGTCATTTCAGAACTGGTACTCTCAGATGAGTCAATCTGAAGTCCTCCTGTCCCACTCTAACATCTCAGTGCAGCCAGCCCTGCTGGTTGCTACTCGGCTCATACCTTATGGAACTGAAGTCAAACTACCAATATCTGCCACTAAATCTGGCACTAAAATATTTCAGTACCAAAGCTCCTCATCTACCTCCAACACATCATGTAATTAGAATTAGAATCAGATACTGAAATTTTAATCAAGAGCTCGAAATAACTTAAGTTGGATATGGTTACATAGTATCCCAATGAAATACTCTGTCTCTACAAAAATTTATTTGACTTCCACTGCTTTATTAAGGCTTATTTAGAGACACATCTGTGCTGAACTATTTTTTTCATTATTCCTTAACATTTCTCACTAGTTTATCAAATCAGAAACAAAACCAGAGACAACAGCCCACTTACTTTCACTTTTTAAACACCTGTCATTTCTCGAGGTGTAAATTTGCGTAGTTAAAGCAGGAAGGAAGAGATGTTTCTTTTCAGTCTTGGTTGCAGTTTGCTCACCCAAATACAGATGAACCTTTAACTACAGTGGTTTGCCTCGGTTAGGAGAGCTAACCCACAAGCAGCACACTTCTTTGGCCAGCCCCACACAGAGAGCAATCTCCCGAGCAGCACTCGGCAGAAGGGGCTGCACTGAGCTTTCACTAATAGACAGTTCTGCTTCATTGGAGAAAACTGGTCGCTTAGGATTTCAAAGGCACTATCTTAGGGAGAACGAGCGTCATCTCACTCATGACTCCACATCAGTAGGAAAGCCACCTTGAAGCTCCATCACCACCTTTACAACATAAGTAACTCTTCTGGTACGTGCCCTTAAGTGTATGTGTGACAGATCTACTAAACAGCTCAGGCACCAGCTATCTCAGTCTTCAACTGCCTTCTGTTTCATACTGCCCATGAAGAGTAACCTCACCTCGTACAGTCCATTTCCAGGCAGTTCCATCGCTCCCTGCTGCACACCCCTGCATTTCCACTATAGCCACACTGCCTGCCCTCAGAAGCAGCTCAGAGTTTGCCCAGTAGGAATTATTTTGAAGCACTGGGAAACAGCACAGAGCTCCACGGAGCCATCTAACTGCCGGCAGAGAAATTCTTCTCTGCTGAAGTAAAAATAATTTTGCCACTTAATTCAGTACAAAGATGAGTGTACCCACCTGACTCTTGTACCTAAGTGTACTGTACTGTGCACTCAAGGAGCCCTATATCTGAGATCAGTACTGCTGTGTATCTGTAGCAGAAAGAATTATTACAGGCAACTTTTTCTCACACATACATCTACAGGATATTCAGGAAAAGAAGGGTAAGGAAGAGATGGGAAGAGAAACCAGCATGGAGGTATTTCTGCATCCTTTAAAAGAATATTACTGCCTTGAGCTAGAAAACACATCTTATTTCTTTGCTGCTTTCAGAAAAATAAATTTAAATCCAGAAATCTTAAGATTCTTTTGCAGGATGGATATACGCTAGGAAACAAATACAGGCTGTCCCTTCTGATAGGCAAATCAGCGCAACTTTGCAATAATATCAGCAACTGCAACAAAAAAGAACCCAATAACAACAACCAACCAACCCACCCAATTATCTGGTCAGAAGGAAGGGAAAATATGTTTTCTTCGTTCAGAAAAATACTCTGTGCACCCGAGGATTCTTGTGAATGTAATAACAGCCTATCAAATAATGACTTAACGTAATAAGATTGCAATTCCCTCCTTTACAGAATTAGTGCTTGAAATTTGTTTCAGAAAATTCTCCATAGACTCTTCCATATTTTTTCTGTAGAAATTCAGTAAGGACAAATGTTAAGGATAGAAAGGCTGGCAATGTCTCATCACAGCAATGCCCATTTTATCAAATTCCCAAATTCACATCAGTGTTGACAAACAAAATGCTTCTGAATATTTAAGAAGTCGTATGCAATGAAACTTAATTTTGCCTTGTCCAGAATATTCTCTTTTCACTTAACGTCTTCTGAAAAAAAAATCCACATTAATTCATTAAAAAATATATCAAAGAGACTTGCACATTAGCAGCAGTTTAAAATAGGACAGAGAGAGGTAAATGAAAGGCAAAAAATCACTGTCAGAAGCGATGATTCCCATCTCAAGCAGGCTTCTCTCCAGCTGTTCAGATGTGTACATACAGAGAGTAAAATAACTGTAAGGCTGTTTTTCCTTCCTCAGGGAACTCCTGTCTTTTCCATCACTGAAAACATCACTTTAAGCAATTGTCACATCTGAAGATCTCTCTGCCTCTTCTACTCTATTTTTAACAAAACGTACTACAAAGCTTGTACCAGAGCAGTGTAAAAAAGAGCAAAACTGTCAGTGAATCTTACATTTATTGACAATATTCCTTCACACACATACATTTTTATATGCAGATAAATAGAGCATTTATCTTTTTGCTCCCTTAAGGAAATATCTTCCTGTTATCCAATCAGATGGGCCAAACTGTACAAGAAAGCATTTCTAATTTCCTTAACTAACTCATCAATTTTGCACATGTTCATAAAGTATAAATTTATACTGTTGTAAGAAATGACAAACTAATCTAATGCTACTAAGAATAAGCATATAAACAGATTAGAGAATATAGCTGTTCTTTGGAATGTCTCATGGCTTTTCTCCATCTGCCTTAATGATGCTTTGTGGGCTATTCTGAACACAGTATGAACTGACGTGCACCAGCAAGCTGTGCTTTTCAGAGAAACTTAGGGAGGAGCTGGACTAGTACAGTTACAGAGACTATTGTTTCACTATTTTCAAGTAACTTATTACAACAGATAAGTGTGCTAGCAAGGAGAGAAAATGTGAAACTTACAGAATAAATAATGAGACTTTCAAGAAAATACCATCTTCCTTTCAAGGAAACATCGAAGTTATGTACAGACAGACGTGTGCAAATTCCTATGATTCCACTGGTGTTTGTTCAAAACACAGCATACTGAACAAAGGGCTTGTCCTCTACAAACATCGATTCTTGGCAGTGAACTCTGACACGTTCAATATCTTCCTGTCTCCTTGAAATTTTAATATAAATAGAAAAGTCTGTAAAGCAGACACACTTATAGATCTAGAGTAAGGAAGATCAGCTAAGGCTAAATTCTCCAATTCTGACATTGGAATCAATGTAGGCACTCAGGTTTTTAAACACTATTGCTGTTTGTGCCAGAAAAAGAATTTAAATGAAGTAACAACTTATTCTTACACACTACTTGCAAAAGGATGACCCTCTTCACAGTTGACAAAGACTAAGCAAACACACAGAGCACATGTAAGACTGGGATGAAATGTGCAAGGGACAATGTCCGTGAGCTATGTATAAAGAAAACGCTGAAGTAAATGATTCAGTAATCAAAGTACAACTTCATTAACTCAAGGTTTGTACTTGAAAACATTTCCCATTAGCAGAAAAGCTTTCAAGTGTCCACTATTTTACATGGCAATCAGTTCTCTTTACTAGTTTCCCACAGCTCTATCAGTTTTCTGCTATATGGACACCTGACATTAACATTCAAAGGTTGCACTATCATCATCGTGTTTCCTTTCTACACTACTGAACTTTATTTAAAAGCCTCTGAAATCATCTGTTGACAATACGCCTTCCTTATTAACTTCTCAGATGTAATGATGCTATAATCTATAAACCTCGGGGCTTCTTTAACAGTCCCCAGAACAATCATTAAGCATTAACCGTTCCTCATATATCCCAGTAATCGTATCCCAATATGCAGTGGAATGCAATGAAAATATTGTTAGAGGAGCACACTGGTGAAGATGAGAGTTAGCTGGAGAACTCAGTTGCCACAGTTCATTACCTTCAACAGATTCCACGACAGCCTGCCAGAATTGGCCTTACAAACTGTTCATGCTGCCTTAGGAGAAAAATAACCTCCAGATAATTCCTACAGGTTTCAAACTCCACATCAACCTCCTAAGACACCAGCCCAGCCGATCTGAGAACCTGACAGACTGCTCAGGGCTCATTCTGAGGAGTCAGAAAACTGCTGGGAGTTTTATCTCTTACCCAAACCGGCATGTCTTGGGCAGAGAAATGTTATGAAAGCGTCTGTTTTCCAGAACAGTTAAGATTGACCTGACCTGCACTGTTCTAGAAGATCAAAATTCCAAGAGTTTATTGCAGACTTTGAACAGTCCACTGAATACTATCTGCGGTATGCTCCTGGCTGTGTGGAAACCCCAGTAATAAATAATATGCAAATACATTATTTTCAGTCTAAGTAAACAAAATCTATATTTGTTAATGCAAATACATCCACAACTGTTACAGCCACTCAGAAGAAAAAAGAGAAGGGCAGAGCAAGGCCATGCTAACGGAAACATCTTCTCAAGCCACTGATTTTATCAACAGAAAAGCAAATTTTATGCATCCCAAGATGTGACAAAGTGATGAATACAATGCATAGTATCTAGTGAATCTTTCACTTAAGTCTGTTTGAACATATGAAGTTAGCTAATCACTTCTGACTAATAGGATAAAATTTCACAGAGATCTTCCTAGTAAAACAAACACACATAAAGCTCTCACATATAAAGTTACTGGTTCAGAATTACTACCACACACGTGCAGATGTAAGAAAGGCTTACAACACTACTTGGAAACTGAGTAACTAAAACCAGGGTTATTGTCACGTTTTGAAACACAGCAAAATTTACCTTTTTAATAAAGGATGTGATTTCAGTAATCCATTATTAATTTAATTAAGAAAATGAAACTAATCAGGCTAATATCTCCCAAAACAGGAAGGCGATAAAGAATCAATGAGGGCAGTGATGAGCCCAGGTAACACAAACACACTGTACAAGTTAACTAATAATCCAGGATTTTTTATTTTTGATTTGCCAAAGGAGAATATCCACGTTCCAAACTCATCATCCCACTGCTTCAACTTGGTAGCAAATGTTGTATTGCATCAAATGCTCTAAATCTAATTTGAAGTACTGTAGGAAGGGCAAGAGATCTCCAAGTTTACTGTGCAGTGTAAGAAATGGATCGAGCTGACTTAGCAGAACAATAAAACGTGTGAATATTTGCTCAAAGATGCTACCTTGACCAATATATATCGGCACCGTAAATCTCAATCGTGCAAACACATCTGAAGTTCACTGACTCACTCCTGGAATACTTACTTGCAAAAATGATTCTCACTTTTCTGTCATTAAAATAATCTTACGTTTAGGATTCCATAAAATGAGAATAATGATTTTTTTTCACTTGCCCATTTTTAACATCAATATTCTGACAGAAGATAAAATGACAGGCAGGGTCTGCATCCATTTTTAAGCTCACCAAAACACTGAAGGCTTCCCTGGTAAACACGTAGCTCAGTTTCTCTTTGCCAAAAGCAGAAATAACGATTACTTAATGAAAATGAAATTAGTCCCATAATCAGAAAAACAAGCCTTCACAAGGCATTTTAAGTTTCACAGCTCTCATTCATACATACCATATGCATTTTTGAAGGTAGTTATTTTGCTAGTTTGTATTAAACTTCTGAGCAGAGGTTCATAAGGATATGGACACTTAACATAAAGCCATAGATAGAGAAGTATTTACATCTGAACTTCCAAAAAGAATCTTCTACAACAACCCCATAACCTCAATTTGAAATTCAGCGGTATTTCATGTTGAAAAGACCCTTAAGAGAAGTCCCCTATATAGCAATAATAGTTCCTAGCTTAAGTGTTCAGAAGCATGGCCAGATGGTCTCTGTAGGCCTGTGCTATTGTAATCTTGTAAGATCAGCAGTTCACAGAAAGAAAAAACTACATAGCTGAACATAAGCATTATTTTTCCTGGCTTTGTGCAAATTCTTCTTTAACTATTTGTTAAAAACGTTCAAAAATTAAACTGTTAGAGAAGTAAGATGATCACAAGTCACACATGTGATTCATATTTGAGACTATAATGCAAAAGTGAGCACTATAAGCAGAAACGTTATATTGGAAATCTAAATCAAGCTGAGCTCAGATACAAGGGAAAGAAAACCAACCCCTCCAACTTCATATAGATATTCATGAAAGAAAGAAGGATCAGAACTTAACTATTTTCAATACTATATGTTTATTAAATGTGTTATCCACTGAATATGGACTAATTAATGAGTGAAAAACTGAAGAGGTGTTTCTACTAAGCTTTAACGAATGTCAGTTTTACAATATAAATGTCATACCACAGTTCAAGAGGCTCTTTATGGGATAATCCTACTGTCTTCAATCATAATAAAATCAGTTGGGTTATATGGAAACCACTACGTGTGGTGATTTCATTCAATAAGAAATGATCTTTCTGTAGAATTCCTCAATTATGACACATCTTCAGAAGTTCTGGGCTTTATATAGTTACCTAGAATAGTAAAATCAAAACAAAGCGAACAGTCACCAGCAGCAACTGACAGCAAGTAGTTCTACTCCATGTGACAGGAAATTTTCAGCAAATACTCTCCTCTTCGATTCCTCCTTAGACTAGGAACTGTGCATCCGACCAAGACACGAAGAAAGCTGCTCATCTGGTCAAGAGGTATTAATAAACTTATTTATGGTCTATGGACATTTTTATAATCAAGATATATGGAATCCTTTAAAAAGTCATACAGACAGAAACGAACTATCTGCATCTGCTGTGTTCACTACACTGGATAGGGCTCAGATCAGAGGTGGGGTTTTTGGGTTGTTACTGTGTATTCCACCTGCTTTTGAAGAAGAGTGTTTCAAGAAGACTAAAGGCGCAAAATGAAGAAACAAAGGCTCAGATCCCAAGTTTAACTGTGCAGACACATATTCAAAGTATTCTCTTAGACAAAAAGTAACAAGTAGAAAATTAAGGTAGACCTACTTTCCAATAAAATACACCTGTGTTAGGATTTTTGAATAATTTTAACAGTACTCATTTCAATTCCCTACCTCATTAAGCATTCTGTAGAACAGACTCTCAATTACGTTTCAGATAGCCAAAGCACTCAAGAAACTTTTCAATCATCCATGTCCAAAGTTAGTAATTCTCCCTGTTTAATTATCCCATTGCTCTCCACAAACAGAACGTCTTTTCTCAAAGTACTGGTCAAGGCATTTTGCAAATCTGCTGGCTCCTGCAAGTCAGGATGCAGCAAGCCTAAGTCCATTAGTATGACAGGTAGTGCTCCTACTAACAACTGCTTTTTACTCTCTCTGACAAATGCGCTCTGTGCCATGGCTGACGTTTGTGTAGTAATCAGGACTGATGGATAGGGACGCCAGTGCTGCCGAAAGTGCCCCCCATTTTAATGTGAGCGATTTGTCAAATGTGCTGCTATCGCACTGCTGTCAGGCACAGCCAGGAAAGCACTCAGTCATCTTTCCACCAACCAAGGTCACTTTGGCAGGGACAGGAGGACTCTCCAATGAAATCTTCATTTTTACTGGTGATTTAAATGGCCTGGTTTTCACAGCATTTATTTTCTCTTAAGCAGTCATTTAAAGTTCCTGCAAAATTTCCATGATACTAAATATTACACATTTAAAAAAATAAAAGCCAATTGAAGAAAAAGGTGCACTGGCAGTTAATGTTCTTTTTCTCCTTATTCACAAAAGAAAAAATATGCTGACACATTTAAGCTAAAAGCTTCATTCTAAAGTACCAGATTTCAGATACTACTGAAATCATACCATCTACATTCTCACCACCAACTATGCTCCAGAAGCAATCAAATGAATGGTCTTCAACTACTGCTGTTAGTTCGTGCTGCTGTGTGCTATAAGGGCTGCTCTGTAATGCCTCCACTTTTGTTATGTTGGTCCACAGCATCAGATGTGGATGTTGGTGGGGTTGAACCTTCCCACCAATGTTCCACTGCAGCCTGTTGCCGTGTGACAGATGGCAGGAGAGGGGCACTGACAAAATGGCGTCTGACATGGAAGCGCATATGGAGCAGAAGCGTGGAACTGAAATCTTCTGTGCAGAAAACACTGCACTCATTGACATTCATCAATGCTTGTGGAACGTTTCTGGAGACCAAGCAGTGGATGTAAACATAGTGAGGTGGTGGGTGGTACGTTTCAGCAGCGCTGACAGTGGGTCACCTCCACTGGTGCAGATTTTTATGAGCGCAGCATGCAGGCTCTTGTTCATTGCTGGTGAAAATGCACAGCTACTGGTGGTAACTGTTCTGAAAAACAGTGTTTTGTAGCTAAGAATTTGATGATGACTGTTGAAAAGCAGTATCTAGTTGCTGAGTATTTGCTCTATCAGTTATTGCTACTGTACTCTTTGTATCTGTTGAAGTTTCCATGGCATTACTTTTGGAGTGACTTACATATTCAATCAGTTTAGCAAAAAAGGTACAGTACCTTTAAAATAATAAATGTTTATGATATACTCTTACTGGAAGAGGAAAGCTTACAAGCCAATCTCTATTCAAAGCACTGGCCATTCCAGAACCTATGAATTTCAGCAAATACAAATGCAAGCCTATTATAAATCCCTTCTTACATGGTTTGCATGAAACAGACTTAAGAATAGAAAAAATAAATAATAAAATGTAGAGAATAGATTCATTTCTAAAGTACTGTAGTAATCATCACCTATAAGCTTTTTTGCAGTACAGCTTCGCAGCAAGTTTTTGTAGTAAATTAATCTCCAGTTCT
Source organism: Pavo muticus (assembly GCA_016647715.1). NCBI lineage: Eukaryota > Metazoa > Chordata > Aves > Galliformes > Phasianidae > Pavo > Pavo muticus. Next base: position 167,926 of record JACDJE010000197.1, on the reverse strand, counting down.
TCAACACGCTTTTAAAAAAAACCATTTTGTCCATGTGTTTGTGCCAGCACTCAGAAATATTAACACCAATGGCATTTAGCTGCTTACGCATTTCACAAACTAAGCTATCTATATCTTCAATCACTTAAAAACCTGATCTTCAATGACCGAGGTGACTTAAATGCAAAACCCAAGAGAAGTTACACCAAAGGTATTTCTGAAGCAAAAACTTACTGAAAAAATGTATCTTTTACAGACCGACCCAGAACCCGATAGGTAACTCGTATCAATTCTATCACTTCAGTAAATGTAATACCTGTTTGCTCACAAGACATAATACAAACCAGTGCACAAACTGATTTTGCCCGCAACTCCATCCTAAATTTGTAAGTTAGTTACAAAAAACTAAGACAAAACCCAAGAAAATATCGTGCAAGGTAAAATAAACAAGAAATGAAAGTAGCCGTAATATCAGGAGATAAACCAGCCTTTTGCCTGCTGCGTAAGCCTGACTGGTGTGGATATACCTGCAAAAGGTACTCTCACAGCTACACCCACCCCAATGCTATTGACTGTCATTGGCCATTACTTTCATTTTCAAAACCTGCACAGATAAGGAGTCCAGTTCCCAAACCTCAATGCTGCATCCTCTTTTTTTTTTTTTTGCTGCATATTCTAGCTGAGCCTCAGATGAACTGCCAATAGCAGAGAAAACCTCTGCTGCTGCTGAGTCTCTCACAGTGCTCCTACTCACATACTAAGCTACAAGCACAGCTAAGTTGTTCAACAAATCTTTCACATACTTCAAATGCATTATCTCAGCAGAGTCAACATTTCATTCTATGACTGTAAATACACATTTATGTTTAAGTCAGTGCAAAAAACCTACTTTTTCTCTTTTTCTATGCCATATCATCACTTTAAATCAAGAGGGACAATGAGATGAAGTACAAAGCACGTCAGAAGGTCAAGCAAAAATTCTTTATATTTTATTTAGAAATAGTTCTAGCAAAAGAATGGCAGTCTCATAAAACACATTAAAACCTAGCAGAGCATTTGACTAGCTTCTCTCTGTAAATGCCTTCTGGTTTTCTTCTTTCTTTAGGAACAGTTTGGGTCAGGTAGTGATCTCAGGTTGCTGTGAACACCGCAAATGTCTTCTGTGCCACAACAGGCTGCAAATCAAGGCTTGACATTACTAGAAGCATAGAAAGTAAATAATAACTGGATATCTACAGCTAGGCTGTAAAACACTCCATTCCAGATCCAATTTTTGGAAAGCTTCAGAATAACAGCAACACCTGGGAATGCAGTTAAGGGAAAATACTCTGCCTTGCAAAAGAAGAACTCTCGCTCTTTCTTCCACTGATCTCTTGAACATCTCTTCATTAGACAGAGAAAGTCACCCTGCAATCATGGTGAAGCATAGCCCATACATGAGATCCCAGAATCTACCAGTTTTACAGGTATAGCAGAGATGTATAAAAGCAGAAAAATATCCCCAACCTCTGCCTTCCTTTAAAAATCATGACCGCCATTAACGAGTCAACTGGGCCTTTCCAAAACTATGGTAACAGCAGGCATGGAACAGAAAGGAAAGGTATACCTTCTGCTGTACTTTAAGATATAGATGTCCAGGCAGTTTAAAAATAAGGAAGCAGCTGAGCTTGAATGCAAAGAACAGAGAAGCAGCAAGGGGAAAACAAACTGAAAACAGAAAAGAACAACCACATGGAGAAATGGAAAGTGGAAAAGTCTAATTATAGCAAAGATTAACGAAAATTGCACTTTCAGAAAGGATGTGTGTCTCTGTGTATATATATCTCCTGGTTTATAGAAGTACATATGTGAATGCTATCATAAAATGACCAGTAAGAGAGAGAAACATTTTGAGTTCATCAACCAAAATGATGGATACTTTCGCCAGTCTCAGGTCAACCTCTCTAGATCTTTTCTCACCTGAAAATAACGGTAGCATAACAGCTCTCATAGACGCTCATACAAACTACATTTGGGCAATGGTATGTAAACATACACATTACTTACACACAAAGGCACACAGGAAAAAAAAACCACATAGAAATCTTTGGGGAAAGGAGGACTTTGGGGAAAGAAATTAAACGCGCAATTCAAGGTCTCAAGGTTGAAGTGTTTGAAACTGTAGTTGAGAACAATCCTAAAAGAACGTACGATTCATCACTGTATACAATATCGATTGACAAAACTAATACCTCATCATAGTCAGAAGTAATAAAGAATGTGGGAGGTATCAGGGAGCACAGTGAAAGGACAAGCAGTACCAGCTATAACCTAAAAGAGGGGAGATCTGCGTTAGGTTTGTGGCAGATTCTTTTACTCAGAGTGGCATAGCACTGGCACAGGCTGCCCAAGAAGCTGTGGATGCCCCATCGCTACAGGTCCTCTAGGCCAGGTTGGATGGGGCCCTGGGCAACATGGTCAAGTGGAGGGTGTCCCTGCCCATGGTAGTGGGTTGGAACTGGGTGATCTTTAGGGTCCAGCTCACACTATTATATGTTTTAAAAAGTACTATCATCCAAACAAAAATATTCATCAAGAAAACAAGAAAAGAGCAATTTCTAATCTATTCATACACTGATTTCAAGCATTCAAACAGTAAATGAGCCTCCTTCTCACAGATTCCTTGCTACCGGTGCTCTCTGTACAGGAAGCACTACATTGAATGCATGTGTATTTCCCAGCTTCCTTGGCTAAATGCTTCAGACTGCCTACTGCATATTTGAAGTCAGTCTAGGAATTCCTGAATTATTTGTAAGACTTCAAGCTGAAACAATAAAAATTAGCTTCCCGAAAGATAAAAATAAGCACAAACCAAAATGTTGAGAGTAATTCGTAACTGTACAAGATGAAGATTTGAGATAGTCTTACAACTGAATTCAGTCTATATTTTACAAGGAACAAGAACACTGTTCAACAGACAAAAGAGTTATTATGCACACTAAATAATGGTAAAATGATAATTACACTGGAGATTTGTCTTAATAAATGAGATGTGAAGGGGTCTTTATTACCCACCCATGTGCATGTAGAATTCAATTAGCTATCACCTATAAATGCTAATACTGGTGCTGCCAATCAATTTCCTACACAGGAATTGAGGAAAGTCCCCAGAACAGCAAGAAGTGGATGCTAAAAAACTCTTTGGCTAGAAAATAGTTAACCCAGTGGCAATATGGAGAGAAGAAATTCCTTGGAGAGCCTAAGAAATGTTTTCATCTCATTACATCTACCTTCATAATTATAACAAACTCATCAGCCTCTAGATGAATACCACATATAATCATTTTCCTGAATGTTTTCCAAAGCAGGAAACCTAACAAGTTATAAATGTTACTGACTAATTTAGGCTATTTGCAGTTCTCAACTCATCTTGAACTGAAATAAGAAGAAAAGAAGTATAGTTAAGCTAAAAATAACCAGACAGAGACTTTTTCTTATTTATTTACTGCAACCCTTACTCAGAGCCAGGTAGCACGTTTGGCCTTTGTTAAAGCACTGTAAGCTTAGGGCACAGTTAGACTATTTTCTTTAAACAATTTAAAATAATGGAAAACTACAGAAGTTGGCTTGCTTCTAATTGACCTACGTAACTGCTTTCATCCAAATATTGTAGAATACAAAAACAAACCAAAAAACCCCAAACACAACACAAAACAAAAATCAGAAAAAAAAATCCCTGCTAAGATTAATTCCATTTACACTGATACCAACCAACAAACCAGAGGATTATACTTAATTGAACAAAATCAATCACATACAGCAATAATAATCTGAAATACAGAAATAATGATCAGAAAAATCCTGACCCACCCAGTGGAAGTGGAGCTCTGCCAAAAATACATTTCTTGGCAAGGCTCTGTGCCCACTAATTAGAGACTGAACCATTTGGGGACAGTTACTCTGCGTCCTCATGAATTGCTACAGAGCTGTCCAAATCCACCTACCTCTCCAAAAGCAGAATTGTGTTGTTACACAAATTGGCAGAGAATGAGATCAGGCAGTAGCATCCAAAGCGAATCAGGAGGATTACAGATGAACTGGGGGAGAAATGGTGGGTGGATGTACATATGCACAACACCTGCTTTACACTCTCTCCAGAAAAGCAGACTTTTTTCTCCGATAGCTGACTGTGCTGAATTGTCCGCAAAACTCTGCTTCCACAGTGGTGATGCTGCTCAGAACTCCAACTGTCTCTTATCTCTTGTTTATACTGACATATTCAGAAAAGGAAACCTGTGCATGCCCATGCGCCTATTTGACACAAATTTCCTGTTTAATCGCAAACCTTTCAAATCTGTTTTCACAGTCAACCCCACATTACCAAAACGGAATTGCAGAAACAAGACATGGGGGTTACCTCAAAGACCTTCCCAGCCATGGCATGCCCTAACGTGGCTCTGTTTCCTGCTTCACATGGTTAGAAAGGGATTTCCTCCTAGAGAGTCAGCATGTACCACTCCAGTTAGCATCACCTAAAGCCTCTGACCTAATGACTACTGACAGTGAGAGGCACAGCAATCCCATGTGGAAGTGTACGGCATTTATGCATCTCTAAGACTAACCAGAGCAGTGGGAGCTCTGCGTTAGCAGGTCTTCAACTCAAGCCTGATAAGGATTTTTTCTTTTTTATAACGTACAAAAGAGACTGAGGTTTCTTTTAACATTTAATAAGCATAATGTGCTTCTTTCAGATGTGACAAGATTAAGCTGTGTACTCAAGGACAGCCCTGCTTTCTTTTCATACTTTGTACCTTACCAAACTCGAATTTCACATATTATAAAGGAAATACTTAAAAACGTCCCCTCTCAATCACAAGCAGCATTCACAAATAATTTCTGACAACAATGAGCAAATACATTCGGACACAAAGAATTAAAAGTAACTGGCAACACCATTTGTATTTTTGACAAAATATTAAACATTAGTAGAAAAAGCAAGGTAGGTTTTGTCCTAAATGCTTATTTGTTTGCCAAAAGAACGTTTTATCCAAGTACTGAAACCAGTACAGAGCTTTGCAAGAACAGACCCTGCAGCTGTAAGGTTAAATTTGACCTGAAATAACAGGTCAAAGTCATGCAAGTATGAAGATTTCAACAAATTTTATATAAAAAAAGAGTAATATCTCAGCAGGTGTCTCACTGTCCTTCCCCTCTGAGTACTTCACACGGTCTTCGTGCAGTGATCAGGACGGCTGGAAAGGTCATAAAAGAGAAATGGCCAAAAAAAAAAAAAAAGCAGAAGGAATAGCTGAGAACATCACAAAATCATTCAACATGCTGGCTCTGCTGTAACCTTACTGAACTGAAAACCGGGCCACTGCAGGGAATACAATGCACTGCCTTCAGTAGTGTGTACGATCTGTATTTGTGGGGACAGCACAAAGAAGAGCAGCCCCAAACAGCACCCCAACATTAGCACTGCCCGCAGATCCCTCCCAGCTGTGCCTGCTGGGAACACTGCTGAAGGTCTCTGCTTGGGGACTGCACGAGGGGCTGGCTGAAGCCACTCCCTGCCCCCTATTCCAGCTCTCGGTATCTTTTTAGCTGACTATTATTCTGTACTAATCAAGTAAAGCAGACTAATAGCTTTCCTATTCAGACATAATTCATTATCCTTATTTACCCAAGCTGGCAAAGTTTAGAAAGATTATTCCTTCCAGCCTTTTTAATTACCAAAATTCTAGTTGCTTTAAAATACCATCGTCTCCCTTGAGTATTCAGTAGAGCTGAAGATCACCATGGCAATAAGAAAATGGTGCCAACGTTATCTTGGCACTGACTGTCTACAGATCTCAGGAGACTTAGCACAGGAGAAAATGAACGCATGTAAAAGCAGGAGCTCAGTCTCTAATGATTTTAATATACCTTCTATTTTCACTGACTTAGTGTCAAAGGTGAATTAAAAGAAAAGTTAGCAGCATATATTTTCATAATCAGACAAACAAAACAGAATTTATTTTTTCAAGGTGAAATTCACTTACACAAAAACCAAGGTCCTGCAGTGATTAGGTGGATATGTGTGAAAGCGTTGCCAAAGCACTGAAGAAAACAAAAACAACGCACAGGAAAACAAAGGATGAGCCCTGTAGATCTCTTTAGATCTTGGCTATGATTCAAGCATGTAGCAGGGCTTTTCTTTCCAATCATAACATGCATAAACCTATAGCTCTGTTGCCCGGCATAACCCTAACCTTTCGTTCATTCAGTTAAGTTACGTAAGAGAGACGAGCAATATATTGTACTGGGATTATTTCAGTGACCACTGTGATGCACAACACAACCACAGAAACATCTGTAGCGCTAGAAATGAAAAGGCAGTGTACCATTGTGACTGCAGTGCTGCTCTGAACCTTCAAACCAGCCTGTATGGAAAGAGCTAACAGAGCCCAGGAGTCTTCCGAAGGTCACGTGCCATACAGACAACAGTGACAGCCCCCCACAACATCAGAGGTGGATGTTGGTGGGATGGCAGCAGAGGTTGAACCTTCCCACCAATATTCCATTACATGTTGTTGCCGTGTGACAGATGGCAGCAGAGGGGCAGTATGTTAATACAGTATGTATTAACTGTTAAAGTATGTTATGGCAGTTACTCCATACGGAAACAGTGGCCCCCACTGACATTCACAAACACTTGCTGAATGCTTATGGAGACCAAACAGTGGATGTGGGCACAGCGAGGCAGCGGGTGGTGCGTTTCACCAGCGGAGACAGTGGCAGTGGATCACCTCCACTGGCGCAGATGCTTACGAGCGCAGCACGCAGGCTCTTGTTTATCACTGGCAAAAATGCATAGCTAATGGTGGTGACTATGTTGAAACAGAGTGTTTTGTAGCTGAGAATTTGCTCTATAAAACACTGTTATTGTGCTCTCTGTATCTGTTGTAGTTTCCATGGAAATAAGCAGGAGGCATTATTTTCTGGAACAACCTATCTACGTTATTAAACCATCCACTGGTACATTAAGTTCTTTTATGGTCAGCAAATGTGACAGAGGGAAAAATTTACTATGCCTCATTCAAATGCCGGTAACACAAAAAAAGGCAAAATCTGTACAAGTTAGAAGATGCGTTCTAAATTTCAATGAAGAGCCAAATGCTATGTTGCAAACCCCAAAAGAGAGAATTAACTCCATTTAGTGTTAAGTGGGATAATCACTCAGAATAAGCAGACTTTGTTGTGAAAGGAAAACACCAATTCCTTCAATTGTCATTTCATAAATCTGGTTTCTAATCTGTATGTATCGCTCTATGTAGACAAAGAATAATCTTGCAAGTGGTTAATATAAACTTATGCTTACATTTCTCTTAAGGAATTAAACAGAACATATTTTAACGTTGTTTTACTGAGCTGCTTTTGTTGTAGCAGTACTTCTATTTAAGATGCATTTTGGGGAAGCAGGGAGAATGATTACAGCTGCATGGGAAGGAAAACGCTGACTATGCCATCTCCTGCACTCTGATGGTCAGGGCACTGGCATCACATGTAGAGAAATCATAAGGCATGTCTGGCTTTCAGAGAGTCGTAAGTACCCAAAGAATTCAAGTCCTCTATTTGAACTAGAAATTTGCCTCTCTGTGTCATTTGCCTCTCTGACAAATGCCAGAGCAACCTGTTTACACCAGTTTAGAAGTTATCGAGTACTTTGAAAGGCATCCGTTCTCATGCTGGTAGACTTGTGTTAGGGTACCTCCAAAGGTTAGTCTTTTCATTACAAGGCAAGGAAGGAGTAAATATTAAAAAAAATTCTACACGTGCCAGACAGAATTATTGGTATCTGCTTAGATCCAGTTTAACATACAGACACCGTGATCACACTGCCAAAAGTGCCGCTCAGTACAGGTTTGAAATACAATGCCAACATTGCAGAAAGCGTTCTTACTTTGCACAGAGGGTACTGCTTTTCACAGCACTAAGGAAATGAGGAACACCGCTCTCACTACTGAGCTGGAAAAGGCTTACTGCTTACATGAGCTAGTGAGAATGCTTCAGCATGAAATACTGCAAGTTTCACTTGGGAGAAATATGACTGGTAAGGGCAATGATCCTAAGGTTTCCACAATGAATAAGGTGATACCGTGTTGTAAATTACTGGGGATTGACATCACACTGCTCAGCTAACCTGAAATCAGCAGGACTACGATTTGTACATCACTGAAGGGATGCTTAGCTGGTGACCAGCGCACAAAGTGTCAGGAGCCAATAATTACTTGTTATTTAGTAATGGAATTACACACAGACAGACTATTTTGCATACTCAAAACGTACGTATTTCAAATAAACATGCCTGGAAGATAATCTGTCCAAACCTTTCAGCATGGAACAACTCTTCAACTGATCAATTTGAAATTGCAGTTTCTGCTGTTTGAAAGAACCAGGGGTGGGAGGCAGGAGGAAGATGACATACTTCAAACTGCTTGGCCTCCTGACATTTGCTTAGCAGGCATTTTCATAAAAAAGAACAGAAGTGTCTCCTGGATTACAGTTAGAACAAAGCTAATCCTGACTCAGATAGCTTCTTGATGTTCCCCCGCATGTTTTATACCACTATCAGAAAATTGCAAGAAAGTATTAACTATTTTTAGACATTAAGCTCAACCTTTCAGGTCACTCGCATTCCCGTAACAAGGCTCTATCATTCCCATACTGCTTCTTTCAGACAGATCACCTTGCTTAGCTTTTGCAGACAAAATTAATCAACCAAGTACACACAAAAGGGCACAATCTAGCTCTTCGAATATAAATGGATGCTGCAGGTCACGGTCCCCTGTGCAGAACATTCATGCATTTTATTCCTTGATTCCTCATTCAAACCCACACAACTGAAACCATACTTGGAAATGCATCTTCCTTCCATTTGAAGTAAAGAACTGTTTATTAACAGCAGTTTGCAGAAAATTAGCGTTAGCTGTAGGAAGCGCTTTGCAGCAATCAGAATTTATTTCTGAAAGGACTACACTCCTTTTTAGACTTCAGTCTTCATTTTGGCCTGAATTCAAGCAAAAGCAGAATTGCTACCAAGCCCAGAGAAGAAAAAAATTGCAATTCACAGGAATAATTTTTAAGTAGAAGCAATGATTTTCCAGTAGTCGGATACACTACTTTATTTTAGTACATGATGAACACTAGATTGCTTATTTCTCCTAAATTAGGAGGGTTTAACAACCGACCCCTAAACCTGCATGAAAGTTCTTTTCTTCATGACTATGAAATCCCTTACCTCTCTGTTTAATTTCCACCTCCCTTGAGTGCTTCCCCTAAGCACTGCATTTTTGTTTTACAGATTAAAATGAAAATACCGCGTGCTTTATTAGGTTCAGCTCTCCCATAATTTCATTTGGGTTAAGAGACTGATGTTGTTTGTCAACGCAAAATGCAGCTCTTTGGCACAAATATTCTACTTGCTTCTTCACCCACCCCCACCTCTGTAGCATATGTCAAATGTTTATGCAATTTGATGTTGATTGCAGATTATTGTTTATACTGAATGTAAAGGGTCAGCTTTCCAGCAAACTGAGAAAATATAATTGTTTTTAAGCTGTGTGGGGGTTGTTGTTGTTGTTTTTTCTGTTTAAGTGAGTTTAAATTTAATGACAATGTATTTAAAAACAATGAAAAGCATAAAATCCGTGCAAGCACTTTCCAGTATACAATACATTGTAGAGCAGCAGTTTAGAAACCTGTGAACAAAATTACACTAGTTTAGCTTTGAGGACAATGAAGTTTTGACAAGCTTCCTGTAAAACAGGCCTTCTACCAGCTATAATCCTAATAAACTGTAGCACTGCAAAACCCAATCCTGTCTGAAATAGAGGTTTCAAAGTAAAATCTGGGTTTATCCTAGGAAGTAATCAAACCAAATCATACTGATACATCATCAGCCAGAGAGCACAGTGGCTGAACTACACTGTTACACTAACAAAATAGTGTTAATCAAACTGAATGAGGCTAAAAGCCTCGAACACAACAGCAGTCAGATAACTCGTGACTTAGCAGTCATTACTTCCCTGAAAAAATTTCTGTCTTCAAAGGTTCCCATCTCACTCTACTTAGTTTCTTGAGCGTGCACGACGCTTTGCATCCGCACAGCACACGGTCAAAGCCTGCTTACTCTTGTGAAGGTTGTCATGCACACCTTCTTTGCTCAGAAGCATGAGCAAAACTCCTGTAATATTGCCCTTCATTATAACTTCATTATTAATATGGTTTGGGTTGTTTTTGCAACATCCGTGTCACGTACACTACCTCATTCTGCCATTATCATCTATGTCCTGTTGATTAGAACAGCTTCATCCTGAGATTCAGTACAAAGCCATTTTCTAAAGTAAGCTGATTTCTGTGAGTAGCCTCTGCTTTCTTCTTGTTTCCCCTGCTTGGAAACAAAAAGAAAGACCTCACGATATTCGGATACTACATCTTTATGTAGGCAGGTTACAATGAGATTGTTAACTCCCCAGTGCATGGATCATTCCTTCTGCACAGATTTCAGCACACAGTGCAACTAGACTCGACCTACTGAGACACATGGACTCTGCCCAATGTAAATCAAGCAGAGGTGGTTTCAGCAGGGAATGGTTTGCTGACAAATTAGTTGATCTAGTTCCAGCTGTAACACTGACCTACTTGTATAACACGCTGTAAGGCACTTAAATTTCACTGCTTCTTGTAAAAGAGGAAAAAAATAAAAGATCTACTTCACAATCAAGAAACAGGGCCACAGTTTCCTAATTTCATTTTGTATTTTGAGCAAGCAGGTTACCTAAGCGCAAGCAAATGAATTCAGGCTTCATCCCAACATTGATCTTTCTACATGTTACAAGCATGCTTGCTCACAACTGCAAGGCCTCACAAGCTTAACTGAACAAATAAATGAATCAGTACCTATAAAATATTTTGAATCTCCAATGCTACTGTAAAGATGTCTCTGTTTTAATTGCTGAGGTTATTAGACAGGCATTAATAAATGCAGATAGGACGTAACTACTATAACATGATCAGTACTCACAGTGCTCAAAGAAAAAATAATGCATTTCTTTCCTACTAGATCCTTCTCTAGCCCCTCTTACTATCTGCATGCAGGGTCCGAGCTATTCATAATGAAGTCAGCTGTGGTGTTTATAGGCAACACTGTAGAAGAAGCAAACAAAAACATTAAAGAAAACATGGAAAAAACCCACCCACACAAAAAACCAGAAAGACTGGAGTCCTTACAAGTACTTTCTGATTTCTTAAAAAGTAACTGCCTTAAAAATAATTCTTGTTGTTGTCATTTACAAAGAACAGTTTTAGCTAGAAACACTTCATGAATCAGAGTAAATCCAACTTGTTATGGCATGCACATCAGTATTTTAGGCACAGTTTATCTAAGAAGTTACACTGATAAGTCCCTGTCAAGTTATCTAGTAATATCTGTCTCCAATTTCCCCTCTTTTGGATTCTGTTCTGAAATCAGAAGCAAGTTGCTTCTAGCATTTGGAATTTCTCTCTCTCCACAAAACACACACACTGACATACTGACATACACAAACATACTGACCTCAGTCTGCTGGAAGGCAGACACAATCTGTATACATGATCTTTCTCCTCAGCCTATGAAGTATTAATACTTACCATTTCTTTGCACCGTGAACTTTTAAGGAATTCACTCCTCCAATAAGATGTGCTATCACTGGTGGTAGTTTACACAAATAAGCAACTATCGTTCCGTGTACAGAAGTTTCCCTCTTAACCACTTCCACCACTATTTCTTTTCATTTCTTTCCCTTACCGTTAAAACTTCACACTGGAGGAAAGGAATAAGGTGCTTTCATGTTTTTGGAAACCAGGTAGAGTATCAGTGCAATTAAATAACTAAAAATATAATGATATTGACTGAAGAGGTGTTTCAGAATGCCTCCTGGCATACCGAAAGCAATTCAACACCTCTTCCACACTATAGCCTACTTAGCACTTGCTTATTTATCAACTTATTCATTTCTATTCTGCTTATAAAGTGTTGGTAATGAAGGCAATTTCATGGTTGTTGGTTTTTTTTTCCTTGTTTTACTTTTTTGGGGATGTGTGGTGGTGTTCTGATTGAAGCTGCAGCCCCTGCATTAAGGAAAAGACTCCCGAGGAATGACAAAGGACTCGCTGTTACACTATTACAGGAGATGAATTGCATTAACCCCTGCCCTTCCCCATTGTACTCTCTGCCCAACGGAAACAACAACAGAATTACCAAAATCCCATGCTCTCTAATGGGATGGTAATAGGATTCAGAGGCCGTTAGGGTAAAGGCAATCCATATTTTACAGTTTAATAAGCTCTTGCTGAAGATGCTGGATCTCTCTTCAAAGCCAACAATTACCGATTTAGTATTAACAAATCCACAACAACTGTCAAGATGGCAGAATGCGTTCAAGATGAAGTCAGCAGCTTATGGTGACACTCTAAAATGCGCGTGGAAAAATGAAACCACTTAAATTGAAATAATTTGTAATTTTACAGTGATACTGGTTATTACTGTCATTTCAGAAATTCTTCCTTCCAAATGTCATGCCTGTGCAAGTTTGCACATAATTCTCTTCGAGTTCAGCGGTGTTTGTTTTGGAAAGCAGGCACTTTCGTCTTGTTTTCAAAACACACACCTCTTGTCACAGGAAAGTGTGGATGCAGAACTAAGATAGACCAACCGAGCCATGAAATGAACTTCACAACCCTAAATAATCAGACAATGTGTTAAAACTATGACTACCTATACATGCTTTGTCTACTAGGCGGTAGATTCAAAGGCATACGCTATTCTCCAAAAACAGTCCTTGAAGTCCAGGGTGTAAAATATATATCTTATTCTGCCCACTGTTACCTTAATTGTCCTTTAAAAGTATATTTTAGATATTCTTTAAAAGTTCATGTGCTGAATATTTTCTTAGGTCCAGTATCGCTGTACTCCAAACCACAGAATACTGACAGTAAATAATAATCATTTCTTGCCTGAGAGCTCATAGCCATATAAACACAGGAACACATAAGCCAAACAAAATACACACACACAAAATATCCACAAACCTACAGTCACTTCAAACTGAGGAAACCGATTCTTAGCCAGGTGTTTTTAAATGCTCTGACAATGCTTTTGTCTCATTTTTCAACATTAATACATATCCATTTACAGCGGTAATATTTCTCTTTCATTTATATCAACTACCACTGGTCTTCCTCAATGTTACAGATAAAAAAGCTCTTCAGCATTAATTCCAGCATGTGAAATAACTGCAGAAAAAGGCCACCACATCAAATTCTGAGGAGCCTTACTATTTTCTTTCAAATAGAAAACAAGCAGGTGTTCCCCAAGGTAGCGGCTCTCCAGGCACTCACTGCCTCGAACGCTGTCTCAGCAGCGCATCTGAGGGAAACCAAATTTAGCCTGGCTTTCTAAAAATGTTATCTTGCCCCGTGCTTCAAAGAGGTGCAGCCTTTGACTGAGAACTCCACAGATCATCTAAAACAGAAAATCAGTCCCTGAAAAGTAAGAAGGAACTAACAGGAACATCACTGTTTAAAGCCAAACTGATTGTATTTTTCTCCACAATGGAGCAAAAACACATTTCTTTACCACAAGAGCAGCATCCCACCACAATGTGTCTGTCTCTAGACAGGCAACAGAGGATGAGACTCAGTTCTGTTTAGCTGTGCAAAGGCAGTGCACCTAGACGTCTTTCATCCAGACTCTTTATCCAGTCTTCTCAGTTGCTGCTTTCCCACACTCAGGTATCATTATGTCACATGTCCATGCAGCTGATTTTCTCCAAACTTTTCTGTATATTTACGTGTACAACCACCATGCTTTAATAAAAGCCATGCATACTTCACTATTAATCAGAACATATTACCAATTAACATAAGCATAGCTTGCGCAGTTTATTTTGAAAGTATACATTTACTGAAAATTTACGGTTGATAAATGATCCCGCCCTTGTGTACCCACATACGCTGCACTATGAGCTCCTTTTCCACACTTGTCCTTCGCTTTGTCACATCTAATTCTTAAATACAGTTTGGAGTACGCTCAGAGGACAGTGGGAGAAGAAAAAAAAAAAGCTTCCTGCAAGCAACAACTATGTTTAGGTCACCATTAAAAGCACATTCCATAAACTGATTTGAAATGTGTTGTCCAGAGCATCTAGAGATATTGCAGAGATTTTTGATAGCTTCCAACAAAACTAACAGAAACAACGAGAAGCCAAGAAAAAAGGAAATGAATGACAATTCTAGGACGCTGATTGTATACCAGCAATATCTTGCAGTACAAAAGAGAGGAGAAGAGAGGAAAGGTATGAAACGCTACATGAATTGCCTTTACGAAAAGCAAAGGGCGCACAGATTAACTTTAGAAGAGCTGTGTATTTCATTTGCCACACCCTTTCTTGCCTCTCTATTCTACAGCTCAGAGAATCATCGCTGTTTTACGTTTTGATGTCAGATTTACAACTAACCACAAGAATCACAAAACTCCTTCTCCCTTGCAGCATGAATTAGAATTGGAAGCAGCTCCTTCAGAGACAAAAGCAGTACTTCTGCTTAGTTTCTCAGAATAAAGTCAGCTCACAAAATATTTAAGAAGTAAACAAAACTTGCAGCTTTCTGTAACAAATGATCAAAACGTGTTTAAAAAGATGACAGCTTCAGCCCTACGTGCACAGCTCCTTCAGATTTCAAGGAAGGTGAACAAGGATAAAGCAATTGTTGTTAAGGCTGACCAGGAGTAAACTGGGTAAGCATGAAAAGAGGATGTGCTGTCTGTACCGTATTCCTGGTCTGCTTAGCATCTGACATATGCTGTCTCCAAAGACCATTTTAATTCTTATTTCAGTCATTCTAAAATTCCTCTCAGAAAAGGTAGCAGGGCGACACAATGTAATCAACTGTAATACAATAATCACGGTTTGGATTTCTGTCAAGTTTCTAACAATGAAAATGAGCATTTATCAGGAATTTGCCTCAAACAAATAATTTGCACTCATTTCCGCAACAAGACAGACATGATCCTCTTTCATTCAGCTCTTTGTTAACTCTGATTAATTACTTCACTTCCAAATTTCATTATCAACATACTCATTTTTTTTCTAGGTAGCAACAACCGATATGCTGCATCTCCAAGTCTCATATTAGAAAGCTGAACATCTGCCCATTCCTTACATTCTACTGACCTCTAGAGACTGTATGTATATATGTATGGCATGGATAGATTATTTCTGTGCATGTACACATACTAGAGCAGCAGGTGATCTTCCAAGAAATCTGTATGTAGTATTTGATGTTAAGGTTCTTATTCTAATCACAAATTGCTCATAGAAATATTCTGCTTTTGTTTTCTGTATATGAAGAATCTCGTTATGTTTTTATTTTCTATTTTCCTGGGACCCCAGCACACCACAGCCTTTGTTCTCCGTTATGTACAGAATGAAGCTACAAGTACGAATATCGAGACCATCCAGGTTTTGGCCAAGAATGAAGAACTGCCAGGAGATGGAGCACCACAAACGTGTAAGGTCCTACTTTTTGGAGAACAGTCATTACCACCTGTATGGAGAGAAGACAAATCTCTCAATTCACTATCAACAATCCTCCTCTCCAACACATTCCAAATGATAACATCCTGCAGCAGTTCCCTTGTCCTCATTTTGCTGCCGAAGAAAAAAAAACTGCACACAAGCCTATGTTTGCTTTGACATTTAGATGAAAGAGAAAGGGCTGCAAGAGTCGAATTTGTCAAATAAAACCTATTCAAAATAGACATTAACTCAACAATAAAAAGAAACGAGGGGAACAGAAAATACTGTTGCCCCATGATGATGTCAGCATAGCCACCTCTTGGTAACACTGTGTGGTCCAGTGAAAGAAAAAGCATTACCACCACTATACACAAAATCAACACAGGAATTACAAAAGGCACATTTTCCACCTGAAAACAGTTTGTATCACGTTTCAGATCAAAATACCTCTAAAATATACAAGCTTTTCTCTAATGCCACCACTTTATAGAGAAGGACCATCTTTTTCCTTTTTCTTTTTCTTGGGGGGGNNGGGGTAGGGGGGTAGGTGAGGAGGTAAAGATCTTGGAAAAGATTTGTAGTTCTTTTAATGCACTGCTTTGCACTGTTATAATCATACTGCAAATCATAACAAGATACAAAATGTACAAAATGTATTAGGTTTGGAATCAGCTAAGAGCTATGGGCTGCATTTTCTTCAATCTATAAGCTACAGATGGCAATTGAGCTCTGCACCTTTCAGAAACTGCACGCACAATGACAGTAAATACTGCATTAACTAAAAGAGGAGCCACGTCCATTCCTTTAAGTTACCCAACAGTTACTGCAGAATGAGAAGAATACACAAAACTGTGTCTTTTCCTTTGCAAGCAATATGAAACACTCTTACTGGCTGAACTAATCACACAGATGCGTTTGAACGAAATTTCCAAGTAACTCATTTAATTCCCATTATCCATAGTACCTTTTCTTATGTATGCAATAGCATTATTGTTCAGTAGCTTACTGCTAACACAATACATCCACCTAACCTGTATTCCAATGATGTGAGACTAGCTATGTATTTTTTAATTTGAAATGGGCTTACATTAACATATACAGATCCAGATTTGTGTCTTTGTTTATACATACACACGTGCATCCAAGACAACATTGCTACTACTGAGAAACGTGGCACTAGACTCAACTGGGCCCAGAATTACTTACCCTGTTCAGTTATTCTCAGCTTTTCATAGTGTATACGTAAGCAGAATATCACTATAAGAGTAGGCTTGATTTTCTCTTCATGACTTTGAGAACTGAGAAATACCAAGATAAAAGTTTATTCCTTAGGGCTATATTGTGTCATAAGCCTTTAAACTGAATTTGCCAATGTTTTCAACAGGGAATTCTCTTTGAAAACTGATGACATGTTACGATCTTTTAAGCTGAATTACGTACAATTTCACTGAACTGACAAGTCTGAAAGTAAACCAAAGTAGGGAAGGTAAAAACATACTTCTGGTAGCACTCTCTCACTGCTAACAGTCAGGCTTGTTTTTGTGAATGATACAGAACTGTAAAATAAACATGCAGAAGTGCTGATGAACTTGTGCCCGTGACCAGCTGAGATGCACAAGACTCACTATCAGTTGCTGACTGACTCTAAAACCCTCTGAACTTCTAAGTCTAAGCAAAAAAATGTACACGTGACAATTCAATAAATATATGTGGTGCTACTGTTTCCAAAATCATACTTATGAAATCCAAAAAGATTTCATTTCTTCAACATATAAAGCATGCAGACAATTCTCTAAAGATTAAGCAGTCACCTTACTTACAATGCACATAGCTGTGTGCATGCCCTAACTCAGCACCAACGACAAATTAAACAAAATGTTAATGAACGGAAAAAAACCTCATCAACTTAAAGCTTGTCAGATTAGAGAAAATTTGGCATGAGCCACTGGGAGGAAACAAAATAAAATTGCAAATAAAACACCAGACCCAAGCTGTAATAAATTACGTACAACATACACGACAGGGAAAATGACTGCAGAGGTCAGTCGCACATTTATCTGTATTTTCTCCCATTTACAAGCAGAAGCTGAAACTTTCTTGCACTGTAAATGAAATAAATTAAGCTACGCTCCCACGCACTTTAAACTCCAGTGTATCGCTATCAGGTTAACTGTAAAAACTAACATCTCTACACGGTCTGCAACTAATTCTAGTTTTTCCTTGTTTAACTTAGGCACCAAAGGATACGCAGGATAGCTCAATGCAGAGATCACCCTTTTGTTATGACTACCCCAAGTTTTGCATGTTCGTGCTACTTCACTTGAAAAGTTAGCATCATTAACAAAAACAAACCAAAACAAACCCAAAACCAATATAACACACACCTCCTTTCCAAATTTCCCATCAGTTAGGATCGATGATCATCTCCACAAATAAATATTCCCACAGACAGATGTCAGTGGTTGCCTGAAATTGCATCAGTTAGCACCCGTATACTGCAGTTCTTCACTCCTTTGGGAGTATTTTATCATTTAACCTGATTAATCAACAACACAGTCCTTTCAGCATAGGCCATCACAGCTTTCTGTCCTCGCACCTGCCATTAGTTACTCCACTTCCATTTATTAGCACCAGTCCCATCAGAGAATTTCTCTCAGAATTTAATCACACAGCAAAAAGATGTAAACTATATTGTTCTTAGTTAAAACAGAGAATACACTAATTCACTGCTTTCTTCTTTTAAAAACCGCATGTGTGGTAAGCTCTTATTATTGAAAAGAAAGCAATTCCAGTGCAGTGAAGTTCCACTAATTTTGCGACTGCATGCTTTCATTACTCAATTTGTAATTCAATATATGTTATCTGTAAACTTTGAAAGAAAGAACACTTTTAGGAATACTGAGAAAACATGCATATGAAACAATGGCAACTCTAGTGATAAAAGGGTAAAAGCGGTGAGTCACAACTCCAAACCTTCAGAAAACACAACAAAGCAGGAGAGGGGCAGACAGCCGCGATGAGCCTCATAACATTTCAGTACGTGCAGTTCTTCAGAACGGACAGAACTCAAGAACATGGCGCAAAAATTTACTGGTCTCATATTATTAAACTATCAACAGCCTCCATAAGCATTTACCTTGAGATTTTTCTTAGGCTTTTGTAATCTCACTGCATTTCTTTTCCTCTATCAAATAATCTTTACTTTGCTCTCCAGCAACATCTACTGGAACACCAGTAAAGTGCTGCTATTTATATTAATCACTCATTTAAAATCTAGTTGAGCAGAGTAAGCAAATGCCAAAATGAGAGATAAATGATCTGCAATTCAGATCCTGTATTCTGGGCTCAAACAGAACAAGTTAGCTTGCTTTCAACCTCCTAGTTGTCTGCCATTCATAAGGCAACATTTTTTTAATGACAAATTCATGTTGAAAGTCATCTACCATTTACACATGGATTCACTTCAGTACCGTCACAAGAAAACACTTTAAACTGCACATTTATCCAGGGCTTCCATTTTTTGCTGGACAAGTTACTGAGTTTCATTTTGGTCCAACACGCGGTTCAACAGACCTGAAGCACGAAAGGAGCTGGGAAGGGCAGACAGAGCAGATTTGTAACGAGGAAAAAGAGGAGTAATGGCAATGTCAGATAACTCAGCAAAACTAGAGTTACAAAATTAAAATATCCACTATAAAGGTGTGAAACATCTACAGGTTTTTCTTGTCTGACTATGGGTGTTCCAAAAAATTCTCTGCCTTTTTATAAGGACGAATATACATGAGAAATTGACACTGAAGGTAAAAGTAGCAGCACAAAGTCCCTGTACGCTGATGGGAGACTAGGCTTCCCCAGGGGCTTGATCCCATTCAGCTATGTGGTGGCTTGTCACTGCCTATCTTGTAAAACCAGCTACTGCGAACGTACACAGAAAGCAGTGCCAGTGATTTTTACAAGGTACGTGGCATTGTGCATTCATGTATCTCCATGCAGGATTCAGTCATTAGGCTGAACTTGCACAAAGACAAAAGTTCTCAACTAAATGTATTAATTTCCATCTGCAGTACGCTCATTTGTAGGTCTGTAACACTAAAATCTACCTATTAAACAACGTTTACTCTATGACAGCTTATAATTCCAAGTGAGCTCTGCGTGGCTCTGCTTTTAGAGACAGTTAATTAGTGCTGCACTTTTACAAGTTACTCTGATCACCGCAATATTGTTTGCCTTGCTTTCAATTCCTAATAAAGGTCTAGCTATCCTTGAATGCTCACTCACTTTCCACTATGACAATGAAATTCAGAACACTCTGCTCAGTATTCCCTCTATTCAGTCTTAGTTTCCCCACACAACAACTGTAAAAAATAAATACAGGGAGAAAAAACAAAACACCAAAAGCCAGTGAAGACCCAAAACAGAAGTCCCAATAGCTGAGTAAAAAGCCCTTGTCATCATGTAACGTTTTTAAAATTACAATGTTTTGTTGCTTTTGGAAATCCTACCATAGCCTGAATGTATTTTTTACAGAGAATAAAAGGGCATGCTTCCCCAAACCACAAACACTCTTAAGCTATATAATTTCATATTACCACAAGACCCAAGTTCAGAGGCTTTGCCTGATAAATTAGCTCCTCTCAATAACTGTTAAACAGAAAGCCCTTCATTGTAATCCAAGTGCACTTGTGGACAGCACTTTCAGAGTTAACTCCGTCTGACAACTGACAGAAATCCATTATTCTAATTTGGTGATTGCTTTACTAAACACAGATGCAGTTTATGACTTTTAGTCACGTATTTCATTCAGGATGGTACTTAATCTCAATTTAAAAAACATAAACACAAAATAGATTTTACAGTATGTCTGAAAGGTTACAGCTATTTGTCTGAAGAAATGCCAGGCAAACAAATCGTATTCGCCAGGACCTAAACTCAATGCTAGGCTTCACCTCAGCAAATAAACAGTAAATAAGTGCAATTAATTTTTAGTTCAGCTGTTGCAATCAAATTGCAGAATGGCAAGCTCCTAGAAGGCTGTAAGACTCAGAGGCTTTTCTCATACCGACTCAAGCACTGAATTTAACCTTAAGGAAAGTCCAGCTTTCACAAAAGCTGGTTCTGTTCTATTTTGCTACGCAGAGAAACACGGAAAAAAATCATTCAGCGTGAATACAGCTTCCTTATAAAGCCATTTCTAATTCAACTCGCAGCACATACTTTAAATCTTAAACAAAAGGAATCCGATACAACACCGATGCTGCCTCTTGCTGCAGTTGCTTTCCCCACTTACAAAATGCTGAAAATCTACCGCTCCGACCAAGCCGCTCCATAAAACACCGGATTCAGGCACTTCTTACCTGCCTCAGTTGAAGGCTTCCTTCCCTTGTTAGCAGTATGAAGCATCCTCTAGCCTTCCCAATCCTCGCCACCAGCCTCAAATTGCACAGCTAAGTCCCTTTTTTTTTTGCAAGAAAACGCGTACAGAAAGTGATTAGTTTTTGTTGTCCCTTTTAAGTCCCTCCTGCGGGAAAGAGCAGGGGAGCGATGTGACGCCACCTTTTAATCTTTTGCAAGAGTGAAAAGGCAGAAAAGGAGTGCTCGATCAAACTGAGCTTCACACATGACTAAAACTCGCCTGAGAGGCTGCAAGCTCTGGCTAAAGCACCACTAGGCGTAAGTGTAAGAACAGAGAAGAGGGGAGAGTCAATGAAATGTGACAACGTATGTGCATCAAAGACAGGAAAAGAGGGAGAGAACAATAAGAGAGAGATCGAGGCAGCAACAAGAGAAAGAGAAAGAAAGAGAATGTGAGGGAGAATAAGCATGAAGAAAAGATAGGAGAGTTTTGAAGCAAAGAATTCACAGAATAAAGCCAAAGTGTCTGGCAGCTTCTGTTTTTATCTCAGTGAGCATGACATACTGCCTCTCTCATTTAGTAACACATTCTTGTCTCTTCCAGGTTTGAAAACTGAGATAATCACAATGTGTGCCTGCGTTTGCCTCACTGGCACATTTGTGAGCTGTATACCTGAGATTCTGCTCAACCATCTTCTAGAGCTGCATATAATGTGCAATTAAGTTCATATATCCATTAGGACAGACAACTCCCCTCTGCAACCCCGCCCCCAAAGAACCAGAAGCCGATGATTTCTACATCAATTTACAATCTAGCTTAACTGGCAGATGGAATTCTACTTATAACTACTAACAAACTGCCTCTAATAAACAAATGACTGAACAAATGTTTAATGTTGATAAGTGAGTTTTCATAGCAACAAAACATATTAGCATTGATAAATCTGCTTCAGAAAAGAGGTATTACAGACGTTTTCTTCTATTTATCTTGTTATTTCTAAGTCAAGTTGCACTAAGTATTGGGAGGAGAAAGAAATGTGACCTGGAGCCAACATTTTAAAGGAACCAGTCAAGATGCAATCAGGTTTAGAATTGTAATAAAGAGATTACAAACTATGAACTAAATGTAGAATTTAAAATTTAATTACGAGCTCCTGGAAAAGATGCACACACCACGTCCTCATACAGGTAGAGTTCATTTTCATGCAAGATTGGAGACTTAAATGCCTTTAGTTTTGTCTGCATCTCTTTAAGGTACAGGCGAATAGGCTGACAACTGATCATCTGGCCAAAAGGCATAATCCTTGTCTACTGAACCAATGCGAGTTCAGTAGTTATTACATGGAGACGTAAGGTTAAGGGGGCAACAGCGAACTAAACAAACTCAAAAACCAAAATATATTTTCCCCTTGCTGCATCCTATTTGAGCCTCCCTGTGGATCCTAGCATCTCAACTCCACTACCAAAAAGGAAGGACTGTGTCAGTGGCATAAGATTCTGGAAATCTGGATTCAGAACTCAACCACATAGCACACCTCTCTTAGCTTAGACAAGAGCTACATCCTACAGCACTCAGCTGGATTAAAGAAAAATTAACTGCTCCACACAACTCACTATCATCTACGGATAAATCTAAGGACTGCCAGGTTCCAGAGAGGAGGTTATGAAGATGAATTCACAAATGATCATCAAGGCATCAACAACCAATTTCAGTACTGAGTACTTCAAACATTGTTACTGCACCGTAAGCTGTAAAAGAATTAAAGTTTCCCTAAGAACGTTAATACCTCACCACAAACCCCTGTACTGAGCTTTGGGCAGGCAGAGTCCAGCTTTCCCATTTGTAAAGCCGAAGCTTGAGAACTGCCCCAAACCCCACACTTCTGCATTTGTGAAGGTCCGTGTTTCACTGGCAGTTGGCAATACATTTATATAAATACAGATCCATTAAAATCAGATTCTCACTAATCTTCTTGAGTAACCACCGCCACATAAGCCTGGGTGATTTTGCCACGAAAAAAAAAAAAACAACTATTTATTTTTATATATACAAAAGTCTGGGCTTTTACTCATCTCTCCCTGTGTGTAACAATACAGCTTCAGCCTGACACAGCAAAAAAAAACATTTTGTGGGATAATTTATAGCAAGTATTTCTTCCTGTCCTGCTGCTGTAAGGGATCCAACCTAAGGTCCCAAGTTCCTACAGGAAGCTCACCCATTCTGTACGTGTGCACAGACACATGCCTGTGGTCGCTCATCTTAAAATTAGTAATAACAGTGAAAAGTGAAGGATCTCTGCCTATTTTCAACCCCCTACACCCTTCCTTTTTATCATTTTATATTCTCTTAACCTTATTGGTAAATAGCACTCATCATGGAAGTTTTAATAAGCACTTCCTCAGTATCTCATGAGGTACCAGGATATACTCATGACAAGATTTTTCTGAAAACAAAAGCACACATGAACGTTTCTGTAAGTATTTCTTCATATCACAGGCTTATCTCCAGACTCACAATGCAATCAACCCCTAATGCTTACACCCAAGGCCAGCAAAAAGCTTAAAAACCCACCAACCTGCATGCATGCTTTCTTCCTTTTCAAAAAAGACACAACATTGCAAGGCTAAAACTAAGCATTAGCTTATGTACTATACCAAATAAATTGTTTTCTGCAAGAACTGACCTTGTGTTTGAACTGAAAATGCTTGGATGCTGAACTGCTTAAATCCTGACAGCTCCAGTGAGGAAAACCAGTTACTCTCCTGCAAACTGGCAACATTTCCATAAGGCAGGCTAGCTCTTTGACTTGCATGAACGCAAAAACTGTATCTTAACAATTAACAATCTTAACAAATCTTAGCAATTAAATGTGCTCCTCCTTGAGCTTCCTGAAGCAGTACTCCAATAGCAAATAGGAACCACACCACTGAACGTTACTAAATAACTACACAATGAAACACAAAGATAATGCCATTTTGTACAGAGATACATCTGATCTCCAGTCCCTTTTTATATATTCACCGCTACAGAGAAAACAACTAATCATTCTTCAACAACTAATTTGAGTTTTCTTTCAACTGTATCTGACAAAGTCCACTTAAGTTGAATCACAAAACACCCCTAGATCCTCCTCCATTCTGCTATAGGTCTGGATCATTCCTCGCTTTGGTTTAGGTCTACATTTCAGCAGCCTGCATGCAAAGTTGTTCCTTGAAACTCGAATGGAAATAAAACAGTGAATAAATAACATACCTGATGTTCACTGGTTGCACTGGTTAAATGATGCACTCATTCTGATGTATTATCCAACACTGAACATCATGACAACAAACTACATGGAAATACTGTGGCGAAGGACTACAAAAGTAATTCAGTTAGCTGACATCTATTAAAGGGACTGCTGGCCCAAAATGTTCATCCCCTGCATATCCTTGGGAGCTAAATGAAAGCCTCTGGCTATGCAAAATAGTTAATGACTTCTTCCCCTTTCCAATAACCTTCTGTACTTATATCTAGCAAAGATTTTTTCTTTGCCAGTTTTCTATTTGGATGGCATGAACATAGAATAATATTTTTTTTCTATTGTTTTCATTTCTTCTGCTTCTGACCTGACAAAAAGACTGTCTGAAAGCATCTATTCTTTTTTCCAGTTAGACCTGTTGGTTTAATAAAACATACCATCTTTTTCCCAGTCCTTGTTTCAATAATAGCTTTGGATCATCCTCTTAAGCCACTCTGAAGCAGAATGGTCCTGAGGCACCTCCTCCCCTCCCAGTGGCCATTTCCTAGACTGTGACTGTTCAAAGGAAAAACAACGGCGTAACACAAGGGCTGAAACAGCGGCACAGCACGTAACACCTTGAGTCTTGTATCGCCTTTACTCCACTTCTCTGCATCTCATTCAAGACAGGAGATGAAATTAGCATGGTAAAAAGAGTGCAATGATCAGACAGTTTTATTGGTGAAAGGTAGAAGTTAAAGAGCTTGCACAAGCATGAGCTACATGTAAACTCCTGGCTCAGTAAAGGCAAATGCGATGCTATAACTGATGTGAACTATAAAACCACCTAATTACTGCTTTCTGAGCCCATCTAAGAACATGTGATAGCCCTGTTATAAATTACAATTCTCTGTGACCTCCACTAGGTTCAAACACTACAACCTTATATATGACTACTGGTGATATTCTATAGAAGAAATAGCCAAGGGTCATGCAAAGAAGCAAAAACAAAAGAGCAGCAGAAGTTTCATCAGCAGATAATAATTTGGCCCTGATTCATATACTTGCCTTAACTGCTACAGAAAATAATATTTGACTCTTATTATTGTCAACTCAGTAAGGGATAACTAAATAAATAAAAACAAATTAGGTATAAGTTTTCCTTACATCATGGAAGAAGCGTTCATATATTATGAGATCTGCCCTATCATGAAAGGAAACCAATATGCTTGTAATTTTGACTCGGTTGAAGAACTAAGAGGAAATAATCAGTACATCTCTGGTTATTTGGGAAATTCAATTCTGAAAGACTTGTAATACTTTACTATCGTATAAAAAAAACCCATACACAAATATAGATTAAAATGGCATTCCAAAATTCAGACTTCTGTGGCACCACCTTACAGTGTTGTCTGCCCCGTACATTTCTGTTCATGATTTTTGCACCAGCTAGTTTTGTTTGTAGTGACATAAGCTAAGGTCCATTAAGATGTCATCAGTACTTCACACAATTCCTAAAGTATCTCTCACAGAACAGAAACACTTTTAAAAATCACAGTGAAGTGATTACCTTTGCCTAGGCCTAAATGGAAGCCGGTTCATAGGACCCTTCTTCTGTGCCTCGCTCACCTTGAGAGACAGAGAGGGTAAGAGCTTACCCACAGGCACAAGGTTTGCCTGTAACACAGGCTGAGCTCCTGCACAGCATGCACTCTACTCACTAGGACAGAGGCCAGCTTCCAGGAGGGAGCCAGATAGTTCATAAAAGATTTTCTTCACTACTAGATACAGTTTAAGTTCTCCATGTGAAGATCTACGTTGAGTCAATAGAGTACACAGCTTCACAGACCATACCATTTATTTTAAAGTACTGAGCAGCACACTTAACTGAACAAAACCTAGTTTTACTGCCCAGTCCTCTCAATTAATATGCAACATTCATGCCTTAAGCATACCCTTGTGAATTCTGTACTTCTCTGAGCCACAGCTTTGAAGATATGTTGGTTTCCTATGCACTAATTTGACCTATATTCAGGCTGACTCCTACTCTGAGATTATTTCTGATATGAAGTCAATTCCAGATGCTCTGCAAATTGCTTTGCTACCCCTATGATATGGATACTGAAAAAACAGAAGGATGTCATCAAATTAAAAGGCCACTGCTGTCATTCCCTAATAACTGGCGCTGGTCAAAAATGCTTTTTTTGGTACACTGATCTTGGCACAAGTGTATTTCCTTGATAACGTCAAGGCTCAGAACCAAATCCAGAAACCTCCTCACATTATTTCCTAGGTACAAAGGCCTACTGACTTGCCAGGAGCTGAGCTTGACGTGTGCTGTGGGCCTGCCAAAGATGCCTAATACTCTCAAATGCTGAACATTTCCTAAGAACATAAAATTAGCCTTTAAGCAACAATCAGAAATGTAAAAGAGGAAAAGTTATTAAAAGTTGTGAGATGAAAACTGAAAAAGGAGATTCTATCTCTAATACAGCAAACTGTAGTAGCAGCAGCAAATAAGGACAAAGGCTTTAGTTTTTAACACTTGATCCTATTTACTTCTGCCTTGATCCACATTTTTCACACAAACCTCCAGCTTTTACATTTACATGGGGAAGATGTGGTAGGGTTACGTCTTATCCTGCTACCTGGCAACACATGAAATTCTCAAAGCTGTTTCATGCAACGATCAGATGGAGCAGCCACACCCTATAACAGAACACCAAAAATTTCCCTCATCTCTGAGAGACTTTGCAGAACTAGACAGTTCTGCAAACATGAGTTTCTGCACTCATGATGAACAACTGACTTTACAACACCAACAATCACCACGGTCAGATGGTGTAAGAAGGGCAGCCATTTACTAGATTAGCCATGCCATAACACAGTGTATGTAAACAACAGCACAGCTCCTTCTGACTGCCCGAATATTTGTGGAGTCCTACTTATGAGTCAAACTTTTTTCCAGTTTCATGCTGTATCTATACTGTGACTAAAGCAAATGATTAAACAGTATTAAAAAAAAAGTGGGTAGCTTAAAGAAAGTCTGGCTGACAATCCATCTGTGGTGGTTCAAAACAGAATAAAATTCCACCGAGGAGGCTTGACATGGTGTATAAAAGCACCCTTAGAACACATTTCCTGTCATGCCATCAGCTCTCATCAGACAGAGGGTATTTGTTTTGATTAACCTTTCGTATGAAACAAAACACCTGTTCTTGTCTTTTATCTCTGTCACATCCAAAACAGAGAATGCATAGTGAAGGGAGAGAGTAAAATAAGAAATTTGGAAAATGTGAAATGCTGATTAGAATGCTGAGAACAGCAAGAACAGGACATGCATGGCTTTAGAGAGCTTCAAGAGAGCATTTTAGGCAAGTCGTTACAAAGTGACAAGTGTTCAGTGAAGTACATAAATAATAACATTTCTATTAAAAGCAAAGAGATTAAGAATATGAAAACTAGAAAAATAATTGGTTTTAAGACAATCAGATGCATTATAAATAGTATTCTCTTAAAAATATCTGTAACAAGCCCCTTGCTATATTTAACAATAAACAAAATGTTACAATAACACTCAACATTTTTTCCCTAAATCTTTTCCTCTTTGGAATACGCAGATTTTGGATCCATGGAAACTCGACTGCAAATGTGTCATCTTTTTGACTCAGCTGACTAAGAGCACTGGAGAACTATCTGGCTGCTATGTGGGATGTTCTTCAACTCTGTGAATTCAGAGACAACAGAGAACAGCTTTCCAGTAAAGTTTCTGACAGAGCGAAAAACAGTTGTCATAAAAAAAAAAGCGTTAACCATTTTAGTTTTAACATCCTTCAGCCAACCATTTCTTAGTGCTACTGTCATTTTTTTTTACATTATCTACCGTGACAATCACAGAAACAATTTAAAACTTATCAGACAACTCTTTCTTACCATAAACTGATGCTTACTTGTGAAATCTGGGACAAAACAGCACAATTTCTGATGCTGAATATCTAAGAAACCTCTGGAAGCTGCCAGGGACACACTATATAAACCAATGGAATCACCACACGCTTCCTGGAAAGTGCTCATCTCAGTGGGCAAGACCAAAAGCATGGCATTTAAAGGGCCCAATCGTGGGGGAAAAAAACACAGACTATCTTACAAATGCTCAAATTGTTCATTAGCCTCCACTTCCTCCTTCCCCAAATCTCCTGATATCTTTCCTTTTTAAAGTACACTTCCTCCTTCTGTGAGTCAGTACTCCTATCTACAAACAGCATGTAGAGATAAGAGCTGGTCTGTAAAAGAAGTACTGCTGAAGATATCAGAGAGGGTTATCATTACACTGAAAATCCTTAGTTTTTTAGCCTTTTCCTTTTCCCTCCCCAAATGCTCCATTAAAACTGTGCTTACTGACCTCAATGGGAAAATGCTCAGATCTCCAGTGGGATTTCACACAACCTTAATTCATGTATATGCTACATCTGCTGATTAAAATTTCAAAATGCCCATAATAAGGTGAAGTGATAACACGCTGCCATAGTATAAACAATACGAACACAGCCGTGCTGTATGCAATCATACAGTTTGCTTTAAACATTCTGCCACTCCTCTTACCTCTGCTGTGTAGCTTTTGTCTTTAACAGATTTTTTGTCATCCAAACTCACACAGTGTTTACTGATATCAAAAAGTGCATTTTCATGATTAAAAAAAAACAAAACGCACTGAAACATATTGCTCTGTGAACTTCATTTTAAAAATGCTTCTCAGCTGGACACGAATTAACCAAACCCATCCCATCGTGAGCAACAGATGACTCAATACCTCCGTAACTCTATGGCATGTTCCAGCGGCATTCACCAGAACACAAACACTTCTTTATGCTTCTCAAACTGACCTATCTGTACAGACCAGCAGAACAGAACCGTGGAACCTCGCGCACCACAGCCCGTTAACCACCAAGTCCATCATGCACGCATACATTCTGCTGCGACATCCAGCGCTTTGTTTGGTTGCTCGCTCTTTTAACTCGGCTTTAAATGCAGAAGGCATCACGCAGCCCTAACCCGCCTGACCGCCGCCCCCCACCGGGCAGC